>JAJJWX010001064.1:600000-783229 GCA_023529315.1 Papaver bracteatum | reverse complement strand
ACGTATGAAGGCGTAATGGATGAGATTCTGCATGTCGATAATGGTTGTGTTGAGCTCGATGCATCTATTATTATGGACAACCAACAGCAACAAGGAAAACATACTAAGGTTCCGCTTAATTCAAGTGATAAGATATTCAAGGAGACTCGTGATCTTAACTTTGGAGTTGTCGGTCAGTTTCTTCATCAAAACGCAACAGATATGAGGCAGGATTACAAGGAAATAAAGACCGCTAATCAATCAGTCACAGAAGTGAAAGATTTTGTCAAGAAACGACTCAACTCACTGCCTGAAGTTACTAGGCACGTTAATCTGGCTCAGCATTTGACTACATTTACATCAAAACCATCATTCTCTAGGAAACTCGACATGGAGCTCACAGTTGTGGAGGGAGAGAGTTATGGCATATGCTTCGAGTACATTGAAGAAATGATTCACAGGAAGGAGCCTGTTGTCGAAGTTCTACGTCTTCTTGTCTTATTTTCTAGTACCAACTCGGGTTTACCTAAAGAGCAATTTGATTATATAAGGAGAGAGTTTCTGCACAGCTATGGATTTGAGCATATGGCTACTCTGTGGAATTTGGAAAAGGATGGACTGTTCAAAAAACAGGAGGTTAGAGGCAACAATGATTTGAGCATATGGCTACTCTGTGGAATTTGGAAAAGGCTGGACTGTTCAAAAAACAGGAGGTTAGAGGCAACAATTGGCTGACGATCAAACGTGCGTTGAACCTTGTCGTTGAAGATAGTAATGATACCGCTAACCCCAACGATATTGCATATGTATTTTCAGGATACGCTCCTCTTAGCGTACGGCTTGTGCAACATGCTGTTAGTTCTGGATGGCGTCCCATTCAAGAGATCCTGAAGCTGCTGCCTGGACCACATTCTGAAATTAAATTGTGACCATAAAGAAAATAAAAATTTATCTACCAACTTTCAGGTGGTCATGAATGGGAATACGTCCTTGCAAAGTAATAGGCCCTTGGCAACAAGAATTGAAAGCTAAAACACGCATTTTTTTTTTTTTTAGAAATAAAACACGCATTTTGGATGGTCATGTTTTCGAGTGCATATCACGAGCTTGGCAATGACAATGGAAAAATAAAAAATGCATTAACTTTTTATCCAGCACTTTTTATCTATCACCATCACAAGATTCACAACTAATTAAACAATGACCTAAAAGTTACAAAAACCGTGACCCATAAAACACTAGCATTATCAAACACCCAAACCCAAAAACCCACTATGAAATCAAAAACAATCATAAAAGTCTATAATGGTAGTACTACTACTGGACTAGGGTCCAGAGGATCGACTAACAATAATATCTCTGATTGTCTTGCTCACGTACGTTGCAGAAACAACTCCCAACAAAACTAATGCCGTTTTCATTGTAAGATTCTGTTCTTCTGACTGTATCTTAATTCTCTCTTTTAAATCTGCAGATTCCTTCTTCATTGTGTCTCTAAAATCCTCTGATTCCTTGATCATAATCTTATTAAAATTCTGCGACTGCTTCATGATAATCCTCTTATATGCATTCAACGCCTCAAACATGGCGCCCTTTATTATGTTAGTGTTAGAATACGGGCATCCAACTCAAAACTCTATTGGTAATGAATACGTCCCCTCACGTGTACCCTCGTTGAGTCTAACACGTGGACAATAAGTCGGGTGACGCAGAGTGCACGGTCAAATGACTCGTCGCAAATAGCCTGCTCTGGTATCATGTTAGAATATGGGCATCCAACTCAAAACCAATTGGCAATGAGTGTAGGGCCCAAAAGATTATAAACTGTGGGATCTTAGATTGCCCAAACAATGTGGGATTAATAATCTCAACAGCTAGATGCTTACGTTTGCCAATGGGGATATCCTCTTCAATGTAATTCTCCATTTTGGGAAAATCAGTTGCCATTTTTGTTTCTGCGTATGAGAGATGATTGAATCGAGACATAAAAAGAGAGGGTTGTTGGCTTGTTGCTGTAAACTATTATACGATTCGGATGTTTTTTGAGTTTGCTTGGACGAATGTTCCGGGAAGTTATATTTCGGCCCAAGAATTCATTACTTTTTGTGGAAGTTACTTGGCAATTGATTGGGGCCGGGAGAGCTAATTGGGGGCCATGATTTTTTTATACCCACACCCAGAATTTTAGGGGGTTTCCAAAATGTAGTTGAAAGTACTATTTTGCCCTTCCCCTAAAATTAATCCTAAAATCCTATTAACCTTAAATCCACCTCCCCATTTCATTCATCCCAACCGACCCTTCTTCTCTTCTTCTCCTCTCCCCCTCCCTCTATCAATTCCTCCGTTAACGACCATTTATTAAAAAAAATAAAAAAAATAAGGATTTGAATCGTAGAAATTGATTTCTCAGAATGGGAGTCGTTAATCATCCCGTTTGAATGTCTAACGATTTTTCATCTTTGTTTAACGATTTTTCATCTTTGGTTAACGATATTCGTTAATGTTTTATTAGGGTCGTTAACATTTCTTCATTTGAACTTAGGGTCGTTAAAATCATTGTTTGTGGTCACTAAAATTTAAACAAGAGTCGTTAGGATAACGACCCTAAGCTTTGAGGACCCTAAGCTTCATTTGAACAAGAGTCGTTAGGATAACGACCCTAATCTTTGAACTTAAACAAGAGTTTGTGGTCACTAAAATTTAAACAAGAGTCGTTAGGATAACGACCCTAAGCTTTGACGACCCTAAGCTTTGTTAGGCTAACGACTCTTGTTTAAATTTTAAATGACCCTAACGACCCTTAGAGTATTAGTGACAGTGAGTAAAAGTTTTTTGAGTCGTTGGGTTATAAATATATTTTGTGAACGACTCTAAACGACCTACAAATGGAGTCGTCAATGTTTTCAAAAAAATTTGACGATTTTTCATAATCTTGAGATTTGAGTCGCGGGTTTGTTCAAACTTGAATGACGATTTTTCATAACTGCAGATTAGAGTCGTTTCTTTACTTGACTAATAGCTAACGACTCTTAAGGGTCGTCCTATTAGTATACTCCCGACCTAACGACTCTCACACTGAGATGTTGCATAGTGACCATGAATCTACAACTTGGAGCACCATTCATGCGATTTGAAGAGTATAGGAAGTTTACCTGATTGTTTAGAGCTCTGGGTTCTTCATTTTGAGTATTGGTTCCATCATTTTGAGCAAAAGGATCTTCATTTGCAACCATTTTAACCTAAATTTCTCCCCCAAAACTCACTTTCTTCCTCTCTATCCAACCATTTTTTTTTCTTCTATAAAATCAGTTTTTACCCAAAAACTGGTTTAATCTAGCTTAAAATAGGGGTAGCACCAAAGTGCTATTGGGAGACCAACTGGTCAGGCCCCCAATTAATCCTTGTTGAATAGCAGTCAAGTTGAAGTGTACACATCACCATCTATATCTAAGTTATTGGCGGGAGACTTAAACTTTTCTTCTTAAACTAAGTTCTAATTTCCAGGGGGTTTCATCAATGAAAGGCAAATCAGTGACAGTATCCTTATTGCTTACGTGATGATCATTGCTAGAATTAAAAGAAAGAGCAATGAAACAGTGAAGCTTGACCCTTGGGTGCAAGAGGCTTGACCTCTTTGTTGAGGACCATAACTTCGGCATATCCTCTTCAATGTAATTCTCCATTTTGGGAAAATCGGTAACCATTTTTCTTTCTGTTTGTGTGAGATGATTGATTCGAGAGAGCAAAAGAGAGGGTTGTTATAAACTATTAGTAGGTGACCAGCTGCCTACTATTAATTAATTTGCATGTTGTGTGAATTTGCTTGGAAGAATTTTTCGTGTTAGTTAAATGTATATCTCCAACCCCAAGAATTCATTACTTTGTGTGGAAGTTACTTCAGAAATTATACCCAAATGTGAGGAGTCCTCAATCTTCATGTTAGTCTGATTGGATTCGGAAAATGGTTCATATGACCATAAGCCTCTAAAACATGAGAGTAATGGACTTGTAAAATATAGGTCTGGGTTAAAAAGACACAACAAAATTTAGTCATGAATCCCCTTTACTTTAAACCCTAGTTAGCAATTCGGCGAATGATTCGCGAATCCGTCCGAATCCGTTGCATTCGGCCGAACTATTCAAAGTCCGAACAGGTTACGCGCATTATATGGGGTTTCCGAATTATTCGCGAATAATTCGGATTCGTGTACGATTCGGCGAATCGATTCGGACAGCTAACTAGGCGATTCGGACAGGTGACTCGGCGATTCGACAGGTGACTCGGCGATTCGAACTCATTTAAGTGTTTTTTTGAGAGTTATTAAAAAGAAGTTGGGGTGGGGATTGAACCCATGACCTCTTACTTGCTAATTAAGGCTCAAACCATTGAGCTATTTGCTTGTTTGTGTCTATTCTTAATGTATTATCTATATAATACAATAAAATTGGTTTAAATCATTTTTTCAACTCAATAAAACCTTAAAAATATATTTTTTATTAATTTGATGTAACCCGAATTTTCCGTACCGAACTTATATTTCTAAAACGAATTATAGACGTACGTATCCGTTCCGAACTACACTCCGAACACCGAACCATTGACCGACTTTTTGACCGAATCCGACCTATCCAAATCCGTAAAATTCCCGAACGTATGCCGTCCCGAACTCCTCTCCGTACCCCGTATTGCTAACTAGGCTTTAAACTTTATTTTTTACTATATCATTTTCTCTCTCATTATTATTTTTCTTTTCCAATTTAAAATTAATCGCGCGAAAAGTCATAACTTCCGTAATATAAGTCGGATTTTAATAAAATTTATATTTTCGGAAAGGGCTCGAAATTTTCTACGAAAAAAGATCTATTGTTGATATGAAATTCGAAAAAAAAAATTATTTTAAGCCAGGCCGAGGATTCATTATACACCTAGGTGTAACTTCACCAAAAAATATTTTCTATAAAAACATGCATGATGCACCCAGGTGCAACTTGGCCAAAATTTATTTCATACAAAAATATGCATTATGCACCCAAGTGCAACCTGACCAAAATTTATTTGATATAAAAATTTGCATTATGCACCCAGGTGCAACTTCACCAAAATTTATCGGAAAATGAGTCATTTGTCCAAAAAAAAATTAAAACACGGTTCAAATGGACGAGTAAAAAAATTTATGGGTGAAATGGACAAAAAAAATAGCAAGGATGAAACTGGATTCATCCTGGCTTAAACTTAAAAAATAGCAAGGATGAAACTGGATTCATCCTGGCTTAAACTTAAAAAATAGCAAGGATGAAACTGAATGCATCCTGTGTAAAATAAAAATAAGAAAAAATATTTGAAAATGGGCATGAAGAAACTAGTTACATCCTGCCCATTTTTAAATTTTTTTCCATTTAAATCTAACTGTATCTAAATCTAACTGTCCTTTTCACCCAGGAAATTTTGATTTTGGTCTTTTTAACCAATTTTGTGAAAATTTATTTCCTATAAAAATATGCATTATGCAATCGGTGCATCTTGTGTATTTAGGGATAAATATAGGTTTATTCTACTAATCCCTTGCAATATATTAGTTCATAATCTCAAGACAATAAACCCACCAACATTACCATCACATTCACGTCAAACTATCAACCAAAACAAGTATTAAAAAAAAAAGAACAACAAAAAATTCAGAAAATATACATTATGCACTCGGGTGCAACCTGACCAATAATATGATTTCTGTTAGAATATGTATTGTGCACTCAGGTGCATCTTGTGTATTTCGCTGATTATTGATCGCAATCAATAATTGAGACTAACAGTTCACAATACAACCCAGCCATACCTAAGCATAACCCATTTCTGAATCTTTGAAGTCTACATCTTTATCTCCATTAACATCTCAAAATTGGATTTTCAAAAAATCACCCAAAATCAGATCAAATAAGTAATTCACAACCAAATACACAATACTATTATCAGATCTATTCACACATTACAAATCCCATAACACCGATACTTCAACCCAACTCGATTCCCATATCCAAAACCCAAAAATGTAACTTCAATTCAACCGACAACCATAAATTAAATCAGAAAAAAATAAAATTGCACAACATTGAAGTTTACATACCGTATGAAGCTAGAGGTGAAAGTTCCATTATCGTCAATGAAAGAAGAGTAAAGACCTTCACTACCACCATGAAAACAAAAGCATTTCCTTTACTAATACACTTGTCTGCACGTATTCATATAGTGAACCATGAATACCATTACAAAAAAACACTTATCCAACCAAAAAATGAAAGGATTTTAATGAGCCCTATTTCTTCTTGAGGAGTGAAAATCTGATGTTTATCCCTAGATCATGAAATTACGACCGAATCTGATGGGTTGTGGAGAAGAAGTCATGAAAACCCACCGGAGATCATGATATCACGTCATAGCAGAGAAAAAGTGTTTTAAAGCCGGGATTTCTCATTATTTTGTCTTCCGTCGTCTGATTAAGGGTACGATGGTGAGTTAGAATTAAATGTTTTTAATATTTTGGGTAGTATATCCAACTTTGGATATTAGAACGGTATATTTTAATAGTAGTACTAGTTTCCAGCGGGTCGACTAATAATATCTTTGATTGTCTTGGCCACATAAGTTGCAGAAACAACTCCCAACATAACTAGTGCCATGTTCATCGTACGATTATGATCTTCTAAATGTTTCTTGACCATCTCTTTTAAATCAAGGATTGATTGGGGCCCTCAAATAATAATTGGGGCCCTCACCTGTTGGTCTCCTAATAACATTTTGGGGATACCTCTTATCCTAATTTTTTTAAATGACTAAATTATCCCCAAATTATTAGTGTTAATTAAGTTGATTAGTTAAGTTAGATTAGTAGTTAATTAGTAGGTTAAGTTAGATAAAATCAGTGTTAGGGTCAAAATTGAGATAATAGAATTTTTTTTTTGTATGTTTGTTGGATAGAGAGGAAGAAAGTGAGTTTTGGGGGAAAATTTAGGTTATTTGAAATGAGTGATTGTAGTGGAGGAAATGAGGTAAGTGAAGATTCAAACAACATACATGATTGTGTTGATGGTGAGATTGTCTCATCTAATCCTATGGATTGGATGTTTGATGAAGAGATGTTAATAGAGGAAAGTTTGATAATTAAATGATGCAAATGAAGATCCTATTGCTCAAAACGAAGGAACCAATCCTCCATATGAAGAACTCGGAGCTCAAAACAATCAGGTAAACTTCCTATACTCTTCAAATTGCATGAATGGTACTCCAAGTGGTTGATTCATGGACACCATGCAACTACTCAGAGTGAGGGTCGTTTTGTCAGGAGTACTATACCATGACGACCCTTAAGAGTCGTCAGGTATTTCTCACATTTATGAACGACCCTAAATGTAGTTATGAAAAATCGTCATCCAGGTTCGAAAACATTGACGACTCTGATATGTAGTTATGAAAAATCGTCAATCAATTTAGTAAATATTGACGACTCTAGATTCTCTAGAGTCGTTTGATGAATGTATTTATAACCCAACGACTCAACTACGTTTTACTCTCTGTAGCTATTACTCTAAGTGTCGTTAGTTTAGCATTACCATAAACGGACGACCCTTTTATTGTAAATGAGAGTCGTTGTTAAATACGTCTCTAATATTGACGACTCATTATTTTTAATAGTTTCTTATTTCATAGCAACATTTCATTGAATCCTAAAAGTCATACATCTTTCATAGGGTTAAACACAATACATGATAACGATGCACTTCTACACTCAATCAAAAAGCATGTAATTATACATGGTTCCATGGAAGAAAAATCACCAATCGTGTAACTCAAACTTTTTCCCATGAAGTACCTCGTAGTATGCATACGCCTTCTTCATTTGTAAATGCAAACGCAAACATACTTAGTTAGTATCGATCATAAGTTTTACCTCTTGTGTAAATACTTACTCTTATAGTACCCATCATATCCGGAAAGGCTTCCCTTATGGCCGTAAATTCTCTTTTCAAAACATCACACTCAAATTTTATCTCTTTGAAGCGTTCCTTGACTTGTTTCAAAGACCTTGAGTTGCGATTTCCGTCCAACGCCACAAAAATGATGAATATGCGGTTCCACCAAGCATCCGATGTTTCATCAATGTCTTTGTCTAGACTTTCAAAGTGGTTGGTTACTGTTTTCCAAGCTCTTGTAATGGCACAGTTCTCTTCGGAAGTGTAGGGAGTCATTGTGTTTCTCTTTTTTTCCTCTTGGATGATGAATAAATGATAAGGAGAATATAAAGTTGATAATTATGGTGTTGGTAATGAAGAGGTGAGATATGGGTCTGTATTTATAGAATTGAACGAGCCAACTACCTCAACCACATTTGGTAGAGTTCAATTCCCCAATAAATGTTGTTAGTATCTGGGGTCGTTAATAATTTACATTTACAACTAAACGATTCTTAGAGTCTCTGTATTAGGTCGTCAGGTTGGACATATATAAATGAACGACTTTAGAAGAAAACTTAGCAGAATGGTGTGTATATGTAAGTCAAGAGTCGTTAGTTTTAACTTGGAGTCGTCCGAAAAATCTAATGAGTCGGCAATTAAATATTTAGCATATTGACGACACTTGTATAATGGTCATATTTGTGTCACAAAAATCGTTAATCTGCAAAAACTTGGTTGACGACCCTTTTTGAAATATTTATGGTTGAAGTAGTATTATTTAATTAAAAAAAACTTACACATCCTATGAAATAAAATATAAGGAAAAGACATAAAATAGTTCAATACATTGCGCTAGAAAATGTATACGAGATTAATTATATTCGGAGAATTTCCATTCAACTTCCTCCAAGAGAGTGTAGCAGTCCTAGTGCAAAAACTCATGGCCGTACCTTAATTCGTATTGGGTCCAACCCAAAAAGTACTAGAAAAATAATCATTTTAAAAAGTTAGTGTTGTTGAATAATCATAACCAAATTAATAATTTTTGGTCAATGGCATATTGATTCACAAACTTACTCTACTCATGCGATCTTCATTTGGCATAGCGTCCTTACGATCTTTCAATTCGTTTCTCAGCAATACGCAGTCATTGTATTAATAAGCGTACCTTTCCCTTATTTGCGGGAGCGTTCTCCTATTACGATTTACGTTTAGTGCTTGAAAAACCTTAAACACACGTTTCCACCAAGCATTGGTGTTTTGATCATGCCCAAGGTAAGGCCCTCTTGTTGGGTCTTCGTTACTCATCATCCATTCCGCTTCCTCAATGGAGTTCTTTGTGAGAGTGGTGTGTGCTCTGACAATAGCAACATCTTCTAGGTTAGTGAACGGAGTTGGAGCCATCTTTAGTGTTTGAAAGTGATGGGTGACTGATTTAGGATGATTGAAAGAGATGGGTGATTAAGTTTGGAAGAGTAGGTTTATATTTATAGCAAAATGTACTCAACGGCTACTTGTTTGTGAATAAAACCGTGCCATTTTTTCAAAAAATAGCAATAACTGCTCCTATGAATCAAACATATCTTTGATTTTGAATTTATGCATTAATTGCATGTAGAGTCGGCAATGGTTATATATATAACCTAACGACTCCAGATATGTTTAGTAATGGCCCGTCAAAGTCAAACTTACCATTAGCGTGGTGAGAGTCGTTAATATAAATTGTATACCGTCGTTAATATAACGTGTGAAGAGTCGTCAATTTGGAATATAATATGTGGACGACCCTTTGGTGGTTTTGTGATTTGTTTTTTAGTTGGTAGTACGACAAAGCTCCCAGCCAGTACCCGTATCTACCATGGGTCTAGATACCTCCAAACACTATATGACTGATTTGGTAAGTTTACCTTAACCGAATCGGTATATTTATATATTCAAATAATTTTATTAGTCATCACATTGTTGTATAATGTAATTGTTTTCTCAATGTAGACATGGGTAACCAAGAATAACATTAAGGAATGGCTTATCCCTAAGGAAAAAGAGAAGATGTGTGTGGTTGTTCAAAGTAGACACGTCGATTGTAACAAGATGAAAATGGTATGCGAGAGAGCGGGTAAGAAGGGAGAAAGTCACAAAGGCAATAATTACAAGTATGAGGAGAATACGACTAGGGTCTACAGAACAAAATCGAAGAAGTGTGAATGCCCATTCAGGATTATTTTCAAAAGATATCATGAATCTTATGTATTCCGATTGTATAGTATTCCGAACAGGTGTCACAACCATGATCCACCCACAAGTTTATATGGACACACTGCATATGCCCGGTTAAAACCACATCAGATGGATAGAGTTAGGAAGATGAAGGGATTTAGACCACTTAAGATCTTAAATGCAATAAGGGCGGAAGATAAGGATAACTTGTCCACCATTTCCACAATCAACTCCGGCAAAGCAACGATTAAGAGAACCGAATGGAATGGTAGGTTTATTATGCAACAATCAGAGTGGTTAGAGGAAACACTAAACTACGCCATGCAAACTAAGGTTGGTCCGGATGAGAAAGTGACTCATATTTTTCTTGCACATCCAAGGATGGTGGATTTGGTTCAGTGTTTTTACCAGGTTCTCTTCATAGATTGCACCTATAAGACAAACAAGTATAACATGTCAATGTTGAACGTGGTAATCCATACTTCGGATAAAAATGCATTCACCGTTGGATGGTGCTTTATGAAAAAATAAGAAATACAGGACTATGTTTGGGTTTGGAACAAGTGAGGTTGATTTACCGTAGAGAAGAGACGCCGCAGGTTATATTTACGGATATGGATTTTGCAATTATGAGTGACGTTCGTCAAGTATTTCCACTTGCTCAACAATTTATTTGTACATGGCACATGCAAACCAATCTTTTTTCTAATTGCAAGAATCAAATCCAAAAATCCATACTAAGAAGGGTAATCAACATTCTAAGGAAGAAGATGAGCGTTTAAGTAAAATTTCCCAAGAAGAGCATGCGGAAGAGAAAAAGAAGGAAAAGGAAAAATATGATGAAGAAGGGGATCTATGGAAAGTTTTTTGCGAAGATTGGGACTATTTGGATCATTCGAAAACAGAGGTTAAGTATTATGCTAACTTGCAGAAGTTTATTGATGTTTGGAGAACGGATTATAAGAAGGTGGTTGAGTATTTCTTGAATACATAGTTGAATCCTTGGAAGGAGAAGTTTGTTTATGCATGGACCAATAAATACAAGCACTACAAAAATGAGTCTACAAGTCTTGTAGAGGCGTCTCACGGACGTTTGAAGAAAATTTTGGATCAAAATAGGGGTGGGGTAGTTACGGTACAAGAAGCAGTTCACGAGCACGCAGAGGATGACGTAATAAAAATAGTCACACAGATGGAGTTGAGTAAAGATCGTTTTTTGATGAAACACATAAGGGACAAATCTTTGTTATGGTTGGTAGCAAACCAAGAAGTATCATGGTGGGCAATTAACTATATGATGGATCATATTATAGATTTTAGAGCTAAATCGAAGTCTGGAAAGGTGATGAAGACAAAGTGTAATTGTACAACCGATGTTTGGCTCGGCCTCACTTATAAGCATAAACTTGGTGGGTACAAATAGTACATTCCTCTTGAAGATATCGATCCATTCTGGAAACAACTATCATTCATCCCAAATCCAACGGGTTTAGCCGACGAAGAATTTGGAGACTTGGAGATTGGCCAGTACATCAAAGAAAAATAACGAAAAATGAATTGTGCAGGAAGACACATTTTGGTTGCTAACTTGTGGCCGGCCGCCCATAAGAGATTAGGGTTTGAAGATGAGCCAATCAAACAAAAACCGCCCGGAAAACCAACAACAAAAATGTCATTTAGAGAAACTGTTAACAATGAGAAGGGTTGCGATAGATACCGATCACGTCATGAGCATGTCCAGGCGGAATATGATGAGTACGAAAAGTCTTTCATTCCTACGAAACTAGGTCGGTCGAAAGATCAAGAAAATGAAGATATGGATATTGTTGAGCATGCGGTCGATGCCCAACAAAGCCAAACTAGTGGTATGGTGACGATAAGAGGAATATAGGGTAATTCTAAGACACCTAGGGATTCGCAAGGAAGACCACATCGTGTTGCTTACACTTTATAAAAAGAGTATACCGACCAACTTCCTTACGTCATCTTAGATCACCTTATATCCACCGAAGACGTTGATGGGTATGGGAATTGTGGTTACCATGTTGCAACCGAACAATTAGGGAATTTCGACAAGGCCGACGAACTTAACCTCACCCAAATAGAATATGCAAGGAAACAAATGGCGGAAAAAATAATTGAGGACAAACAACTCTATTTGACAATGCTCATGCATGGAAGGAGATCAAAAAAAGAGGGAATTGAATTTTACGGAGTTGGTATCAAACGTGAAATGGAGGAGGGGACAAAGAGGGCATGTTATAAGTTTTGGATGCAAATGCCTTTTGGTGGTCATATTTTAGCGGACACATTCACTTGTGTGGTAATTGTATTCATCAAAGGCTTCCCTGGAGCACATGTCAATAATAATCATTACATAGGTTTGAAGATCTCTGAAGAATGTCCTTTACCACGGATGGTCTATGTTTATTGGGGAGACTACACACCAAGGAGTGGACAAACAAGTACGAGTTTAGAATGAACATGTGGAATGGTTTGGAAGGAACACCAAATACAATTCTTTAACACGTTCACATGTGCGACTAAATGTGGAATGAGTTTTTTTTTTTTCTGAAGTACAATGCATGAATACTTGCCCTCTGTTTGTATTATCACTAGTCCTTATCGAATACAATGTGTTTTATCTTATCTTATCAACTTATCTTAGGGTCGTTTTCATTTAACCAATTCAAGATAACGACACTGACCTCATTAAATTAGGTCGTTAGGTAAGTATGCTTAAATAAGAACGACACTTGTTCTCCAAATATAACGGCCTCCTGTGTGTTTTGGAAATAAGGGATCGTTAGACTTCTAAAATTAAAACCTAACGACTCCAGATATATCCCTCCAACGGCTCTTTATGGAGATACTATTTCCCAAAAATATGGCCGTTGGGGGATTTTCTATATAAAGATTCGACCAAGGTATGTTTAATAGAACTTAAAACAATCAAAGTTTATCATTTTTTCAATGACAAGTTCCTAATCAACTACCAATTCAATTGAAAGCATAATTAGAAGATGCAAGTGACCCACCAAATCAATATTGGAAATGGAAGAAGTGATATGCAAAACAAGCATGCGACCTACCAAAAAACAATACACTTTTACGACCTATCCTACCAAGGAATAAGAAGAGAGGTGCGAGGCTAAAAAACGAGGCAAAGAACAAGCGCATCTCTGGGAAGCATTCAAGCAAGTCAAGGAAGAGACCGAATGGGTTAAAAACTATTACATTGTCAAAGATGTTCCCGAAGAACATCAAGATGAGAGTATATTTTGGACTCAAGTTGGTTGGAGTCCTTTCGCTAATTACAACAAGAAACTACGCTATGATTATCTACCGTCCCATATTTGTGACAGGATGATTCACGTTATAAGATTATGCACCAATTATAATGAGTTTATGTCAAGGAACAAAGGGGATAGGCGTGCGTCCCAAGCTGCATATACCAAATAGAGAGGAGAGCAGTTTTATCACATCGAAGCCGCAATGGTAGTTTCCTCTCGCACAAGGAAAATGAATAACATGTAATACAACTTTGATGTAAAGTTATTTCCTTAATGAAATATATGTCCATTTTCGGGTTAACTTATAAGTTTGTCAAATGGACGACTCATTTTAAAAAAATAATAATCCCAGACGACCCTTGAAACCAAATGGACGATTCATTTTTTATTTTTATTTTCCTGGATGACCCTTTAAAAATTTTAGACAGAGACTTGTTTCATAGTTACAGAAAGAAGTCATTAATGTAATTCAATTAGACTCATGTCATAAATCGTTAACCTTAAATATATTTGTTAACGACCCTTACGAAATTTTGGGCAGAGTTGTGGTTAGGTCTACTGGTGAGTCGTTGGTATGTAAGTACCTGTGTTGACGACTCTAACACTGACTTTATTTACTCAGTTTATGAGTCGTTGATCTACAAAAAATATCACGACGACTCTAATGTTCATACAAAGAGTCGTTCATCTGCAAAATATTTGATGCCGACTCTAACATTGACTTTTTTAGATTCTCCAGATTTTCATATAAAAAAAAACCCAGCAACTTCTAAACAACATGCTAAATTGTTAGGAAACCCAATCCACACAAGATACTGATAATACAAACTAAAAGACATAAGTTGTATCTAAGAACGACGAAAATTAAAGTCGACAATACTAAAAGACATAAGTTGTAGATGTTAAACCATACACTTTAAAGTTCTAGGCATAAGTTCTTCTCACTCACTACTACCACCTCGACCTCCGCCTTGACCTCTCTGTCTTCCTTGACTTGATGATGTCCTACTTTTCTTGAAGGACCTTGTATAGGACTGCCCCTTTGAGAACCACCTTCTTCTCCAGTACCTTGATCATCACCATATCCCTTTCGTGCACGTTCTTCTACTAGTTGGCTAGATGTTCTCCTTGTCCTCTTACATTGCTTTTCCAGATCAGCGAACATTTTCTTTGCTTGTGGATTTTTAATATGTTGGCAGCACTCAGCATACTGACGACTTTGCTTAGGTTCTATCACTTCTCCCTTGTCGGCTTTGCAACAAAATGACTTCATAAAAATCTTCATCGGTTCCCTCTATTTGCATTCAAATACCGATTAATATTTACATAATTAAAACAACTTTATGTAAATGATTAACAAAATTGGAAAAATAAGTACTTACCACAAGCTTAAGAATGGAAGTGTCATCTCTAGTGTCGGCTGTAGAAGTAGCGGAAGATGCTTTGTTGATCCTCCTACCAGTAGTCTGGTCAATCCTTATCACTAGACCATGGGAGAACTCTTCATACCATGGCATGTAATCCACGGTTACCTCATGACCTTCATTAATAGTCTCCCACCAAGATATTTCTACCCTAATAGTATCCAAATGCCTATTATTCCAATGCTCAGTCTCAGGCTCAGGTTCATAAGCAACAACCAATGTCTTTTTGTTCGCCTTGCATTTCTTTAATTTATATTTGAACGGTGGCACATAATCGTTATCGGGTGAATCTTGAATGTACCAAAGATGACGCATTACTCTATGTGGATTGTACATTGAGTACCCATAAGGGTAAAACAAAGGGCCATGGTAATATGCAAGATCTTGCAATCCTTCTACTCTAACTTCCTTGTATGGATAAAACGTTACCTCTTTGGCTGTCATGCTTTCCAATTTTTGGCGCATGGCTAGCAACTTCAGCTTCTGCGATTCCTCCTTATCCTGAGCTACAGTGTACTTGTATCGGGTTCCTCTTGGTTTAGTATTATTCCATGTTGGATCAAATCTGATGTCTTCATCGCCTTTGATCAATGAGGGAAAATGCTCGTAAATCCACACCTGAAACATCATCAAAACAAGGAGCTATAATGTTAAATCTAAAAATATAGAACAACAAAAATTACAAACAACGAACAAATTTGATAACTCAAATAACCTGAAGTAAAGCCAAATTCCCGTTCATTTGAGAAGTTCTTTCCAGGGATGCCTTTACTAGATGAGCGTTCAAATGTGCTACTATGCCAGTCCCCCACGAATACTTACTCACCTCATCCAAGGGATCCAAGAGTTGAAGAAGTTTGACAATGACTATGTTTTCTTTGCTATCGGGAAATATAACCGAAGCAAGGACATACAACAAGTATTTGGCTGCCATTGCACAAACTTCAAAATCAGGTAGTAGTTCTTTGTATCCGTCCTTCTCAAGTGAACCCACATATATCTTTCTAATCTCTTTCATTTTAAACTCTTTGTTTGGGTACTTCTTTCCCATCACAAAGAGGCCAGCCGTATTCTTTTCATCCCATCCAAACAACTTCTTCATCAATGCATAAAATTTTTCCCACGCTAAGTTTTTCTTGAACTCCTCTTCCGTGGATTTTACCTCCACCTGCAATCCTATAATATGTTCTGCGTCTTCGGGAATCAATTTCATCTCGCCAAATGGGAATTGGAATGTATCGACTTCGCCATAAAACCTCTCAGTAAAACATGATACTGCAACCTTGTCATATGCAATCACAGAGTTTTGAACGGCAGCATACAAAAGCATACAAACCTGCAGTTCTCATTGCATCAACAACTCCCAACATAACTAAATGTGGTTCTCATTGAACGATTCTGTTCTGCTGAATGTTGCTTTATTATCTCTTTTAAATCTGCAGATTCCTTATACACCGTGTCTCTAAAATCCGCTGATTTCTTGATCATAATAATCTTCTTAAAATCCCCCGACTGCTTCATGATAATCCTCTTATATCTTATTTTATGTAATTCTCCATTTTTGGAAATTAGTAGCTATTTTTCTTTCTGTTTGTGTGAGATGATTGATTCGAGAGAGCAAAAGAGAGGGTTGTTGTTATAAAATATTAACGTGCCTACTATTAATTCGCACGTTGTGTAAGTTTGCTTGGAAGAATTTTTCTTGTTAGTTAAATGTATATCCCCAACCCCAAGAATTCATTCCTTTTGTGTGGAAGTTACTTCACAAATTATACCGAAATGTGAGGGAGCCCTAAATATTCACGTTAGTCTGATTGGATTGGGGGAGTGTTCAAAATATATCATCAACTATCTATGTTATTGGCGGGATACTTTTTTTTTTTTGCTTGGTCAATGAGAAATTCATTGAAAGGAGAGGTATTTAAGAGGGGTATCTCAACCCAATGAATATAAGCGGGAACAATATAGAAAAATGGAGGAGAAGGCGAACTTGACAACCCAAGGGGAAAAAAAAAGCTCAATGTAGACACCATAATCTCCACCATACACGTGGCGACCATCAACTACTGAAGCTGGATAATATGAAGCAACGCAGTGTACCGTATCATGTCCAAGACTGCTTCAATGCGACACCACAGTCACCTTAGTAATCAACCACACATTCTTAGCCCTTTGTAAACCAAAGAGATTAGGTCTAAGAAGGGGGCTGATCCATTTTCTACTCTTCCGACCAAGAAACTCTCAAAACCTCACCATCTTGTAATAAAGTATCATTAATGGAACCAAACAACGAATAACACTTAAATATATTTAACTTGTGGATGTAGACGCTCCGCTGTCGAACTACATTAATTTACTTATGTTATTGTCTCTTTATTTTCCTGCACCTTGAATTTTTCTTGTGATTTATATTTGCATCTAATTTGGTCTATTGCATTGTCATTTTAATCAATTGGTTGTGATACTAAATGAATGGTATTCACACTCACAAAGACTGAAATAAAGAATCCCATAATGTTATCACCATATTTGCGGGATACCTAAACTTGTCTTCCTAAACTAAGTTCTAATTTTCAAGGGGCTTTCATTCATAAAAGGCAAATCGATGACATTATTATATTGACGTACGGGAAGAGCGTTTCTAGAATCAAAGGAAAGAAAAATAGAATAGTACTATTTGTGTTAAGTGATTCTGTTGTGAACATAGTACCTCTTCTTCTTTGGTTGTAGCATCCAGCTATCGTAAAACAAAAGAATCTCATTTGGAAAACATCGAGAGCTAATTCCCATGAAGACGGGATCAAATGGTCATTCTTCAAAGAAGCCTCACCTCCCATGTATTAAATGTGTGGTTGGAATAAGTATCTTCTTTTGTAGTTGCAGGATTTCCTACAACTACACCCTATTAAGATTGTACAAAGATCCACTCAAATTTCAAGAACAATTAATAAATTTTTATTAATTTCTCTTAAGAATTTTACAAGAATAATAGGAATACCAAAGAAATCAGAATTGCTCTAGACTTTTTCTCTCCTATTTGTTCTCTCCAAACTCTCAAAATACCTCCCCTCTCTCAAACCTGCCTGGCTCTTTATATAGGGCATTACATAATGGATGACAGCTAAGATAACATTTATTTTCGGATCTGGCCTGCATAAATCTCGCAAGCTTAGAAGATTTTTCTTCGCAAGTGATCGTCAATCTCATAAGTTCGTTTACACTTTTCTCGTGATTGGGCTGACATCACCTACTACGTCACTCTTCAAATAGTCTACGATGGTCTTCGCAAATACTTGTCATTTATAATTTCGCTAGGGAAAAGCTATTGCGAGATTCTTCTCCTACATCTTTCTTCAGAATTTTTCGCCATCGGTTCATATGTTATTCTTGTAGACTCCCCTCCATGATAGGAATATACTCATATATCCCCTGGTGTTGCTTAACATATGGAATACACATTAGAATAAGTTCGAGTATTCTGTACTGAGCCTTCCTCTATTTTGTTTTCTTATGGGGTTGGATGGTTGGGTTTTCAGCACGGCTGTCAATGTCTAAAGAAGGTATTTTACCTGAATTCATCACAGTTATTTTGATGGTTGGGTTTTGGTCTCTTAGAAACTATTTAGAGCATCTCCAACAAATGATTATAATTTTATTTTTATATGACACGTAGGATGTTAGACCCTCATTTTCACTAAAACCATCTCCAATAGTAAGTCATACAAACTAGGAGGGTTTCCATACTAAATAAGAATGTCATAAAGAAAGTGTTGACTAAACCTTCAGATGCACCTCCACGTCATATTTTCTCTTTTGATAATTAACTCTAAGGAATAAAAATTTCTAATTGTTGGAGATCTTTTTTCAGTAATAAGGTCCTAAATTTTCTCTCTGGATAAACACCATAAATAGAAGGACTAAATAATAAATCCACGTAGGATTTTTTGCACCTTGTGATGGAGATGCTCTTATGTACCATTAAAAAATTGTGAGTTTCATCAAATCATATTTAAAAAAGGTATGTAAGAGATAATGAGTAAAAGAGGCATTCAACTCTTACCTGGGATGGACCATAATTATGATAGATTTGTACAAGTTTCTTTTGAAGGAAGAAAGCTTAAAAGGTGGACATATGCTTTCAATCTTCAGAGAGTTGGCTTTCGCAATAAAGCTCGTTTTAATTGGTATCAAGGGATTTAAGTTTCTCCTTTACATCCTCCATCTCTATGGGTACAAAATATCGCTCAACCAATAAGAACGTGAGAACATCATTTAGCAACATTCATGAATGCGAAGATAACAAAGTCCATTACCTCACTCCTGACGCACGCGATGATGTCACGAGAATCACACTTAACATGTGAAGTTGAACGCTATGATAATATGGGCGCGATAGTATCGCTCTCCCAGATCCGAAATAAGGGTTTTGTTTTAGATATTCTCCACTATGTAACCCCCTATAAAAGGGATTAAAAGCCATTGTAAGTGAGAGAGAGCTTTTTGAGAGTTGTGTGAGGAATTCAAGAGATGGAAAGTTGAAAGTTATTTGTTCTCGAAGTTTCTCCATATTGTATTTGTGGTTATTGATGTTCTTAATAAAATTACTTTGAGAATTTCCCCTCATGTTTTACATCTATTTCTAATTATAGGATTTCCTGCAACTATAATATTACACCACCATATAGTATAGATTGTAACACGATAGTGGCTATCCAAATCATCACTATAAGTATCCCTAGTAGTATGAATTTAAGAAGATCGTTTGATGATTGATGTGAGTTACCTAGAAGCATGTGGAATGAGGTAAAAAAAGGACACCACTGTTATTATGCACTTGTTAAGCAAATTATCTAGAGCGTTTCCTAATGCATCTTCTTCCGTTTGAGTTGTATTCTGATTCTGTTGGTTGAACTCGTTCACTTCCTAGTGGTACAATAGGTTGATTCTTAACCCTTTTCTTTAACTAAACCAAATCTTTTTCCCCAATGAGTGAACCATCTTAGCAATATTGTCATACCTGTAATTATAAGACAATGGTAACTATGAAACTATCGCATTAGTTTGGTGAAAAATGAAGCCACAATTTCCCCTTTTTTTTTCAATTTCCTCCAGCATCCCAGCTCTGCCCATTTGATACTTCTGAATACCAAAACATGTTAACTATTTGTTATCTCCAAAACTAATGCGAACTAGCAAGACATAAGACGATGATTTCTTATGATTTTATTTTTATTCCAAAACAACATGAAGTCCTTACCCATTCTTGATTTCTTGAACCAAATTACTAAATGAAATTGTGAATAACTACTACAAATTACATGATGAGCAACAATAATCAAATGATGAAATGAAATATTATTGAAATTAACCGTCTAGTATGAGGCTACACAAACAAGGGGGCATAAATCTAAAAATACTCTTTCTAGATTTTAGATTTTAGATTTGATCACATAAATGGGCTACAACTTAAAAAATGAATTTGTGACAGGCAGTTACTAAAAAGAGATAATTTGTGAGGGGCCAAAAGAGAAATCACATTTGTTACCGTTGTCTTATAATTACAAAAATAGGTCTCATTAATGAGGGTCCAAAAACCGTCACAAATAGAAAAAAAAACCGTCACAAATACTTATTTGTGATGGACGACAAACCATCGTGGATAGTGGCGTCACAAATGTTATTTGTGATGGTTTCTCTCTTTTTGTGGCTGTTGGTCAACCCTCACTAATAGATTATCTATCTGTGATGGTTATTTGGCCCTCACAAATTATACGTCCACCGCCGGCGATTTTTTTCCGGCAATGAATCTCAAGTCCGGTATTCGTATTTGTGACGATTTACAAATCCTCACTAATATTTTCCAACCACCGTCCGTTGACGTTAACCGGTCACCGAAGTTGGATTTTAGAGTCAAAGAATTCTCATAACATAAATCTTAGACAAAAACTTTGCATTCATATATAACAATGTTTTAGAAAGTCCTCCATTGAACTTATATTCATATACAAAAAAGTTTTACAAAGCTTTGAAACTTACATATATGAAAGTAAAAAGTATATTTTACTGTTTTAAAAATATCAGAAGTATGCCCTGTGTAATGTTTGGGACAAACTACCGACACAACTGATGGCATGAAAACAAAAAAAGACATCATCTCATTCCCTTATATTCAAAAAATCGCCCACCCATATAGCATAAAAACACAAAAAATAATCATCCCATTCCAATATATTCAAAAAAACGAGCACCTATATCATTCATCATCCATACACCACCATCTTCCATTCATGGACTGTTCCTGATCTCCGCATCAGTTCTATAACATAGGAACTATGTTAAGCATTATCATTGCAGAAAATTTCATGTCAGGTTCAAGGTTTTAAGGGGGGAACAACTTAATGAAGCAACTATGTTACCTCAATAGTGCCTCTAGCTCTGCAATCCTATCCAAGGATGCCTGATAAGCTGTGTTGGTAGTTCCCGGCTCATCATCCTCAACAAAAAGTTCCTCTAATTCAGCTATCTATTGCGTTGCTGCTTCAAGTTCTGCAAGAGTATTCTCTAGTTGTTGTATAAGGTTCAAAATTTCTGCAATTGGTTCAATGGTTGGCTTGGTTGATGACCCTTCACCCCCAATATTTATGTGGTTTTATACCACTTCCTAGACAACGAACACTACCTCCTTTATCTCTTCCTCGCACTTCTGCAAATGCATCATATCGTCCTTATAACACAATCGTATAATCTGGTTGGCTAGCTTGGATCTCTACTTCCTCCACTGCCTTCTACAGAAACACCGTTTTCATGGTAAAATGCTAGAGTAATCATATGTAAACAAATTCAAAATTCATTAGTAATAAAATATACAACATACAAGTTCTGCTGCCACTTCAGGATCCATCAATACTTTATCTGGGTCTTCAGTTTTTTTTTTTTTTAGTATGGGTAACTCCAAAAACCTCGTGACGTTTAGGACGCGGTCCTAGTTTCTGCGCCAACTATAAAAAAAAAAGTATTCAAGCAGAAATAACATGTTGGTTAGTATACACAGTCACAGTTTTCCATCAATACATGTTAACATGACAAGCAATATGAACTGGATTATTTGGTAAGATTTTCCTATATCAACAAAGTTTAATTATGGGAGATAAGATCCATCATATAGCATGATTAAGAATAAAAATCTCTTAATCAAGACGAGACTTTATCATGATAGAATGCACACGTTTCTACGTGGAATTGGATGTGTTAGAAGAAAGGCAATTTGGACGGACAAGTCAAGTGACCATAGTCTGTAATACCAATACTGAGAGTAATGCATATTAAAGCTGGACCAAAATGATATGAAATGGCCATAAACCAAAATGATGGATTAAGAAATCTATTCCAATTATCAGGACTCAAACAGATATTATCAGCAAAATAAATATGATATCAAAGTATACATTAGATACAACAATTCTTATGAAATAATATTGGTTGCAGATCGCTCTTCCTGCGCCTTCTAGCACATATGAAAATCATCTTCAAAGAAGATCAAGGAATTAACCTGAAACTAGGCATAAAAATATAAACAAGTATATCTATGTTGAATTCCTGAATCAATTACCAAAATTTAATCACAAACGCACCCATAAAAATCTTGTTTTTCATATAGAAAATAAAACGCATTACTAACAGTGACATAAATGTTTACCTCTGATGCGCACTTTGCATGTGGTTTAGAGCCAGTAGTATGGTGGAAGTTTTGTTTCTCCCTGTTCTGTTTGTTCACATTGGATATTTCCTAGACCAATTACATATAAGATAGTGTTAAGACTGCTCAAAACTATAATAAACATATATTGAATTGACACTTATACTTTAACAAAAGCTAAACAACTTCTATGAAACTACATCTCAGAAAAGGATGGAACTACAAAATACTAAACAAAAGTTATTCATTTTCATTTTTCTTGAATAGAGACCATATGTAACACCAAAAGCAAAACACAGAAGAAACACTACAACAAAACGTGGTTTTAACAATGCAAGATAACGTCACAAATATTTATATATACGTCACAAATATATATTTTTGACATTTTTCCTCTGTCGGTCAAGGCGTTATAAAAAGAGGTGTTGCAAATAATCCTCCCGACGTTAAAAACGTCACTAATGCCGAGGAACTTTTGTAACATAGTTTTTTCATCGGAAATAATAGGTCTGTAATAAAAGCTATTTTTCAGATTTTATTAATAAATAGTTTATTTATTTTATAAATTATTAATGAATTAATATATTCCATTGTCAAAAGTAACGACATTTACAACAATTATTATTTTTCTATGAAAATAAATAAAATTGTCAAATAACTATTAAAGTCATGAACAAACATCCATGTCATTGAGTAGTATGAAGTTTCAACACGAATGGGAAATGATCAAATGCATTCCATCAATAAAAATTACAATTGAATCAATGATTTAAAAAAAAAAAATTTGTACAGGAAAACAAATAAATTCAAATGTTGAACCAATTTTTCATACATTTCAGATCTGAAAAGATTTTTCAACAAATGGTGAATCCTTATATGGTGCTCTGTATCTGGAATCCGTCCTTTGAGTTAAAGTTGGCTTTTGGAAAATGAGATTCAAATATATTCATCTTCTTCTTGAAGAAAGATTATTTTTCTTTGATTGCCTGTATAAAAAAAAATTCCACAAGATGGTAAAAGAAAACAAAAAATCTCATGTAAATGAATCACTAATGATGATTATCACAAATCTAAGTAAGATATATAAGCACTACAGACTACCTGTTTGCATATCAGTCCCTCAAATATATTATTTTTTCGTTTCCTGATTATATCAAAAATAATAATAATTAAAAATAAGAAAATCCCATACAAAAATACAAAATCAAAAAAAAAAAAAAAAGATTGAAAGGAGTTAAGTTATGTTTTGTATCTGAATCACAAATTCGGTGGTGGTGATGGCGGCTGTTTTTTTCACGATGGGGTTTAGAAGAAGGAAAAGAGAAGAAGATGATTTTTTATTTTTATTTTTTGAAGCAGGGAAAAAGATGGTGGTTACAATTTTAGGACTAATTCTCATATATGGAAAGCCAAATCTTTATCTAAAAATGTAATGTGCGGGATTTTTGTTGACCACGATTAAAGTACTTTCCAAAAACGGTTAACATGTAACCAATTGATCATAACCAAGCTCCCACGTGTTGGCCAAGTTCTGACGTGTTGCCAACATATATAATAAATAAATAATTAATTTTATTTAAGTACATAATAGAAAAATATTTTTCTCACACTAAGAAACAAATGGAAAACAATATTTATTTATTTTATTCGATTTCTTTTATGACGCCTAGATAAGTGCCGCAAATTAATGTGTCGACACTTTTTCGGTACAGAACTAACACTGTATATTTGCGACACATAAACCGTTGCATATGCATAGTTTTTATGACATACTTTCTAGTGTTGTGAATATAATGTCACAAATGCTGCTGTTTGTTGTAGTGAAAATAGAAAAGAATAAAAGAATATTGACACTTGCTTGTTTCTTCACATCATTTTCACAAACCTCAATGAGTATCCTCCACTGGCTCTCAACAATATTATTTGGTGGATTAGCAAGACGCTCTTCCACAGAATTCCATTTTTCATTCGCAGCCTTTTTAACATGAAATTTGTGATCCCTCCACCTATCATTCACCTTGGTAAGAACCCAATGCTCCAACTCTTCTGGGTACGAAAATATTTGCTGACAATTATACAACCACAAAAGATTAAAAACATTGCAGAATTTGAGAAAATCTATATATTCAATATGGATTCAGTAATGTACCTTTATTTCAAGTATCACATTCTGAATTAACTCTGAAAACATGTTTTTTCTGAATGTCATTATGAAATTTTCACCATGATGATACCATAGTGTATAGATCCTTAACATGCCATAACTGACTACATCATCATAAATCTGATTTGTGGTCTTGTAACCTACATTGGCGCACTCTTTGCATGGACACTTCACTTTGTTATCTTCGGTAACGAACCCACTTTCAAATGCGTAGTTTAAGAAAAAACACAACCCTTCATGAAACTCCTTACTCGATCGTTGATGATGAACCCAACTCTTATCCATTTTTCAGTCACAATACCTTGGAACTAAGATAATCAGTAAAGCCTTTGTGAAAGCATGGACAAGAAGTACCTGAAATCATAGAAAGGTTTGTTAGAAACTTAGTTACAGACATACAACAAATATTAAGCACAAATGAACACAAATGGTAACCCACAAATGTCATGCTAATAAACCCAGACTTGGAATACATCAAATTCAATCAACATAAAGGAACACGAACTCGGATAGACAAGCTTAAGTAGCTTTAAAAAAGTCTATTAAGATGTAATTAAGTGAGTGCAATAAAAATTCAAATGCAAGATTTATACAAAAGGTTACTGCCTTACTGGTATCTAAAAGATGAATAGCCAGACATCCATCAAACTAGGATCAAATAAAAAAACAATATTACTTTATAGGAACCTATAAAACACTTGGCTGAAGTTATGATAAAAAAGCTGTATCAAAAGATCACATCTCAAAATCCAAGTAAGAAAGAACGCAAGACTATGAAAACATGGTTTTCTTAACAGTCTCTACTAAATATACAACAGAAACGAAACCAAGGACAAAGCATACACACATTTAACATTGAATTAAACTTAGCGAAGCTCCCCAAATTCATAAACATACTAACCAAGGCACCAAGTGATTTTATGTTGTTCAATATACAGAAAATAAATTATATAATTTAGGATCTCGGTTATCCTAGTACTCGATCTGCAGATAAGTCATGGAGATACACATAGTACATAACTACAATCTAAGATTCATAACCTCAACTACATTTCCATCACCCCTGCAACACCCTAAACATAAAATTTTACTTCATACCATTCATGGATCAATAACATCAACTCAATCCATGTCATGCAACACATCCCTAGCTACAACTACAGCGTCACTACATACCCACCAAATCGTATTCATCTCCTCATTGACTCAACCAATAGTCCCCTGTAATTCAACCCATTTACCAAATTTAACCTAAACTCCCACTAGCTCAGTTCACTCATGGGAGTACACTCTTTCATGAATACTTCAAGCACCATCAGCAGATTCATGATGATGGTATCGTCAATTGAGATCAAATTACAGTAGTGATAAGAATAAGCCAAAGCTTTTGTTCTTACAGTTTGCAAAATACCAACCAACATCCTTGTATTATGGTAGTGACAAGAATAAATGAGTATGACTCATAAATGAAGATGATAACAACGAGATTCTAAGAGAAATGTGCATTTCTAGTTCACAGTTGAGAAGAAGGCATCAATCGTCAAAGAAAGCATAAATTAAATAGGTACAACTTAGAAAATAAAGTTAAGCAACTCGATGATCAAACTGCAGCAGCAATGGAATCTCAGTACAGTCAGTCAAGAAATGAACTCAAAATACAACAGTGAGAACTAAACAACACCAACCCGGGACAACAAGAAGGAAAACTGTTAGACTCAAGATTATTAATGAACTTACTACAACATCAACAAAGATCAACCGCAACATGACATCAACAAGAAGCAGTGATGAAATGAATAAACAGTGAAGAAATTGATGCTGCTCGTAAATATATGTACAAATTTAACTATTAAAGAAACTAAAAATTAAAGGATAGCAGCAAGATATAAACTCAGCAAAGCACAACAACAATACAAACAAATTCAACTATTGAATCCACTAATAGTCCCTTGTAATTCAACCCCTTCATCAAATTAAACCTTAACTCCCACTAGCTCAGTCATACTCATCTTTTCTTCTTCAACTATGAGTTGCTACAACTCAAATGTGTTCAACGCAATTATCCTTCATTCACTGATCTAACCATGCATCATAAACTATTCTCTGAACTTTTTGTTATTCTACATTCATCAGAACCCAAATGCAATCACTAACCCTAACTTGTAACAACATCAAATCTTCTTCGAACCACAACTATTATCTCATCATGTTTATCTATCATTCAAACTCAAGAACACTTATAACCAGAAACCTATTTTGGGATGAACTAATTCCCAATTGATTCATTATAGAAACTTAAATTAAACCATATACATCATCCAAACCCATCACTAATTGATCAATTTATAAACCAATTTCACACAAAAACAGGATTAATTATAGAAACCCTAAATACAACTTACCTTTCTGTTGAGTTTGAATCAACACATGGATTGACAACATAACCATCAACTATATCCATCAAAAACTCTCTCCCTCAACACATCAGTATTAGTTTTCAATGAATCTCTCTTTTGAAATTGAAAATTACAGAGAAGGGGAAAAGAGGAACAAAAGAGAAAGGATAAATTGAAAACAAAAGAAGAAAGGAAATTAATTTTCTTTTCAATCAAAATCTTCACCTTAAAACACTCTTGTAGGTCCTTAAAGCTTCCTCCTTTATCCTGCATAAAAAAGAAACAAAAAATTAAAAGTAACAAAGAAAACAAAACCCCTAGAAATTTAAAAAACTAAATCTTCTTTTAAGATTCGATTTTCACCTTAACAGATTCTGGTTCCTCAAAGTTTCCTCTTTAATTACTGCAAAAAGAGAAATAAGTAATTAAAATTAAGTTTTATCAAAATAAAAATAAATAAATAAACCCAATAAGGAAAACAAATGGACGAGGTGATAACACAGAGAAGAGATAAGATAGTAATAGAGAAGTGGTGGAACAAACCTACCTCTCAGTTCTTCAGCAGAGAAAAAATGACGGAGAAAAAAAATGGAAGTGAATAAACCAGATCTGTTTCAGCAGATAAGGCTGAGGAAATGAATAAAAAAAGGAAAATAAAAAATTTAGTAAAATGTGGTGTAGTTACACGCGAGAGAAGCAGAAATATGGAGCCAATTCTCAAAATAATTTCGACGGCTGAGAATCCGTAGCTAATAGTCTGCCAGAAAAAAAAATCTATATTTTTGGAAACTCGAAACCGACCAAATAAAAGCTACCCTTTGACTATTCCTAGTATTTGCTACGGTTGGTCAAAAACCCTCACACATAGCAACTATTTGTGACGCCCAAATAAAAAACCCTCACTAATAGGACTTATTTTTGTAGTGTTGCCATACTAAATAAGAAGGTCTTGAAAAAAGTGTTTACTAAACCTTTAGATGCACCTCCACGTCATATTTCTGTTTTGATAATTAACTCTAAGGAATAAAAATTTCTAACTTTTGGAGATCGTTTTTCAGTAACAAGGTCCTAAATTTGCTCTCTGGATAAACATCATAAATAGAATGACTAAACAATAAATCCACGTAGGATTTTTTGCACCTTGTGATGGAGATGCTCTTATGTACCATTAGAAAAATTGTGAGTTTCATCAAATCATATTTAAAAAAGGTATGTAAGAGATAATGAGTAAAAGAGGCATTCAACTCTTACCTGGGGTGGACCATAATTACGATAGATTTGTACAAGTTTCTTGTGAAGGCAGACAACTTAAAGGGTGGACGGATGCTTTCAATCTTCAAAGAGTTGGCTTTCGCAATAAATATCGTTTTGCTTAGTATCAAGGGATTTAAGTTTCTCCTCTACACCCTCCATCTCCGTGGGTATAAAATATAGCTCAACCAATAAGAACGCGAGAAGATCATTTACCAACAGTCATGAATGTGAAGATAACAAAGTCCATTACCTCACTCCTTACGCACACGATGACGTCACGAGAATCACACTTAACATGTGAAGTTGAACGCTATGATAATATGGGCGCGATAGTATCGCTCTCCCAGATCCGAAATAAGGTTTTTTTTTATCTGTCCTCCACTATGTAACCCCTTATAAAAGGGATTAAAAGTCATTGTAAGTGAGAGAGAGCTTTTTCAGAGTTATGTGAGGAATTCAAGAGAGAGAAAGTTATTTGTTCTCGAAGTTTCTCCATATTGTATTTGTGGTTATTGATGTTCTTAATAAAATTACTTTGAAAATTTCCCCTCATGTTTTAGATCTATTTCTAATTATCTCAAGGGTGTAGCTTATAGGATTTCCTGCAATTATAATCTTACACCACCATATAGTATAGATTGTAACACGATAGTGGCTACCCAAATCATCACTATAAGTATCCCTAGTATTATGAATTTATGAAGATCGTTTGATGATTGTTGTGAGTTACCTAGAAGCATGTGGAATGAGGTAAAAAAGGACTCCATTGTTATCATGCACTTCTCAAACAAATTATCTAGAGTGTTTCCTAATGCATCTTCTTCTATTTGAGTTGTATTTATGATTCTGTTGGTTGAACTCGTTCACTTTCTAGTGGTACAATATGTTGATTCTTAACTCTTTTCTTTAACTAAACCAAATCTTTTGCCCCAATGAGTGAATCATCTTAACAATATCGCCAGAACTGTAATTATAAGACAATGGTAACTATGACACTATCGCAGTAGTCTAGTGAAAAATGAAGCCACTATTTCCACTTTTTTTTCAATTTCCTCCGGCATCCCAGCTCTGCCCATTTGCTACTTCTGAATACCAAAACATGTTAACTATTTGTTATCTCCAAAACTAATGCGAACTAGCAAGACATAAAACAATGATTTCTTATGATTTTATTTTTATTCCAAAACAACATGAAGTCCTTACCCTTTCTTGATTTCTTGAACTAAATTACTAAATATAACTGTGAATAACTACTACAAATTACATGATGAGTAACAATAATCAAATGACGAAATGAAATATTATTGACATTAACCGTCTAATATGAAGCTACACAAAGAAGGGGGTCATAAAGCTGAAAATACTCTTTCTATATTTTAGATTTGATCACATACATGGGCCACAACTTAAAAAATGAATTTGTGACGGGCAGTTAATAAAAAGAGATAATTTGTGAGGGTCCAAAAGAGAAATGACATTTGTTATATAGGTGGAGAAGGTGAAATATCTTATCTTATATTAAGAAATTGCGTTATAAATAGCTATGTATTTTTGTGTTTTTACCCTTCGTTTTATCGTCAATACATAATTACTCGTACATCATTAATAAAGGTATACTTATCAAAAAAATAATATTGGAATTGAAATTCCTCTTATTTAGTGGGACAAGAAGAAACCAATATTCTACTTTCATAATAAAGAAAAAGGGAGTACTATTGTGGATGCAGAGGGACAATTTTGAAGGCTAACAAGATGACAAATAGGATTATTAAATATAGTATATGAACAATACCCTTATCCGTAAATTATTTATAATGACTAAATTGCTCTCGATTAATTATTATTAATGAACTTAATTAGTTTAGTTAATTAAGTGTTACAAACATTTTGATCAATAAAGTGGTTAATAGGTAGATTTGGAAAATCAGAATTAATTAAAAAAAAAATTGATGCAAAAAAAAAACTTCATTAAAGGTGTAGTAGCGGGAAATCCCACACTACACCCCTCACAATAATTGGTACAATCAATCTATGAACACTTAATCTGGAACCATGATTTTCATTAATTGACACTTAGGAAGTTACAAAGAAATAAGGAAATAAAATACAATCACTCTGTTTAGAATTTTCTCTCTCCTAAAAACTTTCTTAGCACTTCCAAAATTATCTCTCCTCTCAAGTTTACTCATCCCCTATATATAGGGTATTACATAATGGATGACAGCTCATTGACATCTAAGCTATCCCCTAATTTCGGAATTAACTTGTGTTATATTCGCAAGTGTAATAATGCTAACCCTCGCAAGTGTAATAATGCTAACCCTCGCAAACATTTTCTTCGTGTTTCTACCATTGCTACTTGTTGCGTCATTCTTCTAATCTGTTTTGCGATGCTTACCAGTGTCTTTAATGAAAACGTCGCAAGAATAATCTTGCTGCGATATTCTGATCATACATCTTGCCTCTTTTTCCTTGAATATTGCTTGAAAAGCGATTCAAGGAAAAATCTTCATTGATGTAATTATTGAAGGAACGAGTGAAAGAATATTGGACTTGAAAAGTACGTACTTGCCTCTATTCTTTTGCGAAGTTCTAGAATATTGCCTCTACTCTTTTGAAATCATCACTTTAACTTGTTCACTTTTGAAATGATTCTTGCCGAGCAGATAAAGAATATATGATGTTTTCTTAGTAATCCATACTAGCCTCTATTTTTTTTATCTTTTGAGAGTAGAATCTTTGAGAAAGTGAGTTAGTGTTTTTTCATTCTTATCTTGCCTCTGCCTCAGGGTGATATAACCTTTCTAGGATGTCTTTAACTTTGCAAAATATCCACACTCTGCGAATCTCTTACATATTCTGCGATGTTGTAGTTATTTCTGTGAATCTCTTGTAAATTCTGACATATTTGCGAGATTGTAAATAATATTTCTGGCATATATTTTTATAACTTTCGCAGAATATATCATACGTATCTCTTCTTCCATACAATTCTTGACACGTCTTTTCCAACCGTAATCTTTCATCCATTTACACGTCTCTTCGCATTAATTGTGTTTATCTTTTCGAGAACTTTCCCTCTCTATAAATATCCCTTTCATTCATTTCTCTTCTTCTTTTTATCTTCTTCCCGATCTCTCTGCAATTTTTATTATCCCTCCGTAATTTGCGCTTCTGCTACTGTAATTCTTTAACCTTTTCTTTCTTCCAATCTTCATCCTTATTCTTTAAATATGGATCCAGCTGGTCGCATAAACGAAATTTCTTTTGAGAAATTTCAGAAGGAACTTCAAGCTAAGGGTTTTACTTTATCCACTATCCCGGTTCAAGGACCTAAATCTGAACTCACTGCAAGATTATTTTCTGATCATCAATCCCATCAAAATAAGATCATAGTATCGCTGGGTCAACTTCTCGCTAGCCTTCCGATCCCTCTCTATGATCATAAACTTCCTTTGTTTTACCTGATACTTTCTCATAAGAAATTCTCGCGATCCATATACCGACTAAGTGGTGATTGCATTCGTCTAATGCATGAGTTTGCCACTCGCGGAGCAGGTAAAAAATCTCTTTACCCTGATGAAGCCAGAAATCCTAAATTCAAAGATGTTGCGATTGTTCCTGCGAAGTATACCGTGGAGAACCTTTTTGCGAATTATGAGGTAATTTCCATGAAGAGAGATAGCACTTGTTTGGGAGTTCGTTTAAACAAGAAAAGTAACATTGCTGCTGACAAAATCTTAATGCAATACATTGACTAACATCCTGGTAATAATTCATGCCCACGTCACTCGAACGATGATAGATGGCATATTTTCCCCTTAATTCTAGAAGGTCCATATATTTCTGGCACTCTTGCCTTACCTGCGAACCTCGCATAATATAATCCTATGGAATTCTATTGGCTTGATAGATATTTGGAGGTATATTTCTGAATTCCTCTTGAATTATTATCTTTTGTACTCTTTATCTCTTTTTGATGATCACTTTTACATCTTCATATGTTTATAAAATTATCAGATTGAGAGACTAAAGAAGAATTATAGCAATACTGGGAAACCCAACCTCTTATCTGCTCTTCGTTCTATCATAGATGAGGTATGAAATTCTCTTTCAGAAATTTTAATAATATATGGTTGCCTCCATTCTCTCTGTTTCTTATCTTTATTTTTGGTATAGGTTATTACTGAGATAGAGCCTATTGAAATTGTGAAAACCACTAATAAAGGTAAAGGCAAAGGTTCTTCTTGCAAGGGAAAATCCAGTAAAGATGTTACTCGCAAGGAGAAATATGCGGCTCTTTCGTCGAAGAAAAGAAAAATTTGTTCTCCCTCCCCTTCAAATTCTCAATCTGGCGAAAGTTCTACTAGGTATAATACTAATGATAGTGATGATGACGGTAATGATGGCGTTTCTTCTGCGAATGAAACTTCTCAACCGGAGTCTTCTATGGCTCTGTTATCCAATATATTATCATATTCTTTGCATGGCGCTGGAGATGATAGTTAAGCTCTTACTAATCCTTGCCAAGCTCTCGTAAATATTTGCGATGCTCCCCTGTTGACCAACAATGATTCACTTGTCGGAGTTTTTAAATCCGTATCTCCCATCCTTTTAAATTCCCTTGGTGCTCTAGTATGTTCTTATTTCTTTGATTCTTCTTGATTCTTTTGTAATTCTTCTCTTATAATTCTTGTAATTCTCCTTTTAGGTTGGTAGAGCTGCTTTCGCAGTTTCTTCATATTTGGATAAGAGACGATTAACTCTTTTAAAGAAAAATATTGATCTTTGCAAGGAGAATAAGAGGCTAAATTTTGAAACTGTCAGCCTTCGCGAGGAAAACAAACGATTGGGAATTGAGGTCTCCTCTTCACAAGATAAGGTTGATATCCTTCAGGCTGCGAATGATCAACTCTATGGTATGAAATTTTCCCTCTTTCTTTTATTCTTTTATTCTTCTTATTTATCTTATTTGATCAACCACTCTTGCATACATTTATGGTTTATCTGACGAAGCTGCGACCCTTCATTCTTTTCCCTATTCTATAGATGATGATACCCTTCTTGAACATCTGAACAAATCTTTGAATAGTTTTTCTAATGACCAAATTAATTCCCTCTCCATAGATGAACTTAGATCAAAATTTTGCCTTTTGGAAATTGAACACAAATCCAACTTAGGTCTAGCCAACAAGTATAAGTGTTTTTATGTTGACGCCAAAAAGGAAATTTATAAATCTAGGTCCAAATATAGTAAGCTTATGGATGAAAAGGATCGTATTACTAAACAAGGTGTTCAATCTTTAGCGGAATTCCACAAGACTCTTCTCGAAATTCAGATTGAAAGAGATCGACTTATCTGCGAGAATTCAAAACTTGTTGAGGGAGAAATCCAAGTTCGTTCCCGTCTTCTTATAGATAATGATGATGAATTCGCATGGGCTGCGAAAGTATTAGACGATGCTAGAAGTAATTTAGGTGTAAATGTTAGTCTCCATGCGGACCAAACAGCCTTGATTAAAGATTTGCTTTCTGAGAGAGAAGGTTGTCAACTATTCTTTCTTACTAACTCTTTGTATTTCACAAATTTTCATCAAGTTATTGATTCATCATTATACACTCGTAGATTCTAAAAAGAGACTTCATCAAAGGATTGTAGAATTAGAAAATGAAAAAGGAACTCTCGCGAACTCCCTTTCTTATCGCAATGATAAGTGCTCCAGATTGAAAAATCAACTGAAGATAACTATTTCCAAATTTAAGAATGATGTTCTTGCTTATCGCAATGATACTATAAGGTCAATCTATAATAATCACGACATTCCTCTCTCTAATTACCCTTGTATTGAACAAAAATTTCTGGAAAATGTCCCTTCTTTAGTAATTTCTGATATTGAAGTTGATGAAGATGAGGAAGAATCTGAAGATGAAGGATCTGATAATATAGAAAAATCTGATGAAGAAGAAGATGAATCACCCAAGACGTAACTCTGCTTTGCTGAATATAAAGCTTGTAAAATTTGTATATTCGTTCTTTAATCTTTCTATCTTTTTGCTGTGAATTTCTATTCTTTCCTATGTGTGTTAGTGGGACAACTTCTTCTTGCGATATAATCAATCAATATATAATTTATTTTTTTCACCTATGTATAAATTTGCGTAAATATATCATGCGAAATCAAAAAATAGTTTCTCATGATACAAATTAATCATTTATTCCCATATTTGCCTCTGTTTTTTGTATCCAAATGAGAGATTAAGCAATTTGTAAAGTGAACATTGCTCAACCTTGCAATTCTTTACTCATATGTTTATGTGGTCTTATTTTTCCTTCCTAAGTAAAGGTATTATTTAGCCACTCTTTCTTTTGAGACAAAATCGCAGGACGTTTTTGCATTTTCATACAAAAACCCATTGATCTTTCCTTATCTTTTTGTGTTCTTTTGCTGCGATAATATGATAGGTCTAAATTTTCTTGCGAAAATAAAGTCCTATGACATTATCGTCTTGCGATGAAATCGCATGATGTCTTTACATTTTCATGCAATGACCCATTGATCTCATTTTATCTTTTCTCTTGGCTTGTTGCCTCTTTTGAGATTTGTTGCACAAATACGACAAGACTAAATTTTCTTGCGAAAATAAAGCCTCATGATATTTGCGTCTTAAGACACTTATCATCTTCCTAATGGAGGGTGCCTCCCTTATCTTCCCCCTGGTTTCCCCTTCAAGGAGGCGTACATAGGCCATACAAGACTAGCTCCTCCCATCCGGATTTACCAACAACCAGTTGTGCTTCGCAGCCTCTTGTCATTTTTGCCTATATGGCTTATATTTACGAGACTTCACCCTAAGTGGGGTTTTATTCAGGCCGAGTGCATCATATCCAAGACTTTCCAAGAATGCCTAGGGTAGGTTCATCCTCCCCAGGAACTCTTGGCCCAACCATGTACCGCGGCGCCTTGATCATACTCTACACTCCTTAGAAGAGATCTTCGGTCATCCAACCAGGGTATAACCTTATATATATAGTTGGAAATACAAAGTATTTCTTCCGGATAGGCATTCTTGAGCCCCTCATCTCCATGACTCAAGTTCCATTAGCGGTATAACCTTATCCTTGAGCCATGCAATCAGATACCCCCTTAAATGACGTACTTTAGGTCTTACATTTTCCTCTTGCAAAATTTTATTCGCGAACTAGGGTGTACGCCATAAAGGTTCGTCCCATTATGCGAATTTTTCTTCGCGTATCTTGCGATATTTTCGCATATTCTTGCTTTAATTCTGGTGTAATTTCACAATCTCATATTTTTCATTAAACAACAATTTGTGAACCACATTGTTCATACATATCTTTCAATATCACTTCAACATCATAATATGAAATATATTACCTTTACTTTATGCCGCCCTAGGGATTTTTTTATGCTTTGATATGATGCTCTTGCGAAACATTCGCTAAACAATGTGTTCATTCTTCCTCAAATTTTCTTCTTTTCGCAGCTCTATGGTATCAACCATTAATCTGTCACATCTTTGTCTTTGCTTGATTTTGTGCTTCCAATTGCTATTTTTCGCAGCCCTCTCTTCGAAAGATTTTACATCAATCTCATAACATTTTCTGCTTTCACCTCAATCTTCTTTGATAACCCAACTCCATTTGGATGTGGAAAATTAATGCGTTGATGATAAGTTGATGCCACACCTAAAATCCCGTGCAACCAAGGTCTGCCAATTAAGGCGTTATAGGGTGATTCCACATCTACTACACATAATACGACTTTAGATGTGATTCCATTTAATGGGATTGTTATTGTGATCTCTCCCTTTGGTTTATTGGCGATACCATTGAAACCATATATCGTGTACGTTGAGGGTATTAGATCCTCGTCTCTCCCTCCCATGGTCTTGTAGGTATGATAAAATAAAATATCCACGGAACTACCTGTATCAATCAATACTCTATTAATTGCCCATGAATCTTCATCTCCATCCTCTTCAATTTTATCTTCATCTTCATCTTCATCTTCTTTTTGTTTTGGATTTATCTCTAACCTCACAATAATGGTTGATCATGCATTTATCCAGGCTCAGGTACTTCTTGTGCGGTGAAAGTTATAGTCTGCTTTTTCCACTCTTGAAGCGGCGAAACTCTCGCAATGTTCATGATTTCTTTCCCATCAGCATCTCTCGCAAAGACTCGACTTAGAACATTATCATGGAAGTCTTAGATAGTCTTGAATGAATGTATAATGGAATTGCAGAACAATTTTTTTTGCCTTTTCTCCAACTTCTATCACAAATGTTTCTCCTCTTTTTGTTGTGTTTACTCTGCGAATATCTGGTGGAGGTGGTAATGGTTGAGATTTCGGGTGGCCTATTAGAAAATGGTTTAATATTCCCTTATCTATCATCCTTAAAATAATCTTCTTTATATTCCTACATTCATTTGTTGAGTGACCATGAAAGTGATGATAAGAACAAAATTCTTGATTTCGGTTATTTGGATGTGGTTCTTTCCCCATGTTCCTGGGTGCTTGTATATTTTCCATTAAGATTATTGCTTTCCAAATTTTTTCTACACTTGCATTCAATGGTGGCATTTTGATTTCTTCCCATATCATCTTTTGACTTCCCTGCCCTTTTGATAGCTTTGTCTTTGTCCACCATAGGTCTCTTGTGGTTGATCAAGTCTTTGAATCTTATTATTTCCACCTCGATTGATTTTTTTTTTATCTCTCTTTAGAATTCTTCCTGATCTCTGCTCCCCATAGCTACTAACTTCTGTTGACCATCATCCATACTTTTTTCTTGTTTCACCTGCGAGGTGCTCCCTACCGTATTTATCATCTTAGGAAGTAAACTTGCATTCGCTGCAACTGAAATGGTGCTCGCAACAGGATATGACTCCATCTCATTTTGTTTATCCTCCAATGAAATATATTCTTCCTGCAATTATCGCAGCTCTATCATAGTGATCATATTTTTGATTCTAAAAATTTGTATATATAATATGTTGGTTGCGAACATAGCATTAATGAAGGACAAAATGAGGTATCTCCCATCTACTCTTCCATCCATCTCACTGCACATTGTCTTCCATCTTATGGTTAGGTGCTTCAAACTTTGGCCAATCCTCTGCTTTAACCCAAATACATCTTTAATACCGGGTCGCGAGGAGTTGTTACTTATATATACCCCCAAGAATGTGGTCTGCAAGTGATTAAAACAAGTTATAGTGTTCTTTGGTAAACCTTCAAACCATTTCAATGCTTCGCCAGTTAAGATGGATGCAAAATACTTGCACAATACTGCATCGTGATTTTCCCATTGCAGCATACACCTCACATAAGCTTTAATATGATGTATAGCACAAGTTGTCCCATCAAAAACGCTAGTTAACGCAGGTAGATTGCATTTCGGGGGTAGTCCTCCCAATTGTACTTCTCGGGTGAATGGAGTTTTCGCTTCTTCTGTTGACACCCCATTTCCGCTTCTTATCATTCTTGTATAGCTTCATCCTTTAAATCAAGCCCATAAGCTCAACCAATCAAGCCCACAAGCTCTCAAGCCCACAATCTCTACCAATCAAGCCCACCAGCTCTACCAATCAAGCCCACAAGCTATACCAATCAAGCTCTACCCAATTCTCCCAATCAAGCCCACAAGCACGGCTCCTACCCATTTTATCATCCTTCCAAACCTGAGAATTCTTGCTTTCATTTAAAGCATTCCCCTCATTTCTTCTAGCTCTTTTATCATCACCAATGCTTTAATTAGATTTGTTTTGTCATTCCCAAGTGTGACCTACATATGTTTATTCCTTTTCAAAGCTCCATTTTTCATCCGGGTCTTTTAAAAGGAGGTCGAATGAAGACTTCAAAACACACCAATTTTTCTGACAGAAACCTCTTCATAAGAATTTTTCCACTTCCTCTTCCAACAAATTTTTCTCGATCTTGCCTATTTCTTGTGTTTTAATCAAAGAGAAAACCAAGTTTTCTTTCCTAGATTTTGATTTCCCCAAAAAAATATCCATTATTTTGATGGTCTTGTCTTTCTCATCGCTTTCCATCTTCTCTTACATTTCTTTCACGAACATAATGGTTTTTCCATTTCGTAGTAACACACATTATATAAAAATAATTTTTTTTAGTCTCTCATTTATCTTATCCATTGCTAAGAAAGTAATAAATAAAGCGATTTTTGTTCTATTCCGCTCTTCGTCACTATTCATCACTCTTTGTTTTTATTAATAATTAATTATAAACATTTCCCCATTAATCATGAAGTAGAGGCATATTCTTCCTAACACCTTCCCATCCCGTACTAGAATCTCTTTATCCAGTCAATATTACCATTATAGTTAAATGGGTCGGTTTTGTTCTTGCGTAAGAAATTATCTTCTTTCTGTGATAAACATCCACGTCATGATTAACAATTATGGATAAAGGAAATAGACCTAAGAATTTCCTCTTGGAATTTAACATTCCCCTCATTTCTGCTCTTTTTAGGATTTGTTCATTCCCAGTATTGGTCTTTTCAACGCTCTTCCCTTCTCCCGCGATCTTGCCTATCTTGTGTTGCGAGATTTTGATTTCCGTCTCCATTATTTTCTTCTTGTCTTTCTCCGCTATCTTCTCTTACATTTCTTTCACGAATGCTTATGTCTCTCATTTTCTTCTCGCGATTTTCTTCTCGCTTGCACCCTAGCATATTCTTCGTCAATATTACCATTAATTGTCATGATTATTATGGCGAATTTCCTCTTGGAATTCTTGCTCTTTCACTTATGCTCTCAATTTTTCCCTTTCGCAAGCTAAGCGTGCTTGTTCAGCATAATGCCTCTCGATTTCTCTTTCAATTATATGTTGATTTCTTAGAGTTTCCCTTCCATGCAATATTCTCCTCCCTTCCTCCTGATTTTCTTCACCGTCTTGATTATTTCGTGCCTGACGCTGTTCATTCTCCTGCCTTCTATTATCTTGTTCATTTTGTTGAACTTCACCCTGTGGTAAATAACGATTTTCCATTATTTCTCTCCTTTCGCGACGTTCCCCATTTGGATTATGATTTTCTTCATCGATATTTGCTATAGGTGATCTTCTTATTATTTCACTTCTGATTGTTCTTGAACTTGATCTCGTTGTACTTCTTGATCTTCTATTTTGTAACCTCAAATTCTCCATTCTTAACTCATGATTTTGTCTTGTTAAATTTGCACGTTTATCTGCTTCTAATCTCATTTCCTCTTGTATTCTTTGTCTTAAATCTTTTACTTCTTCATTTTCGCCATCTCCAGGAATTAATCCTTTAACCACTTCTTGATCTCTTTCTTCTCGTCTGCCATTTCTTAATTGTCAATCTTCTGCTTGTTCCATTGAATCTGATCTCCAAGTATGTATGCTCACTCTATCATAATCCACATCTCTATCTTGTATTGGTGTTTGTTGATTTGGCTATCGAATTTGATTTTCTCCTTCATTCCTTGTTCTATTTCTTCTTGTTCTTACCCTTGAAGATTCTCCCATTTCATTCGTTTCTCCACATACAAGTCTTTTACTCCTCCTTACAGTTGTTAGTGGTTCTGACGTATTTCTTCTTCTTCTAGCCATTTCTTCAACCCTAACAATATCTTCAAATTTCCAAATTACAACTACATATTTCTTGATTTGATTCTCCCTGTTTCGGGCGCCAAAATGTGGTAGAGGGAAATCCCACACTACACCCCTCACAAGAATTGGTACAATCAATCTATGAACACTTAATCTGGAACCATGATTTTCATTAATTGACACTTAGAAAGTTACAAAGAAAGAAGGAAATTAAAATACAATCACTCTGTTTAGAATTTTCTCTCTCCTAAAAACTTTCTTAGCACTTCCAAAATTATCTCTCCTCTCAAATTTACTCATCCCCTATATATAGGGTATTACATAATGGATGACAGCTCATTGATATCTCAGTTATCCCCTAATTTCGGACTTAACTTGCGTTATATTCGCAAGTGTAATAATGATAACCCTCGCAAACATTCTAATCTTCGCAGGATCTTCACATTTTCTTCGTGTTTCTACCATCGCTACTTGTTGCGTCATTCTTTTAATATGTTTTGCGACGCTTACCAGTGTCTTTAATGAAAACGTCGCAAGAATAATCTTGTTGCGATATTCTGATCCAACAAAAGGAGTTAATAGGGTAAACCCTCTATCTCTAATAAAAGTTGAGACATAATACATCTAGGAGTGTTGTCAGACTATTCCTTGGTAAGCTGCTCAGTTCTGGAAACTTTTGAAAGAATGTCTGCAACTTTGTTTTGCTCCTTTGAAACATAATAACATTTCCAATTCTTATTATTCTGAAAACAAAAAATGATGTCTTCAATAAAATGATGAAACTGCCACTCTATATGTAACTTCCCTTTGTGAATAGCCTCGACTATGATTCTTGAATTAGTTTCAAAGTTAACAACTTCAAACTTCAACTTCTGAGCCCACTTGAAATCTTCCCAAACAGCCTTTCCTTCCATATGCTCTCGACTTAGTGCATCTACAACATAGATGCATTTAGCTCCCCTTGGTTCACCTGCAAAAATTCTTAATATTAGACCAGTTCCACCCTTTTTAGTAGTATTATCAAAAGAACCATCTAAGTTAAGAGTAAGGTGCCATTCAAGGGAGGAAGCCAACTAAACTTTTCTTGGTTGAATTATATAAGGGTTGTCAAAGACGAAGAATTTAAAGTTTCATTTACATACATCATTCCAATAAAGTACAAACCTTGAAGATGCAACACTGTTGATAAGACTATTATCGCCTCCACCATCATCATCATGGTCGTCATCACTATAACCATCGTCGTAATCATCATCTTCTTCTTCTCCTTGTTTCTTTGGATTTCTTGATGGATTCGATCATGACATCCTCCTCCTTTATCTCCCTTCATATCAAGAAGTTCATGAACTTCTTTCTTTTCAAGGCTTTGTTTATCTTCATCATCTTCACTTTCTTTTTCTTCAATTACATCAATTACAGCAGGTTTATCTTCCCCAATCACTTCAGAACCATCACCCTAATTTTTAACACCATTTAGAGTCTTTTGACTTAATTTTCTCAACCATCCCATTTTGAAGGACTGATCTGAAAAATTCATCAATTATTAGTAATCGATCTATAAAAGACTTAAATGTACTATAGAACTGGATATGGTTCACAATAATTGAAAAATAAACCTATGACATAAAGCATGGATTAATAAACATAAACATTATTAGAGATTTATTATTACACAACTTGTGAGCCCAAATTAATAAAGTATGATTTGAGCAATAATAATAAAAAAATGAACAAAGTATGATTCTGCACTTTTTGATGTACCGCTAAAGCTCTGCACTCTGCAGTTTTGTTGAGGGCTCATCAAGTCATTCAGATTCCTTGACTTCAGTTTAACAAATTTGAATGGCTAAAATGGACATAAACCAGAAGTTCAATTTATTTATTATTCTTTGTTTTTTGGGCAGATTTATTTAAAACTATGACTTCTCAATTCTTAGGCTAGCTAAAAAGTCATCCAAATTATTCTGATTATATAGTGGTAACAAGCTCCATAACATGACAATAGATAATGTAAATTAGGATTACAAACGAAAGAAAAAGGAGGTTTCGTACATAAGAGTAATAACAATGAAGATAGTTGATATTAGCAGCCAGAATCACAACAATAAAACCCCCACCAATACCTACCGCAATAGCAACCACCATTAAATGTGTTACCCCTAGAGATAAGAATATCAAGATAAAGGGATTAGCTGACTACAAAGAATACATGTTAACCCAAAGATGATCCATGGCCTTTCTAAGAGGCCTTTAGGATAGAGAGTTTAAGTTGCTGGAGTCGGACCATTTTTCTCAACAGAAAATTGGTAAATTTGTAACTTTTTCCAAGTCATAGACAAATGTAATATTTTTTTTATAGATTTTGTTATCTTGTGCATGCACAAGATAAGAGCCAACCATTGGCATGGAAAATTGAAAAAACGAATAAAATATAAGAAAAATAGTATTTCTTTGCATTGGAGAATGTATTTGTAGAGAGAGAAGTTTAAAGGTTCATGAATATTTGCATTATTCAATGCAAAGAAACATTATCTCTCTTTTAAAGATCTAAAGACCGAAACTTAACCGAGACAGTTAGAATCGGAAATGATAGATTAACCACAAAAATCTACCGAAATGATGAGAGCCTTCATCTGGCCCATTCATTTTTCATGTCAGTATTTTTTCTGAAAAAAACTCGATTGGTCCAGCAGTTCCCTAACAAGAATAGGAAAATTTGTGTTTGAATGGTATTTGATGGGATCCAAACTACTATGATCGAATATGTTTTTTTTCTTTTTTCTTTTTTTTTCATAAAAGAGGATAACCTCATACCATATTTTGAGAAAACCGATTTAGGTAATCGAAAATCCTACATGAGTTGTTCAAAATCATAAAACAGTCATACATATTATAGTATCTCCACCAATTCTCTCCTATCAAATCTATCCTTTCATATCTAAGAAAAATTTCATAAAACCTTCTCTCTCGCAAAGGAGGGGAGAAAACATATAGGGTCAAACTGATTTTGGAGACAAAACCAGAATGTGTCAAAGCACCAAGTGATGACTGGATCAATTCAAACCCAATGTTCATCGGAACATGTAGATAACATGAACATGAGTTTTTTAAATTTAGATTTCCTAGTGCAATCAAGGTAATAATTATCCATCTAGTAGTAACATTATCCATAACATAACCAAAGTGTTTCAAAACGTAACCAAAGTGTCTCAAGTAGCATAAATAGTCTGAATCGGTCTTTAGGTGTCTGTAACGGAAAGTATCGGTCTGACTTGTCATTGGAGATGTGATAACAATTGAAGTAGTATATGGACTGGATGATAATCTTGATCGACTTTCTACTTTCTCTGTTTTCATTTGTAATCCTAAAACTAGTAAAATTGAAACAACATAGACTAACATAATAATCCTACCAATTAAATCTAAAACAAGAGATAATGGGATCATGTCAACACCACAAAAAAAAAACATAGCGAATATGGAACTTTTTGGTGTAGTTGGAGCTGATGCAAAGGCTATTGTTGAATATTTGAATTGCTCAATAATGTGAACTGAAGATGATATGCTTTTTTGCCGGAAAAGCGGTCGGTCTTGCTGGAACGGTCGGCAAGATTCATCGTTAAACTTGAAGCCGTCTAACCGATAATTACCCAAACATTGCAAACCATCACAAAAAGGATTACATGATCCATCATCAAAAGAAACAACACAGTCCAGATATTCCTAAAACAAAACCTAATAGCCAAAACCAAACGAGATCTAGGAAGAACTCGGTCTATTATACATCCTAGTACATGATAGGAAACTAAAATCAAGGAAGTAAAAATTAAAGTCAAAATCAGATGATCACCAAACACCAAAAGAAAACCAGGTCTGTTTTTTTAAGTAAATCTAATGAAATAACTAAAGGCGAAGTTGATGCTTGGATTTTATCATAGATCGGAAACAATGATGATGATGATGTGCTCACACAAATCAAACCTTCACTAAGAAACCACTGATCCATCAAAGAGAAATAAAAAAAAAAAAAAAAAAAAACAACAAGAACAAGAACACACCGAAAAAGATCTATACCGCAAGTAGATAAAAGATTGAAAGAAACAAACTAAAGATAAACAAGGTGAGATGATTTTAAGGGTGTTGATTGATCTTCTCAAATTGACTCCGAAGGAGCCGATCTGAAAAGTTAAGCTTCAGGCAGGAAAATTTTTAGTCGCTATGGGTTTTTTTCTTTGGAGAGAGAAACTTTTGGTGACATATTTCAGAACCATGGTTTTTAAACATTATTAACATTATTTAGAAGCATATTTCAGAATATGTTTAGAACCATATTTAGAAACTTTTGGTGACATAGTTCAAACATGATCGAATATGTTAGAACTAGGAAGGTAGTAACTTTCCAACCAACTACATCGTCTGCCATTGACGAGACTATCGATATTACATTAATGTTTTTCATGATAAAAAGATCGAACGAAAATTAATTTTTTGGAAGATTCTACTCAACTACTCAAACTTACGGGGGTTTACTCAATAAATACATTTTTAGATTTGTAGAGATTTAGAAAGAGTCCCTTAATAAAAATTAAAAATTATTACTAATATATTTCTTATTTTATAACTAAAAAATAATATTTTATTTTAAAATATCAATTATTGTTTTATATTAAAATTGAGCAAAATTTAATTAAATATGCAGAGAATGTCTAATGTATTTTGTCATTTGTAAAGTCTTGAAGAGTTTTATTAACAAATTTTATATTAAATATGCATTTTATAGAAAATATAAATAAAAAATTTTATAATTACTTATTTAATTTTAAATAAGTAATTATATTATAAAATATTATTATACTTATTTATAATAGACCAATATTATTTGAATATTTTATTATAAAATCTATTATTAAAATATATAAATTTTGTTTATAAAATCTATTTTAATATATAAATTATATTTTTCTCAATGAAATACAATAAAGTTTAATTAATAAATTAAAATAATTATTATTGTACATTTGTATATAATAATTCAAAAAAAATGTTTAATCATATCATATAATTTATACTCATCTATAATAGGAGTTTTATAGATTGTGTATTCATGAAAAAATATAAGATAGAGTAAAAACATCTTTATAAAAAATTGAAGTTTAAATCCAAAATCTTAAATATTTTGCAAGACTTTAATCAAGGAAAATATATACCCAAAAGTCACTCAAAGTCTTGAAAATAAATAATTTAATAAAGTCTTTGAATTTTCAAGTTTACAACGAGTAACACAAACTTTAGAAGACCTTTTAACAATCTACAACGAGTAACATAAACTTTGAAAGAGATTTTAAAAGTATACAACCAATAACACAATACTTTGTAAATCCATTAAACTCTTTGGAAATCGATAAAAGTATTTATTGAGTAAACCTCTGTTAAGGTTGAAAGTATAAACTTATTTATTTACTGTGACTTGACATTTGAATCTGAACCATAGCATAAATTTGAGGATATGTCATCTCATCTAACCACAAGCCAACCTTAAAATAAACAGTTAAGTTAGCAATGAAGAAATGAAATGGATTTTACTGACCACAACAAATGAAAACAGTAAACCCGATACCAACTCATAAGTTATCTCATTTCTCGTGTATAAATATTTTGTATAACAATTTACAACAAAATATAATCCACATTTTCTCTCTTTTCTCACTTTTTCTTTGATTTCCCAAGGTTCCACCTATTTGCCATTCACATTTTTCCTATTTACCACACATATTAATTACCACCCACATTTATCCTATTTGCCACTCATATTTCCTAAATGCTATCTATTAATTTTATGTTTACACCTAGAGGTGTAAACTAGGCTGTGCCACCACGAGCACAGCCCAGCACAGCACGCTAAAATTTGAGTCTAGCACGTGACTTAGCCCAGCACGGCACAACACGTTAGTTAAATGGGACGTGATGGGTTTGACTAATTGGCACAGTAGCCCAGCACAGCACGCGGCATGGCACAACACGTTAAGAAAGCACGTCATAATGTGTATAAAATACTACAAAACATGGCACAATACATCACATTTTGTGTATATTTCAATTAAAAGCATTTATTCTAGCCAATTATTGACATTTTATCATCGTTTTGTTGACTTATTTTCATTATAATACATATAATATCTAAATATTTGGAAAACATTTATATTAGAAAATATAAAATAAGTGTAACCGGCACAGCACAGCACGACACAACACGTTTATTTTTCTGGCACATCCCATCCCAGCACGCCTTCTAGCACGGCACGTTATAATCTCCGGCATAGCACATCACGGCACATAGCACGCTAAGCACGTAATTTTGTGGGTTGTGCTGTGCTGGGCCGACACGTTTTACACCTCTATTTGCACCTACCAACGAAATTATCCAAAACCATGACCAGGAAGAAGAAGAAAAAAAAAAACCTAAGTTACACATCAATATTTTTATCTTCTCCTTCTCCACCACGACCACCTTCTTCTACTCCAATTCTACCGACCAACCATCACCTTTACCAGTCGTTTCTATGATTTTTTGCTTTTGGTTCGTAGATGGTCCATCAACAGATGCCTCCAAACAAAAGTTTAAGCAAATGTAAATTAGGCTAGTTGTAGATTTTTGATTTGGTGATTCTATGTTTGTTTAAAAAATATTCAAATGAACTAGTAGGCCATGCATGGACGACTAGTTCTATATGTTTCTGTTGGTGTGCATAAACTGGATTATGTTATCAATCGGCACATTCTATAAAAAAGATTAAACAATTATGGTGAAACTTAAAATCAAACACGGTTGGTCTTGTTAATTGGATAATTTGGATCCATATTTACAAGTAATTAGTTGATAAATAAACCAAAATTTTGCTACATAAACTATTATGTATCCTTTATGGTGGTTTCCATAATGGATATACTCTTAATTTTCTAAAATTGTGCCTAAAATAATAAGTACCTCTGAATTTTTCGTAAAAACTTAAAATTTGATACTGTTGTTTGTGCTCGTTGGATATGTTTTTTTATTAGCTTTCCAACGGGATAAAATTTGTAAATTCCAAGGTGTGGATTTTTAGATATGTTATATTAAAGTTTGTTGTCCAATTATACCCCTGAAAAGATAATATAACGAGTTATAGTAATTGGACTAAAAGGGAGGGACATTTTTGGTTTTTCGGCCCTAACCATTTCCAATCTTTTTGTGTAATTAATCACTTACATTTTACAAAAAAATGGCCATATAAAGATCTTCCCTCGCTTCGCTCGGTAGGCCCAACAAGTTCAACTGTGCAGAGATGTCCTTGCGACCATTGGTTTTGCATTTGAAGGATCCCAAACACCGAAGGTTGGACTGTTAGAATCTTTGACCACGCGAACACTCCCTTTTAATCTTTGACCACGCGAACTAAATTATTTAAATATATATATATATATATCTAAAATACAAAACAAAGCTAGGCTAAGTTTGCCAGTCTTAGTGGTGGTCAAGATTTGTCCGTGGGAAAAATAAATCAAAGGTTGTGGTTTTCCCTGCCACACCCTATAAGTCGCACATATGATGTTAATTCCAATATTAATAATAAAAAATGAATACTCAAGTCAAGATCAAAATTATAGCAGGTTCAACTCATGACCTGTGTCAAAGAGTGACTAACCATTGTTCCACCTTTTGGAATTGATAGAAAAGATAAATCAACAATGGTGGTTTGTTAACTTAAACACCATAATTGCTCTATTAATTAGCGTTTTACTAATTGCACATAATAAATAATCTATTCATTATAAAGTGTTTTATTAATTAGTGTTTCACTAATTTCCCATAATAAATGACTAATCATTTTTTAATTATAAATGTTTTCTTAATTAATTATAATAAATATTTATTTCTATTAATAAGTAATTTTGATAAATAATATCAATAGACACTTTCTAGATAATGAGTAATAGAAGAGGTGGGCTTCGAAAGATTAGTGCTGATTAAATGAGCCAAGCACAATTATATTTATTTTGTTCTTTTATCGTAAAATGGGATACGAAGTCCATTTATCACATGTATCCAATTTCCAAAGAATTTTTTCTCCCTCTCCTAAAAATCCAGGCTCCGCCTCTGGTTTGTAGTGGAAGAAATAGTGACGGTGAGTTCTGGTGAGTAGTGATGGACAATATATTAATTTTATGTTGTCGTTACAACATCGATAACATCGTAGTGTGGAAGATGTGGTTGGTTGTTTTTAACACTTTTGATAAAGGAAGGTACAATATATTTCAGGAATGATATCATACAAGCCAATATTTTCATGATCGTAGTTGGATCACCCAAATGATACTCCTGTTATATCGTATAAATCATGATTTTTTAATGTTAAAATAAAATTGATTGCAATACAAAAAAAATATATACACGGAAAAAATTTAATGAACTAATCAAATGACGAAATTTTGTTCAATCTAAACCTCATAATGGCATTTGTGATTGAAAATTAGAATTGTGTCCAACAACCTACATGGGATGGGTGGCAGTGATGGAGTCAAAAAATGACATTGAGGAGGCCTTTTTTTTAAAGAAACATATAAACTTTGGTAGACTAAACCATAAATATATATGGACAAAGTACTATCTATAAAATAAGCTAAAAAAATTATGTAGTTATTAAAAATTTAAGGGGTTAGAGCCAGGTTAGTCAACCCTTGGCTCCGCCACTAGTGGTGGTGGATAGAAAAAGTGGATTCACATGGTTTTATGGTGGGGGTGGGTATTGGTGAACAGAAACATATTATGATAATTCGTAACGCCACAAAATGTGTAACATCATTAGTATAAAACAGGGTTTGGAAATGTTGGCCTTTGTTAGTGATGGTCAGGATTTTTCCACACAAAGATAAATCAAGGGTCGTGGTTCCTCTGACCACCCCTACATCTCGCACGTGTGGAAAACCAAACCAAACCAAACCCTTCATTCGCATGTGTCGCCCGAATCGTTCTCTCTCCTTAGATAAATTCTTCGCCTTCCTTCCTTTAATCATTAAACATGGAACATGCATGTTCAATATTTGAGATTGATGTCAGTTTGTTTTCTCAGTAGATAAATCCACGCCATGGTGAATCCTACAAAGACTAAACTCATCGCGTTATGTAAGAGAAATTTCAGTTTTGCTTCTCAAGGAATATGCGCCTCTCATAAGCTCCTCATCATGTCTAAGAGAAGACGAAGGGAAAAGTTGAACCATCAAACTCTGAAAAGTTCCAATATGATTATTCATGTTAATCAAAGGTAATTCATCTTCGTCTCCCTATTTTTAGAAAATATTTAGTTGATACTAACAAGTTAGGGCTTTGTACATTTGTGTTGTGGATTTGAACTTAATTTTAGATTTTTATTTTTATATTTATTATTTTTGATATCCACATGGATACGTAATTTTCACCCACTTATTGACAGTGAAACGCCCAAATTCAACGATGGCAACCGAAGAATGAACAAATGATTTTATTTCCCATTATTTCCTTTTCTTCCTCTCACGTTTTTGATTGGTTGTCTTCATCGTTTTCTTAGATGAGATGGACGAATCGATTGGTCACGAGAAATAACATGTTGCAAGGAAAGAATTTTACATATGGACCGTGGAAAAAAGCACAGTTACCTAGTGAAAGAGAAGGCGGCTAAAACTAAAATAGAACGAAGCAGGATTCAGTGGATGTCCATGTGAATCGCTGAATTTGTTGAAGTTGGACCTCCTATTAAGTTGACATCGAAGTTGGACCTCCTATTAAGTTGACATCGAAGTTGGTTGTACAATTGTGATTCTCAGGAATATGGCACCAAGAAAGGGTATTTTCAACTGAGCAAAACTGGGAGTGGAGATGGGTCTACCACATCCCAATGCAAGAAGAGCTATCAGATCGATGGGAGACATTCAAGGCAAGTTAGTATTCATTCTGAGTATATAGCTCACTCCATCTTCGGGACAGAATCCCGTTAGAATGCCAAGGAGGCAATTTCCGATAATGTTGGCGTGGGAACCAATTTAAAAAAACCCCGTGATCAGTCATGGATAACTATACGTGGCATTGTCTAGATGCATAACAACAAGGAAATCAAGGTTGTTGATGCTAGAAAATGCTAAAATAATGTGTATGGTGAATGTGTGTATCCAAAGGGTTATACATATGATATTGTTGTTTTACATCCATGACATGATGAAGAGTTGGTCTGCAAAATATCCCAATTTCATATGCATGCCAAAGATATAACCAAATGACCAAAAAATAACACTGGGCTAAACATTGAACTTCCAAAGCGCTATCTATTTATTTTCAAATTTACACATAAAAATAATTATTGAATGATATTTAAAGATTCGGAGCACCCATCCACCCCAGGTTCATTCAAAGGATACAACATTATAAAACATATAGTAAATGAGTTTACTTACAAATAGATGATAAAATTAAAGTTCTAAACTACGATATGAATTTCAATACACCAAGAAACATTAAATCTCCACAGTTGGAAAAGCTTTTAAATACACAAACGGGTGTTAATGGATGTACGGTGTCCTGATTATGCAACTTAAACAAATCGCTTCGTGACGAATGTGGTTGATTCGCTAATCCTCTTACTATCACGCTCATTGTCACAACCCGAAATAATAACAATGGCAATATCAATTTGTTTTCCCATTTTATAATAAATTGAATTTTATTATGAAAATAAATAAATATAATAATATTAATTATTATTATTACGATAATAAATATGATAATATTAATTTATTATGAAATTATACAATACATATTTTTATGAATAAATAATCTTTTACTAAAAATTACATTAATAAATATAAATATTAATGGTGGTAGTGGAAGAAATAGTGGGTGGTCGAAAAGGTGGCGGGCGTTTGTGAATGGTGGAAGCGTAATATTAATGATGGTGGAAGAAATAGTAGTGATGGTTTGGTTTTATGGCGGAGTGGTGTTGGTGAATGTAGTGGACAATAATAGTTTTTGTATCTTTACAAAACTAGCAATATTATATTGGGAAAGATGTAGTTGGCTGTTTTTAGCGCAGTTGGTAAGGAAAAAATCCAAACATTTCGAGGACGATACCAGATCATATAAAAAAAAATGATGATGACCGTAGGATCACCCAAATGGGATCCCTTCTATCCATGGTACCCGATCGAATAAATCATGGTTTTTAGTGTTATATCAAAGTGAATATAACAAAAAACTAATGGAATAAATTAATTAACAACTTAAGTTTTTTCAATCTAAACTTTACACATGGCGTTTGTGATAAAAAATTAAAAGCACGTCCATGAGCGGTGGAGGTGGGGAAAGAAATGGTATTAGGTGATTTTGTGGTGGTAGGTTGTGTTGGTGAGTAGTAATATATTTTGTTATTTACATGTCGCCACAAATCGATTAACATTATAAAGCAGAGAATAAATTAATTGACAACTTAAGTTTGTTCAATCTAAACTTTACACATGGCGTTTGTGATAAAAAATTAAAAGCACGCCCATGAGCGGTTGAGGTGGGGGAAAGAAATGGTATTAGGTGATTTTGTGGTGGTAGGTTGTGTTGGTGAGTAGTAATATATTTTGTTATTTACATGTCGCCATAAATCGATTAACATTATAAAGCAGAGAAGATGTACGTGGTTGATTGCCTAAATGATAAAATAAAATCGGGTAAAATACATGACAATTAAAAAAACACTAGAATGCCACATTATATAATAACCATAAACGAGTGATACTTAGTCAAAATCGAGACACAATAAAATAACTTATTGTTGAGTCCTACAATTACTTTAAGAGCACGGATATCCAAGCTCCTATCGAAGGCGATCCCCACTTCTTCTCACAAACATTGGAGTGGGGATCGCCTTCGATAAATATGTAAACTTTGGTGTACTAAAAAATAAATATATATGAACAAAGTATTATTTATATATAAAAAAAAATCATGTAGTTATTAAAAATTTAAGGGGTTAGAGCCAGGTTAGTCAACCCTTGGCTCGCCACTAGGTGGTGGTGGATAAAAAAATGGATTCATATGGTTTTATCGTCTTTGAGGGTATTGCTGAACAAAACATATTATGATAATTGTCACATTGGAAAGTTTGTATCATCCGTTTGATGCAAAAAAATATTATTCTCTCGCTTATTTGGAGGATCGACAACATGACCATGATAAATGAGTCAGCTGGAACGAAATAGGAGCATGGGGAGACCTTTATGGATAATATTGATTTCACTGAGATGAGCGCTGCTGACGACATATTTCAAAAAAATATTTAAACTTCCATGTTCATGTAGAGCATTATCTCATTATAAGCAATGAACCTAAATAAAAAAATTGTCTGGAAGTTAAGATTATATTTCTTTCGTTTGAGCAAATCTCCGACGGTAAAATATTAAAGGAAAAAAACAAGAAAAAATGAGGGGAAAATCCCAACTATTTTTATGACAAACCCATATTAAATCATAAGGAGTTGATAAGTATCGGGACACAAATTATACGATATATTAAAAATGAACCAACATCATGGCATGTGCCGTTATGGCACGGGTTAAGGGCTAGTATATATATATATATTAGAATTGATCATTCATAATCAATCGAAATACCAAGCGACCATAATAATATGTTGTAGGATTATTTGTTGATTAAATTGTCTGTTTTCTCGACGAATTAAATTATCAATCAATCGAAATATATGGTGATTATAATACACAAAATTTGTTAAAAAGATCAAAATCAAAATTTTCTGAGTGAAAATGACAGTTAGATTTAGATACTGTTTAAATGGACAAAAATTTAAAAATAAGCAGGATGTAACCAGTTTCATCCTGCCATTTTCAAATACTTTTTCTTATTTTTATTTTACACAGGATGCATCAAGTTTCATCCTTGCTATTTTTTAAGTTTAAGGAAGGATGAATCCAGTTTCATCCTTGCAAAAAAAAAATTGTCCATTTCACCCATAAAATTTTTTACTCGTCCATTTGAACCGTGTTTTAATTTTTTTGGACAAATGACCCATTTTCCGATTATAATAGTATTAATATTGTTTTGATGATTACTAAAACAAAGATTGATATAGAAGAATACAAATAAGATAAATGGTGATAGTTATAGTCAAATCTAATTTGGCTTTTAGGTGGTAAATATGACAAAATAAAATTAAAAAGTATACTCACATTAGAAATTCAAATAAGGGTGACAAATAGGAAATGTGTGGAAAATAGGTAGAACCTTTCCCAATTATTCTTTGTAGTCTTTTCTAAGTTCTCCAATTGTTCATCATCAAATTACCTGCGATGAGTGAGCTGAAATAGTGAGTTATAACTTCAGTAGATATCCAATCCTATGAAATAGATAAAAAAATTTGTATTTCAAATAGCTAAATTAGTATATAGTTCTTCCTCATTAGTAGTACTTCACTTCGACCGATGCTAATTTTAGTACTTTATAGTTCCTTTCTGGATGATTATTCATCCAAACTAAGATAAATAATAAAAAACAAGAGTAATACAAGTAGTATGCAAGAATTATAACAAACATATATACGTGTTGACTTGACTCAAATTATGGGTTTCCCAAACTCATTAACTGTATTCATAATGTCTTCTTTCAAAAAGTACCATCCCTTAAAGAAAAACAAGATGAGATAGCCAGTGGGACCCGATGCTTCATTAACACGACCTAAATCCTTAATCGCTTGTAAAACCTCTTTTTCAATAAAATCGGTATCAATAATAACTGATTCTTCAAGAGAAATGTGTACAAAATCAATCCTTAAAACTCATGTCTAATAATTTGTTCGTTAGTAAATAATTATTTATAAGATCAAACAATATGTTCCTGCATCTCTTTTCCGTCAGATGCTCCCTATTGCATTGGCATATAGTTCTATTCCTATTTTACCTCGTTCTTGCAGTTGCCCATTTAATAGAAGATGTATTCTTATCTCCCTCTTTTGATAACTTAACATCGGATTTTATTTTCCAAGAAACTTCCTCCATCATTTTAACATTTTCAAACTTAGCTTGCAAAGGTAACTTATCACCCATTTGATCTTCCTGAAGTGGATCGTCTTCAACTGCAACATCCAACATTTGAATACCCTATAAAATATTATTAAGTTTTTTAGTTATATCTTCAAAAGTTATTTTGTTCCAATTCTTGAGAATTTGTTTAAGAGCTTTTAGCTTCTGTATAGCTAGATCTGCACTCTGGATACTGACAAAGCGAAATATGTCCCACCATAATCCAATAAGTTAGAAAACTTTTCTCAAGAAACCACATGATTTCAAAAGAAAAGTACTAGGGATCAAGAATATGTTGGACAGTGCCTACAATTCTAGATGATTCTAGAATAAGGGGTTGTTGAGAGTCCAATTTTGTTTGGAACTCTAATAACCATGTTTGGATGGTGGCTAGTAGGAAGGTGGGAATAAAACCATGTGAAAAATATTGGTTGGTGGAAGAGTTCCATAGATTTCCCTTTCAAACTTATAAATTCATGCATTCAAACAAGGTAGGTCTTTGAGTCCTAGTTTGAAAACTAAGGAAGTCCAATTGTAGGCTAGTTCTAGATTGTAGGCTAAGGAAGTAGAACTCAATTTGGAGTTGGCACTTGGAGGCTTAGCTAACTAGTATAAATAGGTCATTAGAGAAGGCAAATGAATATCACTAAAAAATTCTTCTTTCTCTATTAAGGTTTATATGTATTCTCCCTTGTGATAATAAATAAATCTCTTGTTCTTCCTTTGGATATAGGAAACTTGCCGAACCACGTAAATTCTCGTATTCTTTAGTTTGTGTTCTTGGCAATATTTTGAGTTTGTAGCTGTGCAAATCGCTTCCGCAAGATTTTAGCGCAATAATTGGTATCAGAGCAAGGTTACACTCTTGGATACGAGTACTTAGTTTGCAGTTGAAGTGAAGGTATTTTTCTGAAGATTGCTTGATGTAATACTAATCTCAAAGGTTCTGTTTTTTATCTATATTTGGTTGTTTGAGAACAATGGTTGACGGGGATAAACCAGTTGATCCGAACGATCATGAAGGAGAACATTCAGAGTCCACAAATAAAGATAAAGAAACAAAATAAGAAATACTTAATTCTCATAGATCACAACTGAAGGTTGAAAATTTCACCGAAACCAATAACTTTGGTTTATGGAGAACGAACGTAATGGATGCTCTTGTTCATCTTGACCTACAAGAAGCTCTAGAAGGTCGGCCAGCGGAGATGTATGATAAACAGAGGAACAAGATGAATAAATTATGTCTTGGTTCGATTCGAGGGTGTTTAGCAACAACCGAGAAGAGTTAATTATCAAGCGAGAGACTTCAAAGAAAGGATCTCTGAGAAAATCTAGGGAAGGAATATCTTGTGAAGAACGTGGCAAATATGATACATCTTAAAAGGAATTTATATCTCTATTACATGAAGATAGGTGCAACCCTAAATGAGCATCTAGATTCATATAATAAACTTCTTGCTGAGCTGGTTAACTACGATGAGAAGATCACCGACGAGGAACAAGCTTTGTGTCTGATAAACTCTCTTCCTGAAAGGTATGAACCTGTGATTAAAGCTTTAATGCACGGAAAGGATAAGATGACATATGTCGAGGTCACTACAGCATTGCGTAGTGAGAAATTCATGAAGATGGACCGTGAAAACCTGTCAAGTGAAGCTAACAGTGACTTGCTTCTTGCAAGAGGTCATTCAACATACATAATAAAGAAGACAGGTGATCGTGGCAAATTTAAAGGGCGTTCAAAGTCAAGAGCGCGTCTGTAGAAGGATGAATGTGCGTGGTGTCATGACTTTGGCCATTGTGCTAAGGATTGTACCAAGCGTAAGGATCGATAAAGGGACAACACCGAGGTGAACATTGCTAAGGCAAGTGAAGATTCAGATGAAGCTTTAGATTTCTCGCTGACTGTGATACCATCAACTTTTATCGTAACTGACGGTACGTGGGTATTAGATTCTGGTTCTACTTATCATATTTGTCCTCATCGGGACTAGTTATCAGACTTTGAAGAGTTTGATGGAGAAGTGCGTATGGGGAATAATCACACATGTAGGGTGATTGGGATTGGTAGTATTCTATTCAAGATGCATGATGGTATGGTTTGGGAGCTGAAGGAAGTAAGGTTTGTGCCTGCTGTGAAGAAGAATCTGATTTCGCTCGGAACTTTGGAAGTTAAGGGCTACAAGTTAGTCGCTGAAAGTGGCATTCTAAAGGTGATCTCTGGATCGTTGGTAATAATGAAGTACACAAGGCATCATAACTTGTACTACTTAACTGGGAGTAAATAACGGGAGATGTGTCTATTTCAGAACACATCGAGACTGCAGCTATGGATACCACGAAGTTATGGAATATGAGGCTTGCACATCCAAGTGACAAGTCGTTACATTATTTAATTCTCCAAGAGTTATTGAAAGGTGTTATTGCCTGCAAATTAGAGTTTTGTGAACATTATGTGAAAGGAAAGAAGACAAGAACAAGCTTTGGCACAACAATCCACAACACTAGTGGAGTTCTTGATTATGTTCACTCAGATGTTTTGGGTCCTTCCAAGAATGCATCATTGGGAGGAAAACATTGGTTCGTGTCTTTTATTGATGACTATTCTAGGCACGTATGGGTTTACACCATGAGGCATAAGGATGAAGTCCTAGAAGTCTTTATGAGGTGGAAAAAGGCAATTGAGACTCAAACTGGTAGAAAGATCAAGGTACTACGTTCGGACAATGGTGGAGAGTACAAAAGTGATCCATTCTTGCAAGTATGTCAGGATGAGGGAATACAGAGGCACTTCACAGTTAAGAAGACACCGCAACAAAATGGGGTAGCTGAACGCATGAATCGTACTTTGCTGGAGAAGGTACGATGTATGTTATCTAATGCTGGATTAGGTAAAGCGTTTTGGGATGAGGAAGTTACATATGCGTACTTCCTCATTAATAGGTTGCCATCAGCTATGTTAGAAGGTAAAACTACGATGGATAAGTGGTATGGTAAACCATCTTATGATTATGACTCAATTCATAGCTTTGGTTGCCCTGCTTGGTATCATGTTAGTGAAAACAAGCTTGATAGCCGTGTTATTAAAGGGATCTTTATGGGTGTGAATAAAGGAGTTAAAGGGTTCAAAATTTGGAATCCAGTTAAGAAGAAGATAGTCATGAGTAGAGACATTACATTTGATAAAGCGTCTATAGTGAAGTATTGGGGTTCTTGGAAGGTGGAGAACAGAAGCACCGGTACCAGTGAACCTTTGTAGCAGGTGGAGATTTATGCAACTCCACTAATTCCATCTAAGTCTGTATATGTTACTAATACTTCCGAAGGCGTGGCGTCTACAAGGGAGGAAAATACCTAAGTTCCAAATGATAGTGACGATCTGGATGAAGAGAAACATGAAGCAGTGGAAGATATAGAAGCTACGGTCACTGAGACCATAGCAACCAGCAAACCGAAAAGACAAACCAGGAAACTTGGTTGGATGAATGATTTTATAGCTTATGCATTACCAGTTATTGAAGAAGGCATTCCAAATACCTATTTTGAAGCTATACACAGTGTAGAGCGTCAAGAATGGGAAGATGCTATGCAGGATGAGATGAAATCTCTTTACAAGAATGGCATATGGGTTCTTACGAAGCTTCCGAATGGTAAGAAGGCCATTGGGTGCAAATGGGTATATGCTAAGAAAGAAGGATATCAGGTGAATCAAGTACGCTACAAGGCAAGGTTAGTTGCGAAAGGTTATGCCCAAAGAGAAGGGATTGACTACAATGAGGTGTTCTCTCCAGTTGTGAAACACTCATCAATCCGAATTTTGTTGGCCTTGGTAGCACAATATGATTAAGATATAGTTCATATAGATGTTAAGAAGGCGATCTTACATGGTGATCTAGAAGAGGAGATCTATATGACTCAGCCGAGTGGGTTCAAAGTTGCTGGAAAAAAAGATTGTGTATGCAACCTGAAAAAATCGTTGTATGGGCTGAATCAGTCTCCAAGACAGTGGTACAAGCGATTTGATCAGTTTATGATTGGCCAGACATACACAAGAAGTCACTATGACCATTGTGTATACTTCAAGAAGCTACGTGATGGGTCTTTCATATATTTGCTCTTGTATGTCGATGATATGCTGATAGCATCGAATAACAAGAAAGAGATTGATAATTTGAAGCAAAAATTGCCAACTGAGTTCGAGATGAAATATCTAGGAGAAGCTAAGAAGATTCTTGGCATGGAGATTCAATGTGACAGAGAGAAGGGTAAAGTTTGTTTGTCTCAGAAGGCATACTTGAAGAAAGTGTTAAAGAAATTTGGTATTTGCGAAGGAACTAAATCTGTAAGTAATCCCCTTGGTCCTCATTTTAAGTTGAGTTCTGATATGTCTCCTACTACTGAAGAAGGGCGTGAGTATATGGCCCAAGTCCCATATTCTAGTGTTGTTGGTATCTTGATGTATGAGATGGTATGTATAAGGCCGGATATTTCACATGCAGTAAGTATGATCAGTCGTTATATGCATAATCCTGGTAAAGGACATTGTCAAGCTGTGAAATGGATTTTGAGGTATCTTTATGGTACGGTTGATATTGGCTTGGATTTTGTGAAGGAAGATGGGAACAATCAGTTGTGTGTTGGTTATGTGGATTCTGACTATGCTGGTGATTTGGACAAAAGGCGTTCAACTACAGGGTATGTATTTACCTTGGCTGGAGCACCGGTTAGTTGGATATCAATTTTGCAGTCTACTGTGGCTCTCTCAACTACTGAAGCGGAGTATATGGCAGTGACAGAGGCATTTAAGGAGGCTATATGGTTACAAGGTTTGCTAGATGACTTAGGTGTTATGAAGGAACAACTGCCTGTGCATTGTGATAGTCTTAGTGAAATTTACTTGGCTAAGAATCAAGTTCATCATGCCAGAACCAAACATATAGATGTTCGATTTGACTTTGTTAGAGAAATTCAGGAAGGAGAAGACATTCTACTTGTGAAGATCGATACCAAAGACAATCCAGCTGATATGTTAACTAAAGTAGTATCCGGGGTCAAGTTTCGTCATTTCTCGAAATTGATCCACATTCTTCCGGTTTGGTGATACCCTTTGGGGTAGAGGTTCTTAAGAACCTGGTGGAGGCCTTCTTGCAAGGCCATTGTGTGAACTACGATCGGTTTAATTCCTTGCAGAGGATACGTAGGCAGCCTATGGCGCAATCGACGCGGGAAGACAAAGGAGATTTATTGTATTGATCGTCTCATGCATGAATGCATGATCTGAGGTGGAGAATTGTTGGACGGTGCCTACACTTCTAGATGATTCTAGAATAAGGGGTTGTTGAGAGTCCAATTTTTTTTGGAACTCTAATAACCATGTTTGGATGGTGTCTAGTAGGAAGGTGGGAATAAAACCATGTGAAAAATATTGGTTGGTGGAAGATTTCCATAGATTTTCCTTTCACACTTGTAAATTCATGCATTCAAACAAGGTAGGTTTTTGAGTCCTAGTTTGAAAACTAAGGAAGTCCAATCGTAGGCTAGTTCTAGATTGTAGGCTAATAAAGTAGAACTCAATTTGGAGTTGGCACTTGGAGGCTTAGCTAACTAGTATAAATAAGCCATTAGAGAAAGCAAATGAATATCACCAAAAAATTCTTCTTTCTCTCTTAAGGTTTATATGTATTCTCCCTTGTGATAATAAATAAATCTCTTGTTCTTCCTGTGGATGTAGGCAACTTGCCGAACCACGTAAATTCTCGTCTTCTTTAGTTTGTGTTCTTGGCAATATTTTGAGTACCATTTGTAGCTGTGCAAATCGCTTCCGCAAGGTTTTAGCGCAACAGAATGGTCAAAAATATCTAAAAGAATGATTATGTGATCTGAGGTTGGTCTAACGCTAAAGCAAAAGGGTAATGAATTTTGAAAGAAAGTTGATATTATGAATCTATCAAGCTGAACACATGATATATATATATATATATATGATTAAATTTACCATCGACCATGTGACTATTGATCATTTTAGGCAGATCAATGAGTTCATATGGAGTATGAACTCAGAAAACCTTTCACACATACGAGCAAAACCTTCTGTTTTTTGTCATAATTTTTGGTGATTGAAGTCTCCACCAATACACCAAGGTATTTCTAATGCCCATAAAAACTTGAAAGTTCTTCCCAAAAATAAGAATTAAGAAATGGAAAATAAGGCCGATACACATTTTAATACCCAATGGAAATTATAAATTTTATAATTATAACACCTAAAGAGAGTATTTATCCACCAAGGAAGAGATAACACCAATATGGTCCTAGTTATATATAATGATCTTACCATCAAACCTACCCACAAATTGATGAAAGTCATCTATAGTCAAAATAGATACAAATTGGTTGAATATCTCTGTCAAAACATGCCATCATCTGGGTCTCTTGCAATGTGAGTAATAACTGGAGTATCACACAATTGAATAATTTTACGAACAATTGTACACTATTTACAGAGTACAAGTTTCTAACATTCCACGATAAATTCATAAGACTCATCTATAACTTTAGGAACCCAAAGAGTTCTTAGATGTCCTAGCTTTCTACCACTTTAAATGGTTGCGTACTGTTATAGTTTTTGTTTTTTAATAACTACACTTGTTACATGCATTCACATAAGGAAAGAGAAAACTATTGTCGTTGTTTCTCTTTTTTCACAATTCCAATAAGGGTTGGGATCCTACATGACAAAAGGGTTTGACAAATCTTTAGGCTACTAGATGAAATAAGTCTAACGCCTCATAACTATGCTCACATGGCAATTTTACTTTATTTTTTTTATTTTTTTATTTTTTTGAATCATGCATTTATTATTAAAAAATTAAACTGAGATTACACGTGGGAATGTTATACCTATAAAATCTGCTATTACAATAGAACTTATAGGTGGGGGTATTACATTGTCCCTAGATTTCCCATAGAGCAATCATCTGCCGCCTGATTTGCATGACCATCCGTTGCTTGATTTCCTTCTTTGTAGACGTGTCTAATAGTATATTGTTGAATCTGGGTAAACCTATACTTGATTTCTGCAATCTGGTTATAAATATACCAAGGAGCATCCGTGTCCTAGGTTAGAAATCTTGTTAAGTTCTGCGGGTCTGTTTCAAATTGAACTGTTTGCCATCCACTTCTCGTTGCTGTTCTAGAAGCGATGAGCATAGCCTCAGTTTATGCTGCAAGTGCATTGGTGATACTTAGTGATTGTGCTATTGCTAATATTGTACCAGCCTCCTCGTTTCGGCATTTAATACATGCTCCAGCTATTCCAGGATATCCTCTTGATGCTCCGTCCGTGTTAATTTTGATCCAATCTAAGTGGGGTTTGAGCCATCCCATGAAGATGGTTGTTGTTGCTGGTGTTATTTGCCCAGAGTTCGGAAAAGGTTGCATCCCAAGAATTACTGGTGTTAGGTGGGTTTGAACCCAGGTATATTCTTGTTGGAGTTTAATGGCCATATGCATTATATTCGTCGGATTTGGCAGTTGCTGCCAATAGACTGCGTCGTTTCTAGTGATCCATAAGGACCAAAAAAGGAAGCAAAAAATTGTGGTGACTGATGAGCACGAAAGTGCGACGCATTTTCACCCATAAATACATTAGCTATGACTCATTTTATCACTAATAATCTTGTTTGTAGGTGTTTTTGGAAAATAAACGTTTTTAGAAGAATCGGCTCGAAAAACTGTTAAAGGCACCCTCTGAGGAGATTTTCTAAATGGACCCCCTTTTCGGATAAGGGGTACCTTAATTACTAAGTGGCACCCAAATCTATTTGCACCCCTGGATACTATTTCCACCCATGTACTAAAGGCACTCTATACTTTGCTAAGGGATAACCATATCCTTCTTCATTTAAGAAACTGTTTTTGGCGGGAAAACATGTACAGTCACGAACAAAATTTGGATTCGAATTTTGAAGCTGTTATAAAGAGATTCAATCACGAAACTTTGTTGCATTGGACTATATTTGACTAAACAGGGCTAATACAAGTGATTTTACCGAGTATATTGGGTTGGGTAATCGGTTCTCAATAAAACACGGGAGTATAAATATCCAAGGTTCTGTCATTGATTTCGGTCAAGATTTCATGAGATATTTTCGTTGGATTTGTTTGGAAGTATCCTGTTATCACTAAACAGGGATGGTAAGTCTTCTATTTTCGAAAGAAATAGGAAGTTACACGGAGTTGAAGTAAACAAGGGAGACCTATTTTCGGTGTTTCTGTTAATCAATTTTGGGAGATTCGGTTAGATATTTTCAAGGGATTCGATGAGTAATCTTTTGGTTACCATGTACACAATCTGTTCACGTGTTTTGGAGAAGAAATATTATGTTATTATGGTGTTTTTTTAAAGCATGAAAGAAAATAAGTCTCGGGATGTATCTGTTGTATCTTTGGCAGTTTGATTTGTGGTTTGACTGAGTTTTACTCGAACATGAACGTGTTGAAGATAAATAATAAGATTTTAAAGCAACATGAGGGCGTGAAAGAGCAAGAAATATAAACTATTTCTATTTTTGGCAGCAGCGAATAAGAAGTGATTAATGAAGATTATATGGAGTTACTGTCGAGTATTCTCGAGTCTGAAGAGTATATAAAGGGTTCTTAATCTTTTGAGAAGGATATCGAGAGTGGGGAGTGAAGAATAGAAAATTGCAGAGCAACTTCTCTGCTGCTGCAGAGAAGAAGAACAGACTACACTTGTAGTCTGTCGTTTAGAACTGTCGATGTTTCATCCATGAACGACAGTTTTCTGCGACAGAGTAAAACATTTGTTTTCTGTAACAGCCATTGTAACAGTTTTGTAACGGATGTACAGCATTGCAAACTCATTTTATAATTATTTTTCTATAATAAAAACACCATTTGATCTATGAATTATATTTTTGAGTGTGTTTTTATCATGAGAAGTTAGACCTCGACACTGGGTCGACGAAGGAAACTGAACTTCACACATGGGTGAATTTATTCTATTTTAAATTTGACTTTTGCACTTATTTTGAATTGATTTATGATTCAATAAAATTAGTTGTGATTCAATTAGATAGGTTATGCTTTGTTTAGATAATCTATGCTTAGGGGATACAATTAATGTTTTGAGGATCTACCTTGGCAAAACAAAAGTCGGTGTTTTATTTATTTACTGAGCGATAATAGAGAGAATAAATAATTGAACCTCGTGTTGTGAATTCGGTGGAATCTTAGACCCAACGACTCTCTCTTATATTGTATTCATCAACCTTTAAATTTAATCTTCGCAAATCTGAGAGAACGAATCTTAATTACTACTAAAAAAGCTTTGAAAAATCTTAAATCATTTTGGCGCCGTTGCGACGCGGATTTGTTTTTAGATTATTTTTTTAGGTTTATTTATTTATTTTGTAAAGTATTTTCTTTTAATTTTAGATTTTATTTTTTTCCTTTTTATGTGTTTCTCTTTGTATTTCTTTTCAGGGACATTTTGAGGATGATGACTTCTTCTGAGGAGACGTCACCTACGATGACGCTGGCGGAATATATGCGTAGAAATTCAAATTATCAGGAAACCTCATCTGAGATGATGCTTGATGAATACATGCATAGGCAATGGTATGGAGTTTCTGCTCCATATGAGGTAAGTGAAGAATCACATCAAACTATATATGAGAGGTATTACAAACACACACCACCTAGTTTTGAACAAAGATTGAGAGTTCTTGAATGTCAAAGATTATTTGCTGATGATGATGAATCTGATAATGACTCTCTGTTCCAAACATAACATATAGATTACCTTGTGGATGATTGTTTGGTTGATTCGCTTATTTCCATAGATGAATCTACCTCACAATATTATTCACCCGACTTAGCGGTTGTTTCTAGACCCCTAGACTTCCAAAAGTTGCCAAATTTAGGGTTATAATTGTGTGATTCTAAAGTGTTGTTGGATCACTTTGCATCTAAGTACCCAGAAGACTTGCCTATTCCTGATATCGTGCATGAATCAATTGATATTTCCCCAGTCTCAATAGAATCCCCATACTTTGTTCTTTACGCACTTCCATGTGCAGTAAAAACTTGTTTTAGGGGTAAATCTTGTTTTCAGACAGTTTCAGTGTCCCCATTTTTTCAAAAATAATTGTGAAGCTGTCATTTGTAAATATTGTATTTTGGGTCGATCCCCAAGTTTTCAGGTTATTAGTTTACGGGGATCTTTTATGTACATTCCAGTAGGTATAATTATTTGTTTATTTATTTTTGTTTATTTTTATTTTTATTTCCCATCTTAATTTTTACGTTGGATGACTCAATTACATTGAGGACAATGTAATATTTAAGTGTGGGGGAGTGGGTATTAACTTTTTCTTTTAACTATTTCAGGAATTTTCTTGTGTATTGTGACCAGTTCTTGAGCGAGTCTAAAAATATAATAAAAATATAAATATTATGACCAGTTGTGTAGCGGGTCTAAATAAATATATATATTATAATTGTTAAGCTTATGACCAGCTGTGTAGCGGGTCTAACAAAAAAAAAAAAAAAAAACTATGATTGTTCGAGTTATGACCAGATGTGTAGCGAGTCTTTTCTTTTCTTGCGTTTATGACCAGTTGTGTAGCGGGTCTCTAAAAAAAATGTGTGTCTTATGTATGTGGCAGTTTTCATGACCAGTTGTATAGCGGGTCTAAGTCTCTTTTTATATGACCAGCTGTGTAGCGGGTCAAGTTTATGTTTTGCTCGAGGACTAGCAAAATGTAAGTGTGGGGGAATTTGATGAGCACGAAAGTGCAACGCATTTTCACCCATAATTACATTAGCTAGGACTCATTTTATCACTAATAATCTTGTTTGTATGTATTTTTGGCAAATAAACGTTTTTAGAAGAATCAGCTCGAAAAAATGTTAAAGGCACCCCCTAAGGAGATTTGCTAAACGGACCCCCTTTTCGGATAAGGGGTACCTTAATTACTAAGGGGCACCCACATCTATTTGCACCCCTATCTACTATTTCCACCCACGTACTAAAGTCACTCCAGACTTCGCTAAGGGCTAACCATCTCCTTCTTCATTTTAGAAACTGTTTTTAGCGGGAAAACATGTGCAGTCACGAACAGAATTTGGATTCGAATTTTGAAGCTGTTATAAAGAGATTCAATCACGAAACTTTGTTGCATTGGACTATATTTGACTAAACAGGGCTAGTACAAGTGATTTTACCGAGTATATTGGGCTGGGTAATCGGTTCTCAATGAAACAGGGGAGCATAAATATCCAAGGTTCTGTCATTGATTTCGGTCAAGTATTCATAAGATATTTTCGTTGGATTTGATTGGAAGTATCATGTTATCACTAAACATGGATGGTAAGTCTTCTGTTTTCGAAAGAAATAGGAAGTTACACGGAGTTGAAGTAAACAAGGGAGAGCTATTTTCGATGTTTCTGTTAATCAATTTTAGAAAATTCGGTTGAAGATTTTCAAGGGATTCGATGAGTACTCTTTTGGTTACCATGTACACAATCTGTTCACGTGTTTTGGAGAAGAAATATTATGTTATTATGGTGTTTGTTTTAAAGCAGGAAAGAAAATAAGTCTTGGGATGTATCTACTGTATCTTTGGAATTTTGGTTTGTGGTTTGACTGAGTTTTACTCGAACATGAACGTGTTGAAGATAAATAAGAAGATTTGAAAGCAACATGAGCGCGTGAAAGAGCAAGAAATATAAACTATTTTTGTTTTTGGCAACAATGAATAAGAAGTGATTAGTGAAGATTATATGGAGTTACTGTTGAGTATTCTCGAGTCTGAAGAGTATATAAAGGGTTCTTAGTCTTTTGATAAGGATATCGAGAGTGGGAAGTGAAGAACATAGAATTTCAGAGCAACTTCTCTGCTGCTGCAGAGAAGAAGAAGAAGAATAGACTACACTTGTAGTCTGTCGTTTAGAACTATTGTTGTTTCATCCATGAACGACAGTTTTCTGCGATAGAGTAAAATATTTGTTTTCTGTAACAACCATTGTAACAGTTCTGTACGGTTTTATAATTATTTTTCTATAGTAAAAACACCATTTGATCTATGAATTATATTTTTGAGTGTGTTTTTATCATGATAAGCTAGACCCCGACACTGGGTCGACGAAGGAAGCCGAACTTCACACATGGGTGAATTTATTTTATTTTCTATTTGACTTTTGCACTTATTTTGAATTGATTTATGATTCGATAAAATTAGTTGTGATTCAATTAGATAGGTTATGCTTTGTTTAGATAATCTATGCTTAGGGGATACAATTAATGTTTTGAAGATCTACCTTGGAAAAACAAGAGTCGTTGTTTTATTTATTTACTGAGCGATAATTGTTGAGAATAAATAATTGAACCTCGTGTTGTGAACTCAGTGGAATCTTAGACCCATTGACTCTCTCTTTTATTATTTTCATCAACCTTTAAATTTAATCTTCGCAAATCTGAGAAAACGAATCTTAATTACTACTACAAAAGCTTTGAAAAATCTTAAATCAGTGACTGGGGCAGGAGATTTTGTTTTGAGGAGTATGGAGATTGTCGTCTGATGAGGCAGTGAAGTGGTTATGATATGAGTAGGGTTTTGGTTGTTTGTGAGATGAACTAGTATGAGGTTCCAGGAATCAATGGTTTTTTGACAATGAAGAAGAATGTGACTGGATGTTTCAGGATTAGAACTGCATTGAGGACATAGGTTAGAGTTGGTGAGTTGGATGCGGTTAAGAATGTTGAGGGTTGGTAGACCCTCATTAATTGCTTTCCACAAGAAAAGTTGTACTTTTGGAAGACACATGAGTGTCCAAAGGAAGGTAGTTGGTGGGAGAGGGTTTTGATGGGTTTGTGCAGAGTCATTCATGATGCAATTATATCCTGATGATGTCGTATATTTTCCTCTTTTGGTAAAAGGCCAAATGATCTTATCTGTTTGGTTTTTCCGTGGGATGGGAATGCTAACGATTCGTTGAACTATCACCTGAGAAAATATATTCAGCCTATCATGATTCCAGTTCCTTGTTTACGGGTCGATGATGTCCGCAAACGATTGAATATGATAACATAGGGTTGGATTAATGTTGTAATTGAATTATGGAATCCAATTTGATTGGATATGGGTATTTAATCCGTTACCTATTTGATGGAAGAGATGATGTTTAAAGGTTGGTATGAGTGAAGCTAGTTCTCTCCATTGTGGGCTGGGAGATGACAGGAGGGGAGGGAGGTTTTCGAAAATGAGGTATTTTTCATTATATAATGTGTCTAGAATGAAGGTAGGGTTTTCCTGAATGTTCCAGTTTCATTTCATGAGAAGTGATTTGTTGTGTTCCTTGCTGATCATGATGCCTAGTCCTCCATGAGCTTTGGGTTTGTATAGATTGTCCCTTCCTAGTGGGTGGAACTTCTTGATGGAAGAATCATGCCCCCATAAATTTTTTGTTATAACACGATCTATTTTTTTGTGGATGTGTGTAGGAAGGGTTTGTGTTTGCATGAGGTGATTGGATGTGGGGGTAAGGGATGATTTTAAGAGTGCGAATCTTCCAACTTGGTTTAGACATTTAGTCATCCAACCTTTTGCCTTTCGAGTTAGACGCTGAAGAATTGGGGCAAAGATATGGCTGGAAGATCTCCCATGTTTAAATTGCACTCCTAGGTAGGTGGGGGGGGGGATGTTGTTGGCATGTTGAAGGCTTGATTTAGTTGATCGAGTTGGTGTTTTTATAGCTTTGGGTGATGGATGATTGTAGATTTTGATATGTTGATGTGTTGACCCGCCGAATTTCCATAAGCTTGTAGCAGATGTTAAAGATGATTGGTGCCTTCCGAAGTTGCCTTATATGTTATCAATAAGTCATCCGCATACATGAGATGTAGTATTGGTGGGCCTTTCTGGGAAATGCGGAGCCCTTCTATCTTTTTCTGGTTTTCAAGGATTCCCAAATTTGTGGAAAGTATTTATGCGCATATAATATGTATATAGGATGAGAGAGGATCTCCTTGCCTTATTCCTCTAGTTGGAGTGATGTACCCATGCGGAGTGCCGTTGATATTGATTGAGTAGGTTATTGTTGATATGCACAACATAATATAATCCACAAATGTAGAAGGGAAGCCTAGCCTGGTGAAAGCTTGTTTGATAAAACCACATTCCAAGGAGTCATATGCTTTTTGAATATCTGGTTTAAGAGCTATTTTGGGATCTTTAGTGCGGTTTGAGGTTCTGATGTAGTGAAAAGGTTCGGCAGCGATGGCTATGTGGTCATGAATGGATCTTTGTGGCACGAAGGCACTCTGATATGGGCTTATTAAAAACTGAAGTAAAGGTCTTATACGATTAACTAGTATCTTTGAAATGATTTTATAAGTGACATTACATAACCCTATTGGCCTAAATTGGGATGGTTTTGAGGGGTTATCAATCTTTGGGATTAATGTGAGGTTAGTATGGTTCATGAGAGCGTGAATACTAATGGAATTAAAGAAACTTCGAACCATATCGATAAGTTGCGATTGGGTTTTGAAAAACTTACTGGTATATCCATATGGTCCTGGGGCATGTTCCGATCCTATTGAGAAAAGCGCCTCTTTGATCTCCTCACGGGTCATCTCGGCTGTTAGCATATTACATTATTGAGGGGTTAACCTTGGTGATACTGCTTCAAACAGGCTTTCTATACGGGTTTATTTATTTATTAGTCGAGCCAACTTACTAGAAATAGCGAAGGTCAAAGAAATTCAATATTTCATGGAAAGGGGCGGCCACAGTCAGAATCCTTAAAAAGGGACAACTATGTGCGAGTTAGACTCGGTTTGATTCAGTGAGTTAACTAAACATGTTTATCTCTAACCTACCCTCCCTGTTCGAGTTATCTTAACTACTCTGGTTTGGGTACCTAGTTAAATTCATATTACCCTCAAAGAGAGTTGCCCGTCATAAATTTTAGTACCATGAAAAATAAGGTACTCATTGAAATTTATACGACTATGTATTAGAGTTACCCAATTTATTTTATAGGATCGTCCGGAAGACAAGCAACACAACGAGAACAAACGGGATTAGACATGTTAACAAATTGTTTTCTACAATGTGGAATCCTGATTTGAGTACAAACAAGATCATACATGTTAATAGATTGAATATTTTATGTAACTTGGAATCCTATTTGGAGCAGTAGACGCTCACATCATTTGGAGAAATAGCAGAGGGATCTTTGGAGTCCAATGCAAAGGAGCCTCTATAACAATCAAAAGAACAATATTTAATCATGAATTCCTTAAGAAACATATCAAAAACAACATAGATTTTGTACCAAAAATCTAAAGCTGGATTCCATGCTAAGTGATCAAATATTTTTGTACTACGATACTTAAGACATGGTTGACAGAAGATGCAATTTCCAAGGAAGTCAAACACCGGTGAAATTAAATTTTTTATAGTCTATTCTAAATCATTTCAAATGTAAAATTTGAACCGATAGGTAATGGAATCCTCGCTATGTTATAGGGTTCTAAATCCCATAGAGCAACTGCAGTGGTGCGACCATACTATAACTAAACTAAAGACTAAAAACAGAAAAAAAAAATTGGTTATACTCGAGGTTGCACGCTACGGTGATGGGGTAAAATTTAGTGGGGCGTAATTTGAATTTACTCCCCAATCCAGACGCACTTTAAAGCTACGCCCCAACCCCAAGCCAGACGCACTTTAAAGTTATGCCCCAATCCAGACGCACTTTAAAGTGGCACCCCAATTACTAAAGTTACGTCCCAATTCAGGCGTAATTTTAATTTGCGCCCCAGCTCAAACGTAATTTTAATTTCCGCCCGGTACCAGGCGTACTTTGAAGTTGCGCTCGACTATAAACCAAACTAAAGACCAAATATGGTTTGTTTTTTTGGTTTTAGTCTGGTTTTTGATCTTTACTCCATTCGACTGCGTCTGGTTTCTAGACTAAAATTTTAGTTTTGGTCGACCACTGTGGTTGTTCTAATGTACTACTTAGCAAAGGAAAGATAATGTGGATGTAAAATCTACCGGTTAATGTCTAGCGGTGGCACAATGAAAATGTTTAGATAAAACATAGCAGATAGTACCTCATTTTCGAAAATTGTGGCTAAAGTGAAGGTATCACTTTTCTTGAAACGGAGGGAGTACATCGTTTTATTAGTTGCAACGTAAAATAAGTTGATACATAAACCAAAATATGGCTACATAAAATTATGTATCTTTTGTGGTGGTTTGAATAATGGATATACATTTAATTTTCGAAAATTGTGCCTAAAATGATAAACACCTCCGAATTTTTCGTAAAACTCTAAATTTGAGATTGTTCTTTGTACTCGTTGCGTAGAATCTTTTAAAACCATTCCAACGAAATAAAATTTGAAAATAAAGTTAAGGCGTGGATTTTTAGACATGTTATGTTAAAGTTTAGTCGCCAATTATACCCTTAAAAGAATACAATGTATGGCACCAAACCACCCAAATCCAATGTTATTGTGTCAAATTGGAGAAAAAATTATATCCCACAATGACACAAAGTCACGATATATAGAGTCCTCCGTCCCTCGCTTCGTTCGGTAGGCCTAATTAGGAGGCGTCAGATTTATTTCATCAAATGGCCTAAAAGACTTGTCAACACTTTTGTCATGAGATCTCGACCCTCCAAATAATTCCTCTTTCTATGATGTAATTTTATAATAATACTAAGCTTTATAAAATGGGAACATTAATTATCTAACTTTAGGAAATATGAATATTGATTATGTAACTTTAGTTTTATAAAATAAGAAAGTAATCAACTTAGTTCTCAATGGGAACACTGTGAAATAAGAAACGAAATTGAAGTACTTTCATTTATTAGTTCTTTTCTCTTTCTTTTCTTAGATCTGTCTGTTCTCAACACAAGTGATCATCTATTTATAGATACACATTTAGAGTCGGTTAAAATGAGATAAGCACACCTGTGTAGATACTTATCTTTTAATGATGATAAAAGGAATGATTAAATGAAATGGGATAAATATCCAGAATTCTCTGGACATAGCACGAGTAGAATTGGTGGGCCACCATAATATCGTGTTTACACAACACTCCCCCTTGGACCACCATAATATCGTGTTTACACAACACTCCCCCTTGGACCACCATTCTATAAGAACATTGCCTCGTAAAAACCTTACCGGTAAAACCCAATGGGACAAAACCCGGATGAAGGAAAAAGAGTACAAAAAAAATAAAAAAATCTTAGAACGGTGTTGGACACGCATATGCTGCCTCGTTAAAACATTGACAAGGAAAACCCAGTGGGACAAACCTTGACGAAGGAAAAAGAGTACAGCGCGTTATAGTCTAAAAACTCCCCCTGATCAAAACATCCATTAATTTGTCTGCTTGTACATGTGGCGCATTCCGATTCCATATACCATCTTCCGAAAGACTTTTGTTGGTAACGACTTGGTGAATAGATCAGCATAATTCTCACTGGATTGTATCTTCTGGATATCAATCTCGTTATTTTTCTGGAGGTGGTGAGAATAAAATAACTTTGGCGAAATGTGCTTTATTCTATCACCCTTGATGTATCCTTCTTTCATTTGTGCTACGCATGCCGAGTTATCTTCACAAATTTTCGTTGGCACACTGGTTATGGAAGTCAGACCACAAGAGCTTATGATGTGTTCAATTAATGATCGCAACCACACACATTCTCTGCTTGTTTCGTGGAGAGCAATTATCTCGGAGTGATTCGAGGAAGTAGCTGGGATGCTCTGCTTACAGGAATGCCATGAGATTGCAGTATCGCCAACGGTAAAAATGTACCATGTCTGAGAGATTCCTTTGTGCGGGTCCGATAGGTATCCAGCATATGTATACCTTGTTATCTGTGGACAATCTAAAGAATCTTTCGAGTAGAACAAACCCATGTCAGTAGTACCACGAAGGTAACGAAAAATCTGTTTTACCCCTGCCCAATGTCGTTTTGTTGGAGCAAAACTATACCTCTCTAGTAGATTTACTGCAAAAGAAATGTCGGGCCTGGTACATTAAGCTAAATATAACAAGGCCCCAATTTCACTTAAGTATGGTACTTACGGACCAAGAATTGTTTCATCCTCCTCTTTAGGACGAAATGGATCTCTTTTAGGATCAAGAGATCTTACAGTCATTGGGGTGCTAAGCGGATATGCCTTTTCCATCTTAAAATGCTTCAAGATTTTCTCCGTGTAAGTAGATTGATGGATAAGAATTCCGCTTTCATAATGCTCAAGTTGTAGGCCAAGACAAAATTTTGTTTTACCGAGATCTTTCATCTCGAACTCCTTCTTTAAGCATTTAATTGCTTTGGAGAGTTCATCAGGAGTTCCAATTAAATTGATGTCATCTACATATACAGCTATTATTGCAATTCCAGATCCTGCCTTTTTAATAAACACACAAGGGCAAATAGGATCGTTTACATATCCCTCTTTTATTAGATATTCACTGAGGCGATTATACCACATTCTCCCGGATTGTTTCAATCCATATAGAGCTCTATTTAGTTTTAGTGAATACATATGACGTGGTTTCCCTTCAGGTAATTTAAATCCTTCCGGAAGTTTCATATAAATATCTGTATCTATCTTGACATATAGATACGTTGTGACAACGTCCATTAGATGCATATCTAACCTTTCAGAGATTGCCAGACTAATTAAATATCGAAAGGTAATTGCATCCATAACAGGGGAGTATGTCTCTTCATAGTCAATCCCAGGTTTCTGCAGGAAACCCTTTGCCACTAGTCGTGATTTATAGCGAACGACTTCATTTCTCTCATTACGCTTTCTCACAAACACCCATTTGTAATCCACATGTTTCACATTTTCTGGTGTCTGTATTGGACGCCCAAAAACATTGCGTTTAGTGAGAGATTCCAATTCAGCTGGGATTGCCACTTTCCATTTAGGCCAATCGTCTCTTTTTCGACATTCCTCTATAGAGTATGGTTCAATGTCGTCATTATCTTTAGCAATTTCAGTATCTATTGAGAATGAGAATATGTCATCGACAATTATTGTATTACGATCCCACACTTCTCTGTCGCATGCGTAATTTATGGAAATTTCCTCATTTACAGGTACCTGTGTCTCATCCGAGACTTTGTCCTCTTCAGGAGGTTCATCAGATAAAGTGGATCATTCTTTGATAGTCTCATCAGGAGCACTTTTTGTAGCCTCTTCAGGAGCACTATCTTTGATTGATACAGATTGGCTCTTCCTTTTTCGAGGGATAGAATATTTTGAGCCAACTGGTCGCCCACGCTTCAGGTGTGGCTTTGATGACTCATTTGCCGCTGAGCTCCCATTTTTTCCACTCGATACATCAATACGAGCTGGAGCATTTTTTGCAGGCACATACGATTTTGTAATTCGACCAGTATCAGTAAATGCATCCGGCATTTGGTTTGCAATATTTTGCAGATGTATAATCTTTTGCTCCTCAACTTCAGATTGATTAGTGCAAGGGTCAAGATGAGACAAACTTGGTGTGTACCAAGATATTTCACGCCGTTTCTCTGATGGCTTACCATCTCCCCCTAACGGAGGGAAAAGTGTCTCATCAAAATGACAATCTACAAATCTAGATGTAAAAACATCACATGTTAAAGGTTCTAAATACCTTATAATGGACGGTGAATTAAAACCAACATAAATACCAAGGCGACGTTGTGGACCGAATTTAATGCGTTGTGGTGGTCCAATAGGCACATAAACAACACAACCAAAAACACGTAAATGCGATATATCGGGTTGCTTCCCCAAGATAAGTTGTAAATGAGAGTATTGATGGCTAGCAGTTGGTCGAAGCCGGACTAAAGCCTCTGCATGCAAAATAGCATGTCCCCAAGCGGAAACTGGTAATTTAGTTCTCATAATCATGGGTCGAGAAATTAATTGAAGATGCTTTATAAAAGACTCAGCCAATCCATTCTGAGTGTGCACATGTGCAACAAGATGCTCGACATCAATACCAACTGAAAGGCAATAAGCATCAAAAGCCTTAGATGTAAATTCACTAGGGCCATCAAGTCGGATAGACTTAATAGGAAATTCCGGAAAATGGGCTCGCAACCGAATAATTTGGGCAAGAAGTATGGCAAACGCAATATTACGTGTTGATAATAAGCAGACATGAGACCATCTAGAAGATACGTCTATCAATACCATAAAGTATTGGAATGGACCACACTGTGGGTGGATAGGCCCACAAATGTCACCATGTATCCTTTGTATGAATGTTGGTGATTCAATAATAACTTTAGTTAAAGATGGTTTTATAACCAATTTTCCTAGGGAAAAAGAAACACAATTCATATCCTTGCTTAATAAAAGCTTCTGGTTTTGTAACGGATGTCCATGAGAATTTTGTATTATTCTACTCATCATGGTAGAACCTGGGTGTCCAATCCGGTCATGCCAAAGCTTGAATAATTCAGGGTCATTAAACTTCTGGTTAATGACAGTATGAGATTCGACTGTTCAAATTCTCGTAAGATATAACCCAGAAGAGATAGCCTTCAACCTCTCTACAATGTGTTTTTGGCATGATACAGATGAAGTAATATACAAGTACTCCATATTATGCTCATCTGCAGTTTTAAGGTGGTAACCATTACGCCGAATATCTTTAAAACTCAACAGATTCCTCTGGGATCTGGTAGAATATAAGGCGTCTTCAATAATTAATTTCGTACCACCTGGTAGAATGATACATTCTCTTCTGGGGCCATCTATCAGGCTATTCGAACCCGAAATGGTATTCACATTACCCTTAAACCTTTTCAAGGTTATAAAGTATTTATGGGTTCGAAAAATTGTGTTTGTTGTTCCACTGACAACCAAACAAACATCCCCATTGTCTATTTTGGATAGATTACTTCTGGAATCCATATTCTTCAATACAAATAGACGAGAGAAAATTAACAACAATACTACCAAAATATTTATTTATATTACATCAAAAAACATGCATTCTAATATTACACCAAAAACACACACACTAAAAAAACAACAAAAGTAAAGACACACACAAACTCAAAAATATGTTACAGGATAAAGACACATAAACTCAAAAGTATGTTACAGGGCATATGAAGGAAACATTTATTTTACGGCTCATCAAAATAAAACTGACTAGGTTCGCCACCTTCGGGGTCGACGAGATAATCAGACACATCTAAGTGGGTACCACTGGTACTAGGGGCACTGTCTTCCATTAAATTTGTCTCTATGTCTTCGGCAGGTTGCTTTAGGGATGCCTGATAGAGTCTAACAAAATGTTTCGGCATACGATAGGTACGCTACCAGTGATCATTTGAGCCACACCGATAGCAAACATTTTTCTGAGTAGGCTGACTAGAAGAACCCTTCCCCTTTTCTTGCTTCGGATCCTTTGGTTCCGCAATTTTCAGCGGTCGTTGGTACGGTTGGTAACGGGTACCTTTTCCCCATTCATTTTTATGGCCCCCATGTTGGTTTGTTTTTCCATACCCACGTTTGCCTTTGTTACCATGATTATTTCCTCGTCCAAAAGATGTAGCTGCGTGTGCTTCAGGCACCGTTGTGGTACCAACGAGACGCGCTTCATGGTTTCTTAACAAAAGCTCATTATTCTGCTCTGCAATCAACAAACATGAAATTAGCTTAGAATATTCCATAAATTTACGCTCTCGATATTGCTGCTGCAGGAGCACATTCGAGGCATGAAAGGTTGTAAATGTTTTCTCTAACATTTGTTCGTCAGTGACATCTTCACCGCACAATTTTAGTGTTGAGGTGATTTTAAACAGAGTAGAGTTATAAGCTGTCACTGATTGAAAATATTGCAGCCGCAAGTTCAACCAATCATTCCGAGCTTTTGGAAGTATGTCCAACTTCAGGTGGTCAAACCGTTTTTTCAGACAGTTCCACAAAGTAAGTGGGTTTTTAACTGTCAAACATTCCTTTTTCAAATCATCATGGAGATGATGGAGAAGGAAAATTATAGCTGTAGCGCGGTCCTTGCTGGACGCGTTGTTTCCTTCCATAATAGTATGCCCGAGACCTTTAGCTTCCAAATGAAGCTCGGCATTAAGTGACCAAGAAATATAATTATTTCCTGAGATATCAAGACCTGCGAATTCGAGTTTAGTTAAATTTGCCATTTAAGAAAAATATTCAAAGAAACAACAGCTACCTATACTTCCTGTATTTAAGTTGCTGAATAATAGTATCTTGACCGTCTAGCATCGGGAGCGATTCGTCTTGATAACGTATGATGTAATTTTATAATAATACTAAGCTTTAGAAAATGGGAACATTAATTATCTAACTTTAGGAAATGGGAACACTGATTATGTAACTTTAGTTTTATAAAATAAGAAAGTAATCAACTTAGTTCTCAATGGGAACACCGTGAAATAAGAAACGAACTTGAAGTACTTTCATTTATTACTTCATTTCTCTTTCTTTTCTTAGTTCTGTCTGTTCTCAACACAAGTGATCAGCTATTCATATCTACACATTTAGAGTCGGTTAAAATGAGATAAGCACACCTGTCTAGATACTTCTCTTTTAATGATGATAAAAGGAATGATTAAAGGAAATGGGATAAATATCCAAAATTCTCTAAACATAGCACGAGTAGAATTGGTGGGCCACCATGATGTCGTGTTTACACAACGCTTTCCACTTTTTTCAAATAATTTTTTCGCACTATTTTCCTGAAGCTAGGCCCAAAATTGCCCAAGCCCAAAGCCACTCATCCGACTCGAGCATAACTTGAGTACATTGCTTTGCATAATTTCAGTGAGGACTCCAGAGAATAGATTTGAAGAAAGAGGGGTTAAGCGTTTACTTCTGATATTTGCGTAACCTTGATCAGTTCTTGAGGTAATTAATAACGTGATTGAATTGATGTACTATCTTTTGATTATTAAAATGATGATATGTTAGTACGACTTTGTTTGCATTTTAGTTGTTGTCATATGTTTGATAGAATGCCTCAATGAAATTATCAGTTTTCCCTTACTGATTTGAACGCAGTCATAGCAATTATCGAAAACCCATGTTATAAAAATCATGGGTTCCATCTATTTTTAGCCTGGTCACTTGAAATTTGCGGTTTTGTTTTTCGTTTTTGCAGAGTGGAAATACTGGACTATATAGTACTAGTTATGGGGATTGAGGAGAACAAAGATTTGTTGAAAGGAGTTGATTGTAAGAATGTAGGTGGTGATGTGACTGACGCTAGTTCTGCTGCTACACCAGTTATTGAGAAGCGGCTTCCAAATGAAGTTAGACAAGTTCCGGAATATTATTTTCTCCCTCGAAAACCTTTGTCGGTTATCCTTCCTTTCTATGGGGCATGTATTGCTGCGGGAATCGGGACTGGGATGTTGATTGAATTCTGGATTAACATGAAAATCAAAGGTATTTCTTTTATGTTTGAATTGTAATGTACTAGTATGGAACAATACTGCATTGTGTAACGTGTGTCTGGATAGGGTACCAGTAGTTTTGTATGATTGTCAATTTCAGTATGGTGCATTAAAAGTAAAAATGATGTAATCGACTGTCTGTACTAGCACCCTTGTCTCCGGCACTGTTGGTTTTTCCATTTACATGAATGGGTTACAAATAGCTAATAGGATTTAAAGCACACAAGTATAAGGTTTACGATTACTTGTCTTTCTTTGATTTACAGAGGGCGGAAGGGGTGTACTTTGGAAGCTGGAATAGTAAGTAAATGCCTGAACTTGAAAATGATAGAGCTTTTGGTCCGTAGCCTTATTAGGTACTTAAACTTGATATAATGGTATGCAATGTCTTGATTGTTAGGACTGTGTCTACAACAATTTAACAAGGCTGTGGTACTTAACATATGTTTCTTGTACGAATTGATGTCCCTTTTGTTTTTATACTTCATGTTCATAATGGTAAGCAAGCACACGTAAATTCAGGTAAAGCATGTTTCCAACTAGGAAACTCAATTTAGAGAAATTCTACCTCTGATAAGAAAAAAAAAAAAAAAAAATTGTGTTGTCATTATAACTAGGAAATTGAGTACAAAATTGAACTCCACTTAGGATCATTCTTTTTGGGTTTTGCATAGATTGGATTGTTGGAACGAGGGGGAAAAATATATTCAGATCTTTCTGACCCAAAATTGGAGAAGTAAACCATCTTACAAACTCAAAATGATCCATATAATGATGTTTGTTTTTAGGGTTTTCTCACTTGCTTCACTTGGAAAATCCCATGTATTGTCTGTTTCTAGGGTTTCATTTCAAATTTGAAGTAGTACCAGCAATGGACTTCGAGTAAGTGATCGACCCAAAATACACGAAAAATATAACTGCGAACACCCCCATTGAAATGATGATAGCCCTGTAAGAATTCTTCTTTGCAGAATTCCAATTGATATGCTGACGAATGCCTGCAGTTTCTGCAATGTGGTTGGCGTCTGCTTGGGTCCAGAGCTTACTCTGCTTCTCTTCAAGGGAGTTGATCTGATCTCCTACACCCTCAATTTTGCACCACCAGATAAACAGTAGCACAAAGGTGGCAAACCCTATCATCACTATAAGTAGAAATATCAGTATAGAGTCAAGAAGGTTATTTGAAGGTTGTTGTGCATTTGCCAGAAGCATGTGGAAAGAGATAAAGAATGGAGCCATAGTTATGATACTCTTCTCAAGGTACGTGTCTAGCTTCTTTTGTAATTTCTCTTCTTCCTCATCAATCACTGTTTGTTTCTCTTTGTATTCTTTGACTACTGTCTCTGAAGGTGGAACTAGTGGTTGACTTCCTGGTGTTGAAATAGATTGAGATCCAGTGAGCTTCGATTGACTTTCAGCGGCTGCCCTCAACTGGTTCAAATCATTTGCCATTTGCACCATGGTCTTTTGCTGGTCAGCCACCTTTTGCTCCAATGTTTGAGATTCAGGGAGCTTCGATTGATTTTCAGATGCTGCCTTCAACTGGTCCATATCTTTTAACATTTGCTTCATTGTCTTTTGCTGGTTGGCCACCTTTTCCTCCAATGCATGAAACATAATACCCCTGTAATCATTTGATCAAAACAAGGGTAAGTGTGATGATATTCTACATAGTTCTATTCCCACCAGAAGCTCTTTGCAGCATAAAAGATTTCTGTTCCTACTTGGTGTTGTTATATGGTACAGAGCAGGAGTCCATTATAGATTTTCTCCCTGAGTGTCATGCATTATATTTAGCATCATCATCACCATAATAACCAGTGTAGAGAGGGACAAAGAATAACATCTCAATTACATACATCAAGAAAGTGTACATACCTGGAAGATGTAGCATCATCATCACCATAATAACCAGTGTAGAGAGGGACAAAGAATAACATCTCAATTACATACATCAAGAAAGTGTACATACCTGGAAGATGTAGCATCATCATCACCATAATAACCAGTGTCTAGATAATCGTCGTCATCGCCATCATCACCAACATAACCACCAGTGTCGTCATCATCGTCGTCGTCATCATCATCATCATCTTCTTCTCGTTTCTTTGATTTTTCTCGCTGTAATTGATCTCCTCCTCTTACTCCCTTCAGATCAAGATTTTCATTAAATTATTATCCTTGTTTCAGTTTCTTCACAGGGATCCCTTTATCTTTATCATCATCTCTTTCTTTTCCTTCAATTACATCAGAAGGTTTATCTCCACCAATCTTTACAGCACCACCACCTTCATTCTTAACATTACTCACAATATCTTCTCCATTAGCAGCAATCTTCTTCACTAATGCATCAATGTCTACATGGGTTTCTCTATTTTCTCGTTCTTCTTCTTGTTTCAGTTTCTTCTGAGTACTAGATGTACTCTCCTTTGATCCTTTCATCTTGTAAACTTGCTGTAAATACCAAGAACCGCCACTGCTACGAATCCTTCTCCCAAGGAGATGTTATGAATGCTTTTGGGTTATTTTTCTGAATTTTCCTGTTCTAAGGTCTCTGATACAGATTGGGTCTCTTTCGTTTCGATGAATTATATGTTTTGTGATGATAAATTTTTGAGCTTTTCTCAGTTTTCTGTATCAAAGATGCACGAATTTATAAGAATGGGTTCTTGATTGAACAGGGAAATTCTTTTTGTTTGTAAGAGATAAAGGCACCCCAAAGTTTTTTTAGGCACCCTCTTTATTTTGGGCTTATATATTGGTCCTAAAGGGGGGAAACCAATTTAGAGTTTCAAAACTTCAGATGGGAGACTAGTAGCGACAAAAGGAAGCATTGGGTGCGCAACTCCAGGAAGCACACCAGTGAAGAAGATGCTGAGGAATGAGAATGAGATGCAGGCAGTGGGTATGAGATGAGTGCAAAGAAATGAAGCAGTGGATTTCGGGATAGAGAAGTCTAGCATATGCTCATTCTCCAGGTAAAGATGGTTAAGGTTAAGGGAGTCAAGGGCTTGTGGTGTTCTTTCTACAGGAATTATCATACTATTTTAGAGATGATCATGTGTGTCTTATGCTCAATCAGTGTTTGATAAAATTCCGGATAAATTTTACAATGCTCAATCAGTGTTTGATAAATTTGATTACGGATTATCGTAGGATCATGATTACGGATAAATTTGAAACATTTAAAATTATTGTACAATGCTCAATCAGTGTTTGATAAAATTCCTGAAAGAAGTGCTTTGAAATTGATTATAGTTTTAGGTGTTTTAAGAGATTTTGATCAGTGGGTATTGTGTATATACGACTTTAGAGTAATGGGTCCTCATAATATGTTCTTTACATACGTTTTTAGATATTAATTGTATTTCTACTTTATGTTACAGCTAATGGTGAGTATCAACTTTTGAGAAGAGGGTTAATTGTCATAATGACTTGTCCTCACAAAAGGAAGTGAGAGTTTGTTCTTTCATTTTCAATACATTACAATGTTGGATATTTTGGAGGTATTTGATTATCTTTTACTTACAGCCATTCAAATATGGTGGATACTAATTGCCTTATACAACTTCTGTTCAGTGTGATTGTGGCAAACACCGGTAAGATATACTGATTTTCATTTCGTTATCATAATTTATAGCAGAGTTTTAGTTTTTTTGACCAGGATTTTAAATTCTATTCTTGGTATATGTTTTTTAGTAATTAGATGGAAACCCCACGTAGATACTTTTTAGAGTGGAATTGTCTTCTGGTCATTCAGAGAGCCAGGATTTTCATCATAATCTGTGTATTGGATAAAAGTTGGAGTGGGCATGGCTTGCAAGACTAACATACTAGGGGAGACATTTCGGAAACCAGTCAATTTTAAGAATTTTATCTGTCTAACTCTAATGTTGTCGTAATCGTGCACAGTTGGTAGTGCAGTTCACCAGCCGTAAGTAATAGGAAATGAATACTGATAAGATGCAATAAAGATTTTGACATTTTAAGCTGTGTATTCCACAGCTCTAGACAAAATAGTCAAAGTCTTTAGCCCTGGCTTGTCGGGTGGTGATTGATAAATAATGGCGAGACCTGATACCTGTGTAGTGTACTATGGATGAAATAACTTTGGTATTGTGTGTTTGGGTGTTGCAGCATCAGGTCAAGAAATATCGAATTTCCCTTTTCAGCTGGTCACTGGCTTCTTGCTAAAGAGAACGCGAAGATTTCTGGATTGAATTTCGGTGGCTGTTTTCTGACATTGGATGGATTCACTTCATTTTTAAATGAGAATTCCTGGGGAAAGATAAATCAAATTCCAGCCTTAGTTTGAAGACATATATTACTGCAAGATTAATCAAACGCAACACTTCAGCATTGAACGAAAAAATTTGACACGTGAGGAGAGAGAGAGTGTGAGGTGGTGCGATTTGAGGCGAATTTTCTTTTGTTGAGTTTTGAGGTTACTTTTCTCTTTTCTTCGTCGCGGACGGCGGAATGTCGACGGCGTCTGGTGGTTTTCGACCTCTGCAGACTGGCTCCGATGCTGTAGAGAATGGCCCTTCAGGAGCTCTCCCTAATACGTTGCTTCCTGGCAACGAATCGAGTTTTGTTGGTCAACCTAAGATGGTTTCTAAACCCTCTTCGTCTGACGAAACGTTGAAGTTTGGATCTATCACTTGGTCGGATTTTTTTGCTGAGAAGAAAGCTCAACCTAAGGAAGCAGAATTGAGGTTTAGAAACCCTGCTATTGTGAATGGGAAGAAAGCCTTTGTAGTATCTCATTCGTTGGCTGATTTTGCTGATGATATTCAAAAATGCCAAGATTTGGTGGTAGGAGCCTTTGTAGGTAAGAGATCTGCATACCTGGCAGTGAAATATGCTGTTGACAAAGAATGGAAACTTAAGGGTGAGTTCAATATGACTTTACATGGTGAATCTATCTTTGTTTTTGATTTTGCTCTTGAAGAAGACCGAATTGCTGTTTTGGAGAGGGGTTCTTTTTACATCTCTAGTAAACTATTTGTTATCCGTCCTTGGAGCAGAAGCCTTGAGAAGGATTTAGAAGAACTGCGAACTATTCCAATTTGGATAAACATTAGGAAAGTTCCTATGTACATGTGGAATACTAAAGGATTAAGCAGTATTGCTAGTTGTGTTGGTGTTCCTATTATGCTTGATAAACAGACACTAAATAGAACAAGAATGAGTTATGCTCGTGTCTGTGTTGAAATTGATACTACCTGTGACTTTCCTAACTCTATTCATGTGTACTTGGATGGTATGCTGGCTTTTGAAGTGGATGTTGAGTACCCATGGAAACCTCCAATGTGTACCCATTGTAAGACTTTTAATCACTCCTCTATTGCTTGTAAGAAGGTGGTTGAGATTGTGCAAAAGAACCCTGTAGTTCCAGGTAAGAAGAATACTCCTGATAAAGAAGGATGGGTGATTAAAGGCTCTAAAAGGCATAGAGATAATATAGAAAATGAGGGTGTCAAGGCTGCACATCAGAATCAGATCAATGCTTCTGACTTAGAGAGCCAAATGGAAGGTATTGAGCACTCAACTCTTGTGGTGGAAACTTCTACAAATGGTTCTACTTCTGAGAAACCTGGTGGTGGGGGTGTGATTGAAACTATCAATATGTTTGAGGTTTTGGTTGAGCAAGACCTTAATGTGGCTCCTCCTCTACCCAAGCAGTCTCAGGGAGAGGTTTTGAAAGGTAATACTTCTGGTTCTTCTCTTGCCACTGATCTAGAAGGAGGAGCTAGAGCACATTTTATCAAAGCAAATGATGTGGGTTCTTCAAAGTTAGCACTGGCTAAGAGTGCAGATCTGAAGAGGTCTGGTAGAGGTAAGAAGCCTAATCTTACCCAAATACATAATGTTTAAGATTGAAGTTTGGAACATAAGAGGGCTTAATGACCCTCTTAAACAAGTAGAAGTAGCTTCTTTTATTAGATCAAATAAAATCTCAATAATTGGTGTTGTAGAAACCCATGTTCAAGAGGTTAGTGCTAGTAGAATAAGACACAAAATAATGCCTTCTTGGCACTTCTTAGATAATTATAATAATGATACTTCTGGTAGGATATGGATTGGTTGGGATCCTTGTTTGGTTAAGATTACCATTCTTCATTCTACTGCACAGTGCATGTTTGTTTTGGTGGATACTGTGAAGGAATTTTCTTTTGTTGCTACTTTTGTTTATGGTAATAATGATATTGGTATTCGTCGTTCTCTTTGGGAAGATATATGTAACTTCAGCAAGTACAACTCTAAACCTTGGATTATTTTAGGAGATTTCAATTCCATAATGTCTCCTATTGAGAAAACTGGTGGAGCTGAGATTAGGCCTTATCATTATCAAGATTTAAGTAATTGTGTTCAAGACGCTCATCTCATGGATTTACCTTACTCAGGTTGTTTTTATACTTGGTTTAATAAACAAGATTCTGGTAGAATTGGCTCTAAGATTGATAGAATCATGGTTAATATGGAGTGGATTGATCAGTTTGTGGATTCAAAGGCAGAATTTCTTCCCCATGGTGTTTCTGATCACTCTCCTGGTTTTGCCTCTATCTTTGAAAAAAGGAAACATGGACCTCCTCCTTTTAGATTTTTTAATTATATGACTGAGGAGCCTGATTTTCTTGATTTGATTAGAAGGATTTGGACTGTTAAAGTTAGGGGTAATCCTATGTATGTCTTCATGACTAAACTCGGGAAAGCTAAGGATGCTATTATTGAATGGAAGAGAATAAGATTTAAAAACCTTTCTGAGCAGGTGATGGAAGCCAAGAAAGAGATGACTCTAGTTCAGCAGCAGATTCAAGCTTCTCCACTTTGTCCTGTTTTGGCTAGGAAGGAGAAGGAGGTAGTACAACATTATGCTAAAATAACTAGATATGAGGAATCTATGGAAAAACAAAAGTCTAGAGTTCAATGGTTAGATTTAGGTGACTCCAATACTCATTTCTTTCACAATTCTCTTAAGGAAAGGAGATCTAGAAATAATATTCTTACTCTTACTTCTAGGGATGGTGTAGGTTTGGTTGATGACAAGGAGATAGCTGAAGAGTGTATTGATTTTTTCTCTAAACTCTATGATGAGGAGGGCAAAGAGGATACAAATGCTCAATTAATTGAAGATCTCCAGTTTGTTAAAGTTGTTGATGAAGATTCAAAAGAGGCTCTTACTAGACCTATTACTAGAGATGAAGTGGTGCAAGCTCTTGCTTCTATAGGGTCTGGGAAAGCTCCTGGCCTAGATGGATTTTCCAGTCATTTTTTCAAAGTTTGCTGGTCCATAATTGGTGATGATTTGGTGGCTGCTGTCAAGAATGTTTTCAAGATCTCCAAACTTCTTAAAGAGGTGAACAGTACATTTGTTACTCTTGTTGCTAAAAATGAAAATCCCAGTGGTATTGTGGATTACAGACCCATTGCTTGTTGTGGAGTAGTTTACAAATGCATAGCCAAGATTATTTCTCTCATAATGAAGTTGTTATTGAAGCACTTAATTCATCCATGCCAATCTGCTTTTATAGCAGGTAGATCTATTCAAGATAATATCTTAGTGGCACATGAGATTGTTAGGAACTATCATAGACCTACTGGTACTCCTAGATGCACCATGAAGATTGATTTAAGAAAAGCCTATGACACTGTTAGCTGGAAGGCAATTCTAATTACTTTAAAGAAGATGGGTTTTCCTGATATATTCATTGGTTGGATTAAGCTTTGCATTACTTCTCCTAAATACTCCATTCTTATTAATGGATCACCATATGGTTACTTTGGAGCTAGTAGAGGATTAAGACAGGGGTGCCCCTTATCTCCCTATTTATTTGTCATGGTGATGGAACTTCTCAGCATTATCCTTCAAAAGCAGGTTGACAACGGTACTTATGGGCTTCATCCTAGATGCAAATTAACCAGACTCACTCATCTCTGTTTTGCAGATGATGTGTTGGTATTTTTTAAAGGTACTTCTAATGCTGCTATTAACTTAAAGAAAGGTATCATGGACTTCAGTGATTGTTCTGGACTGCAAATGAATCAACAGAAAACCTCCTTATTTGCTTCTGCAGTTGGAGCTGATGTGCTACAAAATATACTTCTTACTATGAAATGTCTTGAGGATAAATTGCCAGTAAGGTATTTGGGCCTTCCTCTTCTATCTACTAGATTGTCTTACTATGATCGTCAAATCTTGATTGCTAAAATAAAATCTAGAATAAAATCATGGAAATCTAAACATCTAGCTTTTACTGGTAGACTGACATTGATTAAACATGTTTTATCTGGCATGGTTTTCTTTTGGTTATCCTGTTTCATCCTTCCAAAAAGAGCTATCAAGGAAATTACTAGTATATTTAAAAGATTTTTATGGGATGGTTGTGAACTAGGGAATAAGCATTGCCCTGTAAGTTGGTCCACAGTTTGCCTGCCTTACATTGAGGGAGGTTTGGGAGTTAGAAATATTGAAGTAAATAATCTTTCTGCAAACTTAAAGCACTTGTGGGAACTTGTTTCTGGAAAAGAGTCTATTTGGACTGACTGGGTTAAGAAGAATCTTATTAAAAATAGAAACATTTGGACTCTAGATATTCCTGCTGATTCTTCTTGGTGTTGGAGGAGAGTGCTAGATCAAAGACAAATAGCTAGAAATATGGTTTTTACAATACTGGGTGATGGTGAAAATACTAGTTTTCTACATGATAATTGGCACCATAAGGGTAGACTATCTTCTTGGATTGAACCTTCTGTCATTCAAGAGTACTTTTCAAATGATGATTACACTGTTTCAAAGTATGTCCAAAATGGTGAATGGTCTTTGCCTTCTTCTAATGATCCTAGCATTGCAACTATATTCTTACAAGTGATTTCAGTTGATCTTTTTATCTCTGAGAAGGACAAGGTTATATGGTCTGTTGGCAGATCTGGGGAATTTTCAGTGAAGGACACTTACAAGTCTCTTCTTTCTCATGGTGAGAAGGTGAACTGGAGTACACTTGTGTGGTTTAAACTTCATATTCCAAGGCACTCTTTTATCACTTGGGTTACTCTTCATGGCCGCTTGAAAACTAGAGATAAACTTCTTAAATGGAATGTTATTGCTACTTCATCTTGTCTTTTTTGTGCTGCTACTGAAGAAAATGAAGGACATTTGTTCCATACTTGTGAGTTTGCTAGTCAAATCTGGAGAGGGTTACTTATAAAAATGGGATATCATAGAGAACTCTGCAATTCTTGGCAGGAAGAAATCCAGTGGTGCATTGATCATTTTAAAGGTTCCTCCTGTGTTACTTTGATTAAGAAGATGATTTTTAATAGCTTTATCTATAACATTTGGAGGGAAAGGAATTCTAGGATTTTTGAGTCTAAGTATAACTCTATGGATTCAGTGAGCTATCTAATTGTTCAAGAAGTGTGGCTTAAGTTGAGTGCTCATCAGTTGAAGGATGCGGACTCTGCTGCTAACAGGTTATTCATGGAGAGGTGGAGAGTCAACTGTGAGTTCATTTTAAAGCAACCAATACTATGTGCTTGGCTTGCTCCTACTGGATATGATGTTATGATAAATACTGATGGCTCAAAGTCTGAGACTGGTGCTGGGTTTGGTGCTATTATTAGAGATTCACTTGGAAATCAGTTAATTGCAGCAAGTGGAGGAAGTCACCCTATCTCTGTTGAGGCACATGAATTGCAGGGTGTTGAACTGGGATTAAAAATTGGTCTTGAGATTGAAGCTAAATGTATTCACCTCTGCTCTGATTCTTTGTCTACATGTTTGCTCCTTAAAAGTGATGATCCTAAACCCCCCTGGGAGACTGTCCAGATTTGGAGAAGAGTTAAACTGTTGCTAAGAAATTTTACTTCTGTGAAGATTAGCCACTGTTACAAGGAAAATAACAGAGCCGCTCATTACCTTGCAGGGATCTACCCTAGTTCAAATTATGTGAAGATTGCTGAAGCTGAGTTTACAATGGAGTTTAGAGAAATTCTTGCTGCTGATAAAGCGGGGAAAGTTTTCATCAGACATTAGTCTGGTTTTATGTTGTTTTTTCTGTTGTTTCTTGTTTTCTTTCCTGTTTGGTTGGGGTTGCCTTAACCCCGCTTGTTGTATCAAAATTAAAAAAAAAAAAAAAAAAAAAAACACTTCAGCATTGAAGATTGTCTTTCTTGCCTTGTTTTTCTTCATTTTCGAATATGTATATATGTTTCCTTGTGCATTTTATGTTTTTGCCGATGTAAATTGTTGGCCTTTGACCATGTTTTTTTGGCTTGGTCCTAAATATAGGGAAACCAATTTAGGGTTCCAAATTTGAGATGAGGAGGATTGGGAGAGTAGTAGTGATAAAATGAAGCATTGGGTGAGCAAGTCTCGGAGCACACCACTGAAGAAGATGCTGAGCAGTGAGATAGTGGTTGAAAAAGAATGAGATGCAGACAGTGGGAATGAGAGAAGTGACTGGAAATGAAGCAGTGGGTTTCGGGATAGAGAAGTCTATCATAAGTTCATTCTCCAGGTAGAGATGGTCAAGGGAGTCAAGGGCTTGTGGTTTTCTTTCTCCAGACTCGGTAGGACGAATATCGATCCCCTGGTGTTGCTCGCCATATGGATAACTGGACACTTGAAGAAATTTTACACATTAAGATTGAGGTAGTGCTCTGTTATTCATTTTCCTTATGCACCACGATATAGGAATTTTTTAACATTCTTCTGCTTTGGTAATTATTTTCTAAACTTGCACTCCTTCTTTTCAGGCAATCGCAGATACATCTTCCTGTGGGTTGGTGATGGCATGGATCTTGAGCAGGGTCACGGAAGAAGGTATAAGAGCTGATATAATTATAGTGCAATAAGTTTATAAAGGAACCTTGACCAAAGTTGTAGTTTTAGTTTTGAGGTGCTTATGCAACTAAAATACATCTTAGAGCATGGAATATCATATGTGCTCGCATTCCCATCTTATTTATGTATTAGTGAGTAAGCCTTTTCTTGGGATTAAAGGCTGCTCTGGAATGGAGATTGCGGGAGAAGCGGACTCCTAGCGTTGTTCGCCAATTACATCAGTTTACAGACTAAGGAGGACTAGGCTTTCATCCTGCTGCCAATGAGGTAACTTAGCATCTTATCCTACAAATATCTTTTCCTCGGGATGTGGCTTGCACATACCTGTGAGCATGCTTCTTTTAACTGTATAGGTTAGCAATGGCTCTTTCTGTTGACTTTGCTCTTAAGCAAATTTTCAGTTTGATTCCCTTATCAGAGAAGCAAGGGGCACATTAAGCTGGCTCGGGTTCGAACATGAAAGATGGGCCTAAGCTGTTCTAATGCCATTCCCAATCCACAAAGCAGGTAGTGGCGTCTCAAAGTGGGATTATCATCTCTGTACAATACAACGTTCTACACCCATCGAAGAGACTCCAAGGAAATATTTTAGAGACATGACTATTTACGCTTTACTGGCGGTTGATTCTAAATCTAGAGCGGCCAAGTCGGTTGGGCATATGAGGCTTGAGCTCTTTGGTGCTCAAATCTCGGGTTGGTTAACTGTCTGAAATGAATTATCTTCGTCTAATTTTAATGCGGAGGTATGTCCGCTGAACTCACCTCTACAGTGAACATGTAGCAAATCATAGTTTAGAGTGAACTCTCTACCCATTTCCTAGTTTTCTGGTGGATCATTCTTTATTCCGCGTTTCATGCAGGCATGTTTTGTTGATATAGATGGACAAGTTTGGGTACGTAACCCACCACCAGATCAAGAGTCTTCGGCCAAAGTCACCAGCTCAGAAGAATCAGCGGCACTCTACATCTCTCGCTGACATCCGTGAATACTGCCAAACCAAGGAGGACGTATCTCCATCACACTGTGGAAACCCCGAGCCAGTTGTCATTTTCTTCGGCCAAACCAAGAAAGAAAATGACATCTCAACCGTAGATGCTTCCTTCTTCAATAAACATAATAAGTGACTTTATTACTCTTACTCCAGAACATAAATATACTAATTGTTTCAAAACACCCAAAATATATTTTTGATAAAATAAATGAATTATAATTACAGGGAAACAAGACTATCAATATGAACTAGTGTTTGAAAGTTAGAATCCTTGAGTTGCTTGCTCTCAACAAGTCTACATGTATTTGAATCAAGATTGTAAATAAGTAATCTTCCATCATATCTAACCAGCAACTCACCTTTTTTGTAGGGAAAAACTTCTATTATAAATTTGTTTACCCAACGCCCAGTGCTGCCATATTTCGAAAAAAATTTGTCTCCTATGGGAACGATCACAATGTGCTTCCTAACCCAACACTTGGCTCCCTGATCTAGTACCGACAACTCAAGTTTGATCCATTTTGAAAAATCACATATGTATAATTCCTCCTCGAGCTCAAATAGATGCACATGTAAATGAAATCTGTGTCGCACTGACATATCAGAAAGTCCATCATGTCCAATTGTCTCGAACTTGTTTGTTTCAAATTCAAATGACACAATAAAATGTGAATCTGGGGAGAAATCACCGGTTGCAATACGAAAAGAGTCTTGATCTATCATCCAGAAAAGTGTCTTGTTTAAGATTACAGGAGGTCTATCACATGATGGAGGGTATGAGAAGTTGCCAACCTTTTCCCATGATTTGGTTCCAATGTTATACATTTTGAACTCAAACGGTGCTCTATTTTTGGAAACATACAGCAATATATACTCCCTTTTTATAGAACAAAAATAAAACCCACACACATGGAAACGTGAACATGGGGAGCGGAAAATAGACTTCTGATTTGTAACAGGATTCCATGCGTAGAAAACAGGACGACCTTGTATAAACATGGAGCATCTGCCGTTCGTGAACAAAAGAAACCCATCATGAGAACCAAGAAGCAGTATAGGATTGTCCCTTTGCATATAGCAAGGGTCGATTTCAACAATTTTTCTTTGAACATTACCAGATTCTGCATGTATTAAGTAAAGCTCCATATTACCATCGGAAACAGATTTAGGAATAATTTGCTGAATTATCACCGGTTGCTGTGAAGATCGATCAAGCTGCATTCTAGTAAAATATTGAGTTTTCGTTAGGACTTGTAATCCTTTAGAATGACGCTGCCATTGGTAGATACACTTAGCGGAAACCCTACTAAGTATATTTTCAATTATAGAAGTTGGAAGGTCTGGGAGATCAACATCGAGCTTGCTGAGAGGTTTGTCGAGAGAATCAGCTGTACTATGACTTGAGATAGGTTTATCACCAACTGTGAGATTAAGGAGAGTACCGTCGCCAACTCTTTTAGTTTTTATACAAAACAACCCTCTCCAACATGTGGAAACCCGCCCCATGCATGGAACAATAACACCCATTTTATCTGTAATTAATCAAAAGATGAAACGGAATTTTTTAACAAGCACCAAACTTAAAAGAGATCGATTGCCTCCAAGACTCGGGGAGAGTAGGGAAGCCTAATTAATTTAGCTTTTTGTAAAATTTTATAAATTCCGTGCTACGTTATTTATATAGGCAATTTAATCTGTTCTGGTTCGGTTTAGTTTTCCGAGTCATAGTGGGAGTTAACAGCTGTTGGGAGCGACCATTCCAACACGTGAAACGGGTTCGGATCCTCTGTGCCCCTGTACCCTTCAATCACCAAGCAACACGTGTCAACAAATTTTACCTACCGAAATCTTATTTTGGGTATACGCAAGTTAGTTAATTTGGACGGTTTTTATCGAGATAAAAAAGGAAACGTCCAAATTTTATCCGTTGCTTTACTGACAGTAAAAGTCACCGTTCATTCCCACTGTTTTGTTGGTCTCCATTGGTGGTGTTAAAGATAGGAGCTTAGGTGGCGCTCATTTGCAAGATTTATGCAGAGATAAAAGAAATTCGCATCCTACCCAATTAGTTTACTTCACTGTTTTTGTGAAGGAACAATGGAAACCATGGTTAAGATAATGTTCTAATCAAAGCTTGCTCTTTGGTTTGTGTTTGGGCACCTTAGAGGCCATCATCTTTATCGTCATTTATCATCTTCTATTGTGTATACTGAACTAATTTAATTCGTTCTCTTTTAAGGATTTTTGATGATCAAGCTTCTCATCCAGAAAAAAATAAATGAACAGAGACTCCTAATTACGGGAGAATCCTTTTTTATCTCGTTAGTCGGGTAGTTAAAATTCTTAACGTAACACCTGGCTCCATGCTCGAGTAGATGCCATCTTATCATTCAATTGCCGATAACCTTCCTCATCTAGAATTAGTACAAACATTTACAGATTAGTCTAAAATGCCTATGTAGTCAGTTTTAAATAATATATTAAAAAAAACTAATTTATCTTTCGAATCGTTTGTCCAAAATGCACAAACTTTATATATTCGGAAAGCTCTTTCCGAGAGCTATAAAAAGAGTACTCATATGACTATATAATTTTCGTTTTTAATTTATTTATTTTTAATTTACACTGGTGTAGATTTATGTACACATCTGCAAAAATCCAGAAAATTCAATATCTATGATAGCCAGACTGCCACTGTAGTCTATACAGACCGACAAAAATATCAACCATGCCAAGCTCTAGTTAGATAATAGACGGATTTGCAGAGGTTGGTTTAGCAGTAAACCTGTATCGAGGATAAAGCGATAAAACATAAGAAATCCCGGGTTGAAAAAGAAGGTATTAACCTTTCACCAACCACTATATAAGAAACAAAGCAAGAAAAAAAAATCAAAGTAAAAAAGTTAGTCAGTTACTGACTTAAAGAGACACAATATATTTGGGTCTAAAGAACATGCCACGCACAAAGAATACCAGTGTACATGTACAGTCTACAAAAAATACCAAAGTAGCGCATTTATTCAAACAAAACAATCCTGCATTCATCACGGAGAATTTCAGTCAAGAAAGTATGCACACATCTACCAAAATATGATTGAACGCTCACCATGGTTCAGAATAAGATACACATCCTTCTCCGACATGGTTGGTACCCTACATATTACAAACACATAAATAAAAAATATATATGTTCTACATTAAAGTGTACATGCTATATAAACAAAAACATATACTATTGTACAGACATGTAAATCTCTACAGAAATCCTAGCAAATCCAACTTTCATACAACTAAACATGACATACATCCATGAGAACGAATAATGGTGTACAACTATGTACACATCTATAAAAGTCCAGAAAAAGGATACTACACTTAAAGATAAATATAAATATCTATGCAGTTGCAGCATAAGCTTATCAAGTCAATCTGTGCAGCATAAGTCTTTCTACAGTGTATCAGTAGGCATCTATGCATCATAAGCATATCAAGTCAATTTTTTCCCATGTGCACAAATTTGTATACCCAAGTTACTTATGCAAGAATAAGCTTACGAAGTCATTTTTTCACATGTGCACCAGATTGTACACCCTGGTTATAGTTTATGTGAACCTGCTCGCTCTATACAACATTGTTATTCAAGCATTCAAATCTTCCTAGAAAGAATGTACACACTATAACAATCTGTAGTAGCTGAAAGTAATGGATGATATACCTCTTTGGTACTCAACTGAATGAAAGTGAAACATCGTGGCTCTCCTCGCTTTGGACCACGAGTGTGCCATAAAAAATCCTCTGACTCGATCCTTCCATAAGGATAAAACATCTTGATCCTAGTATAATGGAGGGAGGGAGTTATACATACTCGGTTATTCTTTGATCAAAATTACTTATGCATAGCCTTCTTTCAATGGACACTTATCTGGACATGATGACCAGCAATAATGAGAGGCAAAAGGTGAGCAACAATAGTTGTGATCTAATTTTCCTCTTCACCTGAAAGCAATCAACATCATTATGAGTATTAGTTTTTTAGATGAAAAGTTTCAATACCTAAATAGAAGAAAATATACGAACATACACTAAAGAAGCTAAATAAAATTGTAAGCATATTCCATCATAAACTTTTTCAAAGCCAAAAGCATGACAACCCCTGGTAAGCATCATTTGTTGTTAATAATGAATACTAGCGATGACACTATAACAACTATGTACACATTAAAATGAGAAAGTGTACAACTATGTACACATTAACAATAAACGTGTGTATAATTATGTACACATTAAGAATCAACATGATGTATAATAGGCACTGACAAATTCAACTTCTATCAACTTCTAATATGGGTATTTCTAAAGATTCTTGCAGCACCTCAGGTGGTGATGATGGCCCCACCAGTGATATTGTACTGTAGCAATTAGAAGTTTTATATGTATAATCGATAAACCTAATTAGATATCATGTCATTACAGAAGAAGAAAATGAATAGTATACATGCATAGTAAACTTTTTCTCTCAAGTTACTACACTGATTATTAGTTAACTCAAAACGGATATGGCAAATTCTACCTGAGAGTCATGTCATTATTTATCAATGTAATATTATATATATGGATTCTCTGCATGCTAACTACTCAATTCCTATGAACATATGTTTCAAAACCAGGAAAATGAATTTAAATATTTAGATCCCAATACAATATGTAACAAAAGAAATAAATGACCATTGATATCTTATTTATACCACTACCTAAATCAAAATATAGAGATTCCCCCAATGAGAATAAAAAGTCTCAAATTAACACAGATCATAATGCCAAAATCCGTAGACAATGTCAATTATGTGCACAATAACAATTCAAAAACAAATGTGTACAAACTGGAAACACGAGCATATGCTTATTAAATCAATTTGTTTCCAATGTGCAGCAATTTGTACATCCTAGTTACTTACGCAAGAATAATTTTACGGAGTCATTTTTTCTACATGTACACCAGATTGTATACAATAATGTACACTTTTATTATAGGTGTACTAATATGTACACATGTAATTTATGTAAACCAACAGTCAGTGACTCGTAGCATCACTGATTCAACATCCAAGAAATGAAAAAAGATTGTTAACTAAAACTTAATTAAAAGTCCTAGAATGGGATACTATGTACACATATAATTTCTGTCACATGTGTACAACAATGTACACTAATATTACATGTGTACTAATATGTACACTAATATTACATGTGTACTAATATGTACACATGTAATTTTTGTGACAACAAATAGTCAGTGACTCTTCAATAGCAGTTGAGAACTAATCCAGGTTTACATGATTTGTTAAACCAATTCAAGTGGCCCTTTATGTTGCTAAGACACACAAATCTTAGGTACATGATTAGAATGGAAATCATAGTTTGAGTTCAACTCACCGAAAGCAAACCTTGAGCAGCTTCATCAAGGTTAGGATCAGATGACAACTTATGGGGAGACCATTGTGGATATTCATCTCAATTCATTAGTTTTTTTACCGCTGGCAATCGATATTCATTTGGAGACCCCAACAAACAACCCATCATGTACAAAAAAAAAGTTAGTTTAACAATTAGAGAACAACCCAAAGATGTGAGCCACACACATGTCCATATGAAATTCATTAGGTGCGTGTATAAATTTTATTTCATTCCAGACTAGTTATTTTGTTGAAGTTGAATTATAAAATTTATATAGAATCACACAAAAGACTATCCATAAATTCAAGTCAAACGGGAAACATGATAAAGTGTTATGCTCATTGTTTTTCCAATATAAGTAAGATTTGAAACTTAGTGTGGTTCGGTCTTTACAAAAATCAAATATTACCAGAAGAATTCAAGGGAAGGTGTAAGCATAGCCAGTGCAGCAGTTATAAGGCACACAAAAGGAAAAATGCAAGATTCATTCTTTCTAAGTAAGCTAGCACTTATCGAGATATGCTAGAAAAAGCTAACTATGTTGAAAACATCTGAGTTGTGCTATAATTATATTGCTGACAATTACATCACAAGTGTTTAGACGAAATCAACACTACTAAGATAAAGATATGAGATTTATTCTAAGATTGGTCAATATATATACATTTTTGGTTCATGACAATCTAACAAAGATTTATATTTTTTTTCGGATAGATTTGAAATGCTATCTGTATACACTTGGCAATAATCTCTAATGCTACTATTTGAAATGCAATCTGTATACACTTGGCATTAATCTTTAATGCTACTATACATTCCAACTACTACAACATTTATAGTGAAATGTGTACCTCTTATCTCTTACCACACTACCGAAAGAAAGAGGACATTACATAATTATTTTATTTTAAAAGATCTTGTCACTTTCTCCATGTGACTACAATTCATGAAATTAGCGTAAAACCCTAATTTATAAATGAAACAAATCCATTCAACAAGGTTAGATACTAGAGAATCAAAATTTCCTTCATTTTATCCAATTTCCAGATGACGCACTTTTCCAAGCATAGCATGTTAACGAAGAACTACTACTTTGTAGATCAGCTTACATTTCCTCAGCTGGCTAAATTAGTGAACATCGAAAGAGAACCTAATAATGAGAGAGAAAAAAATACTTAGAGATTTTGTTACTGGGTTTAATTCTAATAAATCCCAGATTCCAATATCAAATGAAATGGATCTAAGAAAAATGGAGATAAACACAAATCAAACATCTAATTGTGAAAAAAGAAATAAGCAAAAAAGCTAATTATTGTGTTCCTCCCAAAATAGCCATAATCCAGACAGAGCACATGCGCATGCACCAACTGTTGGAGATGTCGAGGGGTCGTAATTTTTAATAACTTGATAAAGATTCTGAGAAATACGAGCTTCCTCTTGGTCCTCCTTCAAATTTTCATATAAGAAAATTAAATCTCAATGCACAAAATGTAGACGATGAACAAAAAAAATCAACGACTTCTCAACTAAAATTCGATAAACCTCACATAGATCTCATACAAATCTATAATTATCAAAGACATGTTATACATATATTAGATCTATAAATTTAAACACAAAATGAACCATAAATACACATCTACCGATCAAAATAACATTTGATAACTTATCAAAACAGATACCTAAAGCATCACAAAAGAAATTGGAGCAAGATTTTCGAGAAAATGTTAAAAACAAATAGCTAATATTTTGATGGAATTTAACCAAATTTGTTTGTTTTTAGATCTTCTTCCAGAGACTATTCGAGTTTGAGAGAAATGGGAAAGGTAGAGGAGCGTGAAATGATCTAAACCTGATCATGAATAGAATTCGATATGAGTTTTTATCAAAATCCTATCTCTTCAACATGAGTAAATGGAGAGCACTTTCGAGAGTTTCGACATATGAAACCATGAAATTGAAAATGATTATGACAGAGGAAATATCATATTTTGTTTTATGGGTATTTTTGTCCTCATAGAAAGCATATTTTGGACTCAATCGTTCAACAATTGACTGACTCGTTTAGGATTTGGTAAAATTGGATCCCCTTGTACTAGGCTTGAGATAGAAGGACTAGATAGTCTAAATCCCAATAACTTTGGAACCAAACATCAATTTCTACAACCTATGAATAGATGCAATTGTGTATCCTATCATGGGAAGATGGAGGGCTCTCAAGTTCACCATTCGTAATTCAAACATTGCCCTTAGCAATGTCGAATAACCAATTTGGAAATTCTGGACCCACTATGGGCTCTAATATATCTGGATTCCAATTTGGAAATCATGCAGCTTTGGCCACTATGTTATTGCTGACCCGCTGGTTGGTTACCATTGCATGTGCCTTTTTACTTGTTTTCGAAGGAACTGCTCCTGACATTGGAATATATGTTGGGAAACACTGGGATGTGTTTTGTCTCTCTCCCTGGATTTCAATGTTTCTAGACTTGCAACGGAAGATTCAAAAGGAAAAAAAACTCCAAAGGGAAACAAGCAGTTTTGCCTATCCAGTCAGCAACCATCTTTCTTTGGTCGGCCTCCCACTGGTATAACAGTAGTCTAGTCTTATGGGTGTTGGATGGGGGTGGGTTTTCACTTTTCAGCACGACTGTCAATGTCTAAAGAAGTCAAGAAGGTATTTCGATTTACTGACTTCATTAAACTTATCTTGATTTCCTAACGAAATCATGGACCGACTTTATATATATGTCAAAAGGAGAACAAGCATTCTTATTATCATTTAATGGGAAGTACAAAACAATAGAGGAACTGATTAAAAATGTCACGATTTTCATTTAAAAATGATGTGTGGGTACAAACATCTTTTAGGGCATAGTTTTTAAAATCTTACGATTCGCTTCAAAAATTTCCAAAACGATTCAAATCTTAACTATGAATCTAATCGGCTGTGAATCTTAGGATTCACATTTTAACTCATGTGATTTTCACCGATTCTTAAGTCAGAAAAATCTAAATCTGATCTTTCCATGTGATCTTTATTAACAATAAATTTTTTTGAGACATTTTGACTCGCACTAGAGCACAAGATCGAACTCAAGAGCCATGTCCACCTAATTAAGTGCCTAAGTATTGATCTAAACACTAAATTGTGTTACATATTATTTATTATTCATATCTATAATACCAATAAGGTTTATTTAACGGTTGGTACCCAGCAAATGTCCAACACCTAGCTTTGGTACCCAATATTTCAAATATTAAGGGTTGGTACCTTGACCCGTCATTTACCGTCAAGTCAATGCATTAAATAAACAGAATTAAAATTCTGTAACAGAACATGTGTTAGTACCATATTAACCTTAAATAATTATAACAACACCTGAATATGTCCTAACGTCCAGTTACATTGGCTATCTACGTGTCAGAATCTAAGCATCAAACATGAATAGATGGCCACGATTAAATCACCCCTAATCAAACCGTAAAACAAAACACGGCTCCACTTTCTTTTCATTTCGTTTAATCTTCTTCTTTTCTCTCTGAAGCTGCAAAAACAGAGAAGAAAACAAAACAAACGCCTCATCATTTCAAAAACCAAAAGTTATTCTCTATTTCTATTTTTCTTTCTAAGTTCTCACCTAGTTCTCGGATTCCTAATTCCATTCTAGCTCTCACCTTTGATTTTATATAAATAATTTCGATCTCTAATTTCATTGCATGAAGAAGAACAAGAAGAAAGACATAAGTAGGTTTCTGGAAATTATCACTTCTTTATGTCTAATCTTGTAGGTATATTGATTTTGATTCATTATTGATAGTGATTTTTTTCAGGGGTTTGACTACATCTTTCTGATTTGCTAAATCTTCTCAGGTTTAATGGAGGAGGAAATTAAGTTTCGAAGTTTTGAATTATTGATTTGATAGTCTATTCGTAATTAGGTTTTGAAGAGCTGAAAAGGGGGATTTCAGTGTGATATTGATCGAATTTTAGGTATAAGAATAATTGAAATCTGGTTGTACTTGGGTTTTAGTTTGATAGTTAATTTGTAATGGGGGTTTGCAATTAAGTATGATTTGAAATTGAGGATGATGTTGAAGTGGATTTTATTTGATTGATTTTGGTGGCGGGGGTAGTAGTGAGTATTGCTGGTACTGGCGGATGGTAGTGGTGGTGGTGGAATGACTTGAGGAAATTCGATTTTCATGTTGAAGAGTTTTTTGTTGGTGTTACTTCTGGCATATCAAAGGTTTGATTTGAGTGATTCGATATTATTATTAATGAAATTATGAATCAATGATTTAGGGAAATCAATTTTCATCCAATGTATGCGATCATGGTGCTTGTACTAGTGCTTTTGATATGAGTCGAAAAAACTCTGCATTTGATTAGGAAGGTGTGAGCGAGGTGCAGTGAATTACTGTATTTTATTTTTGTTGTAACGGTGAGCTAAACGTTGTTAGAGAATTTATATTCATTAATAATTTTAATATTTAGTTGACAGATTGTTAGGTCAACGGTTTGATTTGCTAGTCTTTAACTGGTCAAGGTACCAACCCTTAATATTTGAAATATTGGGTACCAAAGCTAGGTGTTGTATATTTTCTGGGTACCAAACGTTAAATATCCCTACCAATAACATATATTTGAACTTATTAATCTATAACTCCAATATGAATATATGTATTTAGAGATTTACCATGAATATTTGATTCACGATTCGATTCTTAAAAATAAAAAACGATTCACGGTGCGATTTACGACTTAACAACCTTGTTTCGGGGTATGTCCTTGGAAATAATTGTGTACAATTGGGAAGCTATTATGCAATAGTTTTAGTTGTGTTTTGCTTTCTTTCTTAGAAGTTATTTTATAATGAGCTTTTTTTTTGTACCTTTTTTCTATTCTTTACCTACTTGGTAAGGAATTAATTTTTTTTCTCAATATATTTTCCCTTTCTGAGTCAAAAAAAAAAAAAAAACAAGCATTCCTCGTAAAAGATTAATTCTCCACTCGAAGAAATAATACTTATGGTACACCTTTCTTACCTAAATGAAACATACATAGATATGTCAAAAGGTTAACAAGCTTATAATTTGAAACACTCATAATAATACATAATACAAGAAAGGTTTTATTGATAAAAATATAAAAGAATTATCCATCTTAAAATGAAACAAGACCATAATTATGAACTGTGCTATTTGAAAGTTAGTGGAATCTTCGGGTCCCTTGTTGCAACCAAGTCTGCATGTATTTGAATAAAAATCCTAAATGAGTAGCCTTTCATCATCTCTAACCAGCAAATCACCTTTTTGTAAGGGAAAACTTCCTTTATAAATTTGTTTACCCAACGCCCAGTGCTTCCATATGGTCGTTTCCGAATGGAAAAATCGTCCATGGGATGAATCATTTATATTTCGACCTTTTTCTTTTTGTTAAAATGCACAATAAGTTAAAGCTGAGTTTGTTGTATGAATTATGAACATATTTTTGTTCAAAGAGAAAGATCATTTTATATGTTAATTATCATAATTAAATTTAGTAATGCAATACTAAATACATTTTCATAATATGTATTTTTTGTCAAGTGTTATCATGTTTTCTTTAAAAATATATGTAGATAAATCATTTTAGTTAATTCATCTTGAAATCTAATGAGTCAGTGGTTGTAGTTGCACAATCGATTCAATTACCTAGTTATTTTATTAAATATTTGGTGCAACTAAGATTTGAAAACGATTAAAAATAAATTAAAATTTTGGCAGTATGCTTCAATATCTTAGTAGTTAAATAATATATATTATAATGCATATATAATTTTTCCTCAATATACTGTCACACAGTTACACTAGTTCAATGGATACAACAAACGTACGACGTGTCATTGTCACATTGAAAAGAAAAACTTATATTTAAAAAGAGTTACTTGTAGACTCAGAAACCTAGAATAATAATACCGCAAGCGCAAAGTGTCGAGGATGTAGACAATCACAAATACGGTTCGTTCCCACGAAGAGTGTGAAAACACTACTACTAACTAATACCAAGAGCTAGCTAATCAAATTAAATATTTTAGAGAATTAAGATTTGGTAACTAAGATTGCGAAATAATAAAGACTTAACCAAGAATGTGAAGGTCTTAAGGATCCTGGAATACGTTGTAGGAAAGTTACTTGTATTTAATCAAAAAGGGTATAGACGCGAAAGATATCTCATTAAAGAATCGTCGACAATTGATAGGTGTGATAAACACCTAATTTTATATCTAGTATTTATACTTTCTTTGCGAGTTTTAGTGTGAATTATGTATCTTATGCTTACTTTTGAGTGTATTAGGTGCTTTGGAGTCGTTTGGAGCAAAAGAATGAGAAATTAGCCATTAGGAGCTACAAAGTGCTAAAAGGAGCAAACAAGTTAAGTGTTACTGATGAAGAAGGGCCAAAGACCAATTTTAACTCATTTTAATCAAGGAATTCTTATCACCATCTCGAAGAGAATTCAAACGCAAAAAGAACGCAAAAAGAATGAGGTCATTCCGAGTTCGTATGAAGAAGTTATGAGCAAAATGGTGAAACCAATTTGGATTAGGTTTTCTGTTGGGCCTTATTGGGCCTGCGCGAAAAGAGAAACGAGAGATGCGTTTTGGGCTTGCTATGGACGTGAAAATTAGGGTTTTTGGTGGATTTTGATGAGGTTAAGTATCCTAATTGGATAAGGATATCATAGCTACTACTACTTTTTTCTAGGGTTTGCAATATGATAGAATTTCTTCTTCTTCTTGTTATGAACTCCTTGAATATGATTGCTTAATTTTATTATTGGTTATGGAATAATTGGATTTCACATAATATGGTTTTTGATATGATAAATTAGTTTTGTCTCCATACTATATCGTTTATGATTCACAATTTATAGTGTTATATGATTTGAATGCTAAATTTTGGCGCCGTTGCCGGGGAGGCAACGGTTGTCACTTGTTTTTTGTTTCTTATTTTTGTTTTGTTTTTGTTTTTAGTCTTATTTTTGTTTTTCTTATTTTCTAGTTTTTAACCTTGGTTTGGGAATCGTATTTCAGGTACAAATTCTATGGAAGGAGCATATTGGAGCAATGGATATGATTTTCAACCTCCTCAACACTATGACAATTTCCCACCATCTATGGAATGCAACCAAAACCAATTTATTGGCTATGATGCATATCCTAGAGAACCTTATGGTGATTTTCATACATGCCAACAACAACCTTGTAGTGGGTATGTAATTCAAGCACCTAGGTGGGATAATTATACTTCTAATTGGCTTTATTCGAGTTGTATGTAGATTATGCATGGATTGCAAGATACGCAACAAAGGCTAGACCAACTTGATCGTAATAGAGAGAACGTCGCACAAACCAATTTCTGGAATATGCCTTCTTACCCGACTCCGGATCGTAGTTATGATCATTCACCCATTCAAAGGGAAAAGTCATGGGAAAGAGACCATATTGTAGCTAATGGTGGTAAGCGTGTGAACGTCAGGAAACTTGCGCAGAAATTATACAAGTTGGAAGACGATGGATACTCGGAAGAGCTTGTCGATGAAATTAGTAGGACCATCCATATGGAACTTAAACGACGTCGTGATAAAGGTTGGGAAACCGACGACGATTCTGATTTTGGTGAGTCTGAAGATGAAGATGAAGAGGAGTATGTTGAGAATGTGACCGTTATGACCAATATTATGGAAGACCCAATTGAACTTGTGAATGATATTGTTGTGAATGATGCCGAGATTTTGGTTAAGGCAGAAACGAACGAAGAATGGTTGCAAGGTTTGATAGAGGACCATGATATACAAGAGGTGAATAGTTCACTTGAATTTTTCAAGGATGGAGAGGATTCCGTGCTACAAGAGATTGTGAAAGGTTTGTCTAACCCTTTGCATATTGATTCTTCTCCTTTACCTATTATTGGTTTGAATGTATGTGCTTCGAAAACATTGTTGAATGACTTTGTTTCTCGATTTCCTCCATTAGAAAAACTTGATTCTCATACTATGCAGGTTTTGGAACAAGAAACCGTGGAAGTACCTGAATCCTATATTCTTTATGCACTTCCAAGTGTGGACAAGAATAAGTGTGGGGGAAGCTTTATTTGGTTCAGAGCTTCGTTTCTATTTTATATTACTAATATTTATATGGAGATATTTTTTGCAAAACAGGTGCTATGGGTGGATCCCCACCTTTTCCGATTATTGGTGTATGGGGAATGAATCTTACAAGAAGCTAAGTCGAGCCGTCGACTTTAAAACAAGCGCTTAGTGGGAGGAAACCCATCGGTTTTGTATCTCTTATCCTTTTGCTTTTTATTTTATTTTTGTTTCGTTTGCTTATTTTTTATTATTTTCATATCATATTTTCATCCCCATGTTTAATTTCATTAAGTCCATAATCTATCTTAGAAGAGAATTATGATGAATACCTTTTCGTCAGAAAATTTCAGACTGCGCGTAGTTCAGTCCAGAGACCATAACTGTCAGACCGTTTATCAAAACACTGTGAAATTTTGATATTGTGTATAAAACACGTAGGTGAACAACTTTTTGTGAAATGGAGTTTTTCCAAATTCCTTACCAATTTTCACATGTTTTGCGCTTTATCTGCTGTTACGTCAGAATTCAGAACTTTCGGTTTTACACATTGAGGACAATGTGCAGTTTAAGTATGGGGGAGCATTTATATGTTTGTATAGTTTGTTTTAGTTTGTTTTATGCCTTTAAAAAAAATCAGAAAAATAGAAAAACCAAGAAAAAAATTGTGCTTTTTGAACTCCGAAATCTAGAAACTTGTGCCTTTAGGATGACACCATTAGTGGATGGAACCATTTTGAATGCAGGAGTTGAGGAACCAATTAACTAAAAGGGACTGAATTACTCAAGTGTAATAATATGATAGTTGTTACCATATCTCGGAATATCACCATATCACTTTCTATTTTTATTTTTCCATATTTATCTATTGTTCTCTAAGTGCTTTGGTGGGTCACTAAAAATCGAGTTATTATTACTGCTAGGATGAAATAGAGTGATTGAGTTGCTAAAAAAAAAAGAGACCGACCAATTAGACCAAACGGAATAAAAGACACTTGGATAAAGCAATATGTGTGTGTTCTCCCTGTCTCCGTCGCCTAAACAAGCGTGGAATGCAGGATCCAAGGGAACTATCGTGTAATATGCTGACAAGAATCATGCGCTTGGATCCAGTTTGATCCAATCATGTTGTCTAAAAATAAAAAAAAATAAAAAGAAAAAGTGAAAAGGAAAAAAAAAAGTATTATATTTGGTTGAATAAAGTCACTTCTGGTTCCCTTGTATATGCCAGTGAGTTGATGTAGAATTCAAACCAGTAGCTCAATCCAACAGGCATAGGTTCATCTTGGCAGTGACCTTCAGACAGATATGGGAAACATCGATCACTTGTGAACATTCGCCAACATCTACATCTATATTCATCTTCTTAATCTTTTCATTGTGATTGTGGTTTGTTAGTTTCCGAGTATTGTGGCTTGTTCGACTATCTAATTAGAGCTTTATTTACAAATATATGAATTGAATTTGTGCAAGGTACCTCCTCCTGTAGTCATTTTGGATTCGTTCATTGATTTGTCACAAATAGACGGAGTTGGAAATATAAGTTTTGTAGGTATATCTCTAGTAAACCTTCACGAGACTATAACTCGTCCACTAGGGACACCTAGGGGTTTAAAGGCTTGTTATTTATGCTAAAATTAACCGTAGCCTCGACGTCACGGAGTTGTTGTATTTTAGTTTTGTTTGATTTGCTCAAGGACTAGCAAAGTCTAAGTGTGGGGGAATTTGATAGGTGTGATAAACACCTAATTTTATATCTAGTATTTATGCTTTCTTTGCGATTTTTAGTGTGAATTATGTATCTTATGCTTACTTTTGAGTGTATTAGGTGCTTTGGAGTCGTTTGGAGCGAAAGAAGGAGAAATTAGCCATTAGGAGCTACAAAGTGCTAAAAGGAGCAAACAAGTAAAGTGTTACTGATGAAGAAGGGCCAAAGACCAATTTTAACTCATTTCAATCAAGGAATTATTATCACCATCTCGAATAGAATTCAAACGCGAAAAGAACGCAAAAAGAATGAGGTCATTCCGAGTTCGTATGAAGAAGTTATGAGCAAAATGGTGAAACCAATTTGGATTAGGTTTTCTGTTGGGCCTTATTGGGCCTGCGCGAAAAGAGAAACGAGAGATGCGTTTTGGGCTTGTTATGGACGTGAAAATTAGGGTTTTTGGTGGATTTTGAGGAGGTTAAGTATCCTAATTCGATAAGGATATCATAGCTACTACTACTTTTTTCTAGGGTTTGCAATATGATAGAATTTCTTCTTCTTCTTGTTATGAACTCCTTGAATATGAGTGCTTAATTTTATTATTTGTTATGGAATAATTGGATTTCCCATAATATGGTTTTTGATATGATAAATTAGTTTTGTCTCCATACTTCATCGTTTATGATTCACAATTTATAGTGTTATATGATTTGAATGCTAAGTTTGATCGAGTCGCGAATCGGTTGAGTTTGTTTTCATCTCTATTGCTAGTTTAGGGTTTATTATACGTAAAAGTGATACTCCTTGAATGCAAGTAGCATAAATATGATTATGGTTTGTAGTGATATATTCTTATGATCGTATGTGAATTATAACCTTTGTTAAATTGAATTAGTGCGCTTTCCACGTTCGATTGCTTTGATTGGCCTGATTTCATAGAATTTAATGCATCTAGGGAATTAAACCTGATTAGTGCTTTTACACGTTAGGTTGTTCTTTTAGATAGAACTCATACTCGCATCTTTTAATGTGTTTGTTGATGACAAAAGGAAATTAGCGGGATATTCTTGCGATCAAGATATTCTAGGGCTTTTGATAAAAGTTGATATTAAATATCAATTCTAATTATTGTGAAGAAAACATATTTGTGAATGAAGATGAATCCTTAACCAATATTCTCAATACTTTGATTTGTTTACTTTTCTTTGTTTTCTTTTACTTTACTTTTAGTATATAAAAATCAGAAAAATACCCGGTGTTTTATATAAGGAACCGAAAATATATTGACAACCTAGACCTCTCTGTGGGATCGATCCTTTCTTGCCCTTGCTATATTTATATTTTGAGTAGTAAGAAAGTGTAATTATTTTTGACGCATACGACAGCGATCAACAATTTATCAAAAGGTTAGTTTGTTCTCACCTTAAAGTAGAATTCCAAAGCAGTAAGCATATATACATGGCATACATGCATAGTCAAGAGTTATTTATAAATCTATTATTTATAAGGTTCAATGAGTTCTTCTACTAATCTAACTATGGACTATACATGGAATAGAACATGAAAAATAGCTAGAAGATTAAATATTGAGATAGAGCCAAAAAAAATTAACATTAAGCTCAAATTATAGAAACCCATTGTTTAGTACACAAGCAAAAGTATCCTACAACTTCATCCTTGTTTATCCAGATCATTATTATGAGTATCCCTAGAAGTACGAATTTAAGGAGGTCATTTGTTGGTTGCTGCGAGTTGGCTAAAAGCACGTGGAATGAGATAAATAACGAAGCCACTGCTGTAATGCACTTCTCAAGCAAACCATTTAGAGTGTTTCCTAATGCATCTTTTTCCTTTTCTATCATATTTTGTGTTTCTTTGAGTTCTTTTTCTGATTCTAAAGGTTGAACTCGTTCACTTTCTAGTGGTACAATGGGTTGATTCTCAACTCTTTCCTTTAATTGAGCCAAATCCTTTTCTACTTCCTCAACCTTGTGCTCCAATGACTGAACCTTGTTAGAAATATCGTCAGACATGTAATTATACGACAATGATAAGTATGACTCTATCCCATGAGACGAGATTATGGCACAACAATTGTGTACTGAAGATACCCAAGGCTAGGTGTTTAAGGTTAGATCTCAAATGCTAAAGTCTTAGGGCATGTTGAGTCCAACTGACTTGCAGGAGAATGCTGTTTGGAGCACCGACTTGCTTGAACTAAAAAACTGGCCTAAGAATGTGCCATTATAGCTAGGTGAGGGTGATGGTTAGAATGGAAACTTCCTCCAGCAGTTCAATTAATAAAATACTAATTTGCAGAGGGATAAAAAACTTTTAACTATCAAATGATATAATCAATAACATGTGTTATATTTCATCTTTTTTTTATATATTGTCAGAGCTTAATTTTAGGCTTAGTCCTATGGGAGAGATATTTAGCTGCTAGATTGGCCATCCACGTCAGATTGAGCAACCTCCTAAGTCCTATGGGATGGCCAATCTAGCAACGAAAAGCCTAACAATTCGGCGTTTAACGCCTAACCGTTCGGCGTTACCAGTTTTCTCTCTCTTTTTTTTTTCTCTCTCTCTCTTTTCTTCTCTCTCTACGCCTCTCTCACTCTTTTTCTTCTTCTCTCTACGCCTCTCTCCCACTTTTTCTTCTTTCTCCTTCTTTTATTCTTTTTCTCTCCCTCTTTTCTTTCTCTTTTCAATTTTTTTTTATGTTAACGCCGAATGATTCGGCGTTTGTGCTACTTTTTGAGCGCCGCACTGTTCGGCGTTTCAAATTCGCTGATAGTGAAACTGCAAGAAAATTCTAGGAGAGAGAAGTAGCCAGATTGAGTGTTAACTTTTTTCTCACAATTATTTCATGATTTGCAACACTTTTTGGCCAATCTAGCACTCCAAACTCTCCCATAGGACTTAGCCTTATGGTGATTTCATCAGGAGAAAGATATTTCTTCAAGGAATTATTTTGCTAGAAACGAAAATCATGTAAGATTCAGGAAATTATATAAAAAGAATTAACTCTACTAACCTTGGGGTACAAGTGTAATTACTTCTATCATCCCCTCTAACTCTCCTCATTTTCTTACGTTAATGGCCGAAAGTAACCATGAGAAACATAAGAAACCTTGTTCTTAATTAGAAATATGAAGTTTTTAAAGTTTTTTTTTTGGGTTCTACATATACAAAGTTAGACCAGTTAATGAGAAACGTTGAAATCAATCGACGCTTGCTGAATCTCAACGTGTTACAACTCCATAAAGTGAACAACAAGTTCAACCTTCGGAAACATTAGTAAAGTAAATGAATGAGAAGCAAACATCAATCAAATAGGAACAAGATGACATTAAAAAAGAGGCTAGATACTTAATTTGAGAATAACATTATCATGGTGGCTTCATATTTCCTCTCTTTCCATATGCTTTAGGAAAATTCATAACAAAGGTCCGGTCCTAGTTTTCTAGTGGCCTAAAACCAAAATAAAAATGGTGGCCCCTTGTTAAGCACAAAAATTAGAAACCTATTGTTGAGGTTGTAAAGGATAAAGGAAAAATTATGAAAGATGCATTGGATCAAATGTCCAAATTCCTATTCCTCCGTCAATAAACTTAAATTAATAATTATCTAAAACAAAAACTGAAATCAATTTTTCTCATTCTCTTCTTCATCGGTTATGATGATGATCAACCCTACAAGAAAATGAAGAATTAATTAATCAAGAAGTTTATACATCAGTCAATCATCCATCAATGACTTCTATTACGTGAGATTTGAAAAACCTACCATTTTTTCTTACTTTTGATTGCTTAAATATGTTAGATTAAATTAGGATCCAATTTTTTGTTTCTGAACCACTCACGACTAGGAATGGGTGAAATCCTAGTCGTAGAAAAAAATTACGGCTAGAAATTCATGAATTCCCAATCGTAAGTTAGATATTTTTACTGTTATGGCTGGAAATTAGTGAACTTCCAGACTATATGTTGGATATATCAACTTATTACGGTTGGGAAATGTAATAAGTTACGGCTGGAAATTCATGAATTCCCAATCGTAAGTTAGATATTTTTACTATTATGGATGGAAATTAGTGAACTTCTAGACGTATTTGTTGGATATTATCAACTTATTACGGTTGGGAAATGTAGAACTCCTCTAGCAGTATGTTTATCTGGATTTTTTTTTTGTAGTATAAGTATTTTCTTAACCATTGAATGTGTAGCGAAAACCATATTCTCAACCGATATTAGGATTAACTGTAGATTTTTTTACGGCTAGCTCATACCTTGATTGCCAGTCGTAAATGAGTATGAAATTTGGATAAAAGTTTGAAAAAGAAATCGCTGCTTTTTCCTAATTTACGATTAGGAGTTCATGAGTTCTCCATATAAAAGTTTACGGGTTCCTAACCATAAACTAAGAAAAAATAATTTACTCTGATTTTCTTAATCTAACTATTAACCACTTTTTGTAAGACTTAATTAACTAAACTAATTAAGTTTATTAACATTAATTAATCGAGAGGAATTTAGTCATTAAGTTTTTTTTCATATACTATTTAATGATCTTATTTTGTCATCACCCAGAAATGTGGGACCATAAGTTTGCAGGTCATGTGCAAGTACTAAGTCATAGTTCAGGCCGTGCAGTTTTGGTACAGGAAGACTCTTCAGTAAACTTTGGAGATATGTGTTTATGTAAAAACACTCCCCACTTGGATAAAGTTTTAGCGATAGAAAAATGTGTTTTGCTTTTCTCTTTTTTCGAGTAAACTACCTCCTTCTGCATGTCATACCTATAATGGTAAAAACCAAGTTATGACGATTGAGTACGTTTTCCCATATTAGGAAATATTTCTCAATGTACTATCGATTTTGACAAAACTTACGTTTGATGAATGATTATGTACTCATTAACCTTTCCCCTTTGCTTAGATTTAAGTTTCCAAGAAGAAGATTTTAGTTTATACGGAGTTTTAAAGGATGAAGAACATTACAAATCGTCATTCCTTTGAGTTTTCACAATTGTCGTAGTGTATTTTCCTCCTACGAAATTTACTAGCTCATATTTATTCCTAACTCATTCACAGAAGAGGTTTTTTGAACCTTTGCAAGAAGTTTTACAACCCCTCTAATTTTCTAACCTTCCTTTCTCCTGAGTCTCTTTAGTAAATCAGTGAAATGACTATAGAAAACTTGAATAATATGGGATTGTGAGATAAAAATATAGATATGATGCTTTTGATGGTCTACAGAACTTTGAGATCGTGTAGATTTGGCTATGTCCGAGATCAACTCGCTAAGTATTATAGAGATATACAAAGCGATGAAAGAAAATGACTCATTTTAAGAGATTTTTTGGAAAAACTTAGAAAATTTCTCAAGGGAGGTAGATAAATCTTAAAACCTCTGTGTCAAGGTAGTCAATATCGGTTGTACATGCCGATGTTACATATTTTTATCGAATATCGGAAAATACCTATACAATATCGAAAATATCGTCGATAAAAAGACTGAACGATAAAAACGTTCGTATCGGCCGGTACCGACCGATATATTGGTTTTACCTATACACTGATATTATCGGTTCCAGTATCATTTTTAATAAAGATGAAATCTATGAAAGTAAAATTAGGCATTTCAGTATCATTCGTAGTAAAGATCTAGTAAACTAAACACGAACGAGTTAGGGCATTTTCTTTGTTTCATATAAAACAAATTAATCCATAAATCATTAATGGTGTGGCAAATTGATTGCCTTTTTTATTTGAGAATTTTTATGTAACCCTTAAATTGTTAGAGTGTCAGCATTAAGTTTTGGTTGTGCATAGGAAATTTTGAGGAAAGGGAGTTAATTAGAATGTATGTTAACTACCTCTTATTTTGGAAGTCTGAGAAATGTTTATGACTATTATTGTTTTTGATTATGATTTTTATAGATATTTGAAATTATAATTTTAAAAATGTATAGCCGATAAAAACCGATAATATCTTTTTTATAAGTGTATAGGACCCGCCTGATACGATACCGATACGCGATATTAACTACTTTGCTCCCTGTTTCTAGCACCAAAATGTAGTTGCATCTTTTCTGACAACTACATCCAAGTGAATCTAACCACTATAGAGCTACTAACATTCAAGATTTAAAGATAAACAAGATGTAAAGAACATGAAAGTAAAGGTGAACACAAGCATATAACGTGGTTCGGCCTTGTAGACCTACAACCACGGGAAAGAAACTATCTCTTTATTATTTGTGGTCGTACCCTTGAAAGAATTACAAATGTCACTCAAAATTCTAACTCTTTCCTTCTCTTAATCTCTTTCTAGAATTCTCTGTAAAAAGACCATCTAGGATTACATAACATGTCCATCTCCCTTTACATGGACTAGTATTTATAGACAAAATAAACTCCTTATGGTCTGATACAGTTCTCCTGAATGTATGACGATATAATACTCCTATTCGCTTCGGAATGGTTCACCATTGCTCCCTTCGAGTTATATCATATAGCATCTTCTTCAGATGATATCATATATCGCCCTTTGGATTATATCGTGTGGTACCTTGTTCGGGTAATAGTACCTCGCCCTTCGTCCGAGTTAACGGGAGGGATGTACCTCTTTTTACATCTGTTTCACACCTCTTCTAATTCTCATTAAATTCACTGATTTATTTTAGACTTGACCGTCAGTATGATTTGACTAGGGTTTACACGCGTCCTTCATGAGGAGAGGCGGTATATATTCTTTGTTTTGATGTAATCACCTTTTACATCTTTATTCGGTGTATCTTTTTTACCATCTTATCTTATGATCACCTCATGTGATGCTTACACGTGGCGATTAGATATTTTACTATCACACTTCTCCCTCCTCTTCATATGAAAATCGACAGCATTATTAAGTAAAGAGTGAAGATAAAGAAATGAAACACGAAGATAAGAATGAATACCTCTGCATTCCTACCCCAAATATAAGGACCCTCAACAATAAGGGGAAATTTCATCCAATGGGGATCATTGGAAAAGCAAGCAGAATCGTTAGAGTCATTATGAAAGTCAACATCCCTCGTGATTCTATCTTTAATTTTCAGCTATATCCTTTTGTCATATGAAGCGGATTTCCCAGCGTCTATCTTCATGAGCGACAAGATTGACGCAATAATGCTTGAAGAAATTTTCCACAGTAAATTCCTCAATCTTATAAGGCCTAGCATATTTTGGGTATAGAGAATCTAAGCCAGCAGTGTGACGTGAATACTCCACTAAAATTCGGATAGCATCGCCACACAATTGATATATCGCTCGAGGATCTACCAAGCGCGATGGAATTTCATAAAATATGGGCAGTTGTGGATGAAAGAGAGGAATGAGCAAGCTAGCGCGAAGTTGTTCAAGCGAATCAATAACCTTCATATCGCTCCACTGCTCAAGTGCGATCCACTCAAGATCTTATTCAGTAATATGGGTCGAATTAGGAGGAAATGTCAGCATAATCCATTTTGGATCCAATTCTCATATAATCCTTTAAAAATCCTCATGTTGTATTTTACCTGCTCTATGGGCCATTTAGTATTAGAATAAGGAATGAAGAAAACCCGATCAGAAAGATCATAGAATGAATAAGAAACTTTGATCAAGATTCAGAAATTTTGATGATCAAGATTTTGATTAGAACAACAAGGAACAAAAGTGGCAGAAACAAAGAGGGCAGAATCGAAACCATAGAAGCAGATTCACAACCTTTGTTAAGGATTCAATATGAAAGATAGAAGAATTAACAGTAGAAGAAGAAAAAAATTGCAGAAGATGAAAGAGAAGACAGAGTAAAAATTGGAAAGCATGATAAAATAACCAAACGATTTTATCTCTCTTTCCAAAAGATTTTATCTTTCGTTCGTATTTATTACAAAACCAACAACGAAGACGGTTAACGGTAAAAAAGGAGAGAAATTAAAGACGTGTTGACCAATGAAGAATGCAATCAGCACGTGTTACACGGAAAGAACAGAATAGTGTTAGTGGATCTAAAGAATATGAAAGGATAGGGTTGATAGATGGAATAGAATTCTTTCACCATTCTTTCTTCGAAAAGATCAGTGAGAGAAGAGGCAAAATATAGATACAAAATATCGCTCAACCAATAAGAATGCGAGAAAATCATTTAGCAACATGATCCCAAAAGTGAAGAGTATAAGTCCATTACGTCACTACTGACGAACGCGATGACGTCACAAGAGTCACACAAAACATGTGAAGCTAAGCACGATGACCACAATGATGCGATAGAATCTCCCTTCTAGATCCGGAATAAGGGGATTTATTAGTTGTCCTTCACTATGTAATGCTTATAAAAGGTACTAGAAGTCATTGTACAAACGAGAGATCTTTTTGAGAGTTTATGTTAGGAAACTAAGAGAGAGAAAAGTTATTTGCTCTCTAAGTTAGGGTTTCTTTACATTGTATTTGTGATAATTCATGTTCTTAATAATAATACTTAGAGTTTTCCCCATCATGTCTTAGATTTGTTTCATATTATCACTTGGATGTAGTTTATAGGATTTCCTGCAACTACACTTATCAAGTAGTTAAAGGACATAATATTTTAATCTCGGTCAAAAACATGATCGATTAACTTATCCGGGCTAACCCATATAATAATTATTAGAATTTAGTATCCTTTAACTAGATTTAAAATGACAACTAAAAATTGACTTGACGGTCATCAGTGAGTTTATGATCTGAACATGTTCTACATCCCCGACCTTAATATGGCCTACAACATAATACAATCCTTTGATAAAATATCTCGTAATCGAAGCATTCTCGAAATCATTAGAAAGAACGACCTTTTTCTTTATTTTATTTTCGTATTTTTGTGCGTTAACAAGGACAAAGAGAATAAATAGAGTTATACATAAGTTTTTTGTTTAGAAAAAGAGGTTTTCTCGATAAATGGATAACAAAGATGCATTAACAAGGACAAAAAGAATAAAGAGAGTTATACATAAGTTTTTTGTTTAGAAAAAGAGCATTCCAGTTTCAAATGTTTAAATTTGTTTGGATAGCCCATAATTAAGTTATCATTCCATACATGTTTAATTGCGTAATTATAGTACTAAGAGAAAGATTAATAAATCATAGCAGAAGGTATAGGTGCACTTGTACTAAGAGAAAGATTAATAAATCATAGCAGAAGGTATAGGTGCACTTGTATAGTAAAGAATTAAAAAAAAAAACAATGAACATTTACTGTCTCCAATGCAAAATACATTATCTCTCATGTTTTTTTATTTTTTGTTTATCATTTCCAACGCCAATGATTAGCTTTTATCTTGTATAGAATACACAAGATAACAAAATCCAAGAAATAGATTAAGAACTAATACTAACAAAACATTAGACATTATATTATGGATCAAGAGTAAAAAAAAAATCGGTTTACAGCAAGAAAGATTCAAGTTTAGGTGATACATGAACTGACCTAGAAGATTCCAAGTCATTAATAGTTACGCAGTTTTTACCATTGAGAAATACTTTACTAGGTCACGAGACAAAATTTTTCTAAAAACATGGCAATTTGTGGGCACTGAATAAATTCATGTCACATAGCCGATTTTGGGTGATGATGGTTAATTCAGACATATCAAATTTTAGGTTTTGAGTAACCGTTGGACTTACCATAAGTGACCACATAGAAAATAAGACACCATCTACCAATTTAAGGTCATGAATGCGAATACGACCTTGCGAAATAGTAGGCCATTGGCAACCGCAACTGAAAGCTAAAACATGCATTTTGGCCATCTATTAGAGAGTGCATGTTTATTGTCACGAGCTTGACAATGACAACTAAAAATCGAAAATGCATTTTCATAGGAAAGAATTTTGCTCACTTTGTTTGAGCATCACAACTAAAACACAATGACCCGTAAAAGTTAAAAGAACCGTGACCCATAAGACACTAACATTTTATCAATAACCAATGATAAACAAAAATCCCTAACCAGAACACAATCCTAAAACTCTATTAACCGTTTCTCTTCAATGGTACTACTACTGGACTAGATTCCAGAGGGACGACCAAAAATATCTTTGATTGTCTTGGCCATACACGTAGCAGAAATAACTCCCATCATAACTAATGTCGTTTCCATTGTACGATTCTGATCTTTTGAATGCTTCTTGATTGTCTATTTTTAATCGAGGAATTTTTTTTCTAGCCCAATCTTGTTTCTTTATATATCAAAAACCCTCCATTAAGATCCCATATATGGAAAACTCATAATTAAGTATAATAGTAAATGATTTACAAATATAACCTTTCTTAATTCGGTTAAAAAATGTGATAAAACGAGGTAAAATTTAACTCCTATAAAAGCTCCCAAAAAAATCCATCGAAATAGTCTTCTCAACTAATTCCCTTAAAAAAACTCCCTTTATTTAATTTGTTTACAAAAAAAAATTTGTTACTAATCTCTAAAATTTTCTAATTATCACTGTATGTGACCAATGAAAATTCTTGTTTTCACATGTTGGTAATATTTTTAACACGCATTAGCATCTACCGAGATTAGTGAAAATTACACTTTTCGCTGTGAGAAATCCGGTTTTCATTTGAAAATAACAGTTAAAATTTGAGTTTTGACAAAAAAACGTGTGAAAATTCAATCTAAAACTGTTAATCTTAACCGTAGATTTGGTATTTTGGGAAACAGATATATACCATCTTAATGATGGTTTTTTGGAAGCGAGAGGAATCAAACTTGGGTTCCTCAGAAATTTCTACTTATTGTTTATCTAAGATGACGAGGCAATGTATCTACGGTTGAGATGTCATTTTCTTTCTTGATTTGGCTGAAGAAAAACTTTCTTAAATGCTTGAGTTTTTGTTTCAAGAAAAACGGAATTGAGTTTTCCTAAGCATATCTTGTTATTTTCCTTGACGCTCCATCCACTTGTGAAAACCATTGCCTCAGTGCAAACTTGATTTGCATGCTTAGTAACTAGATGACGGGACTATTATTTTGGACACTCTTGAGGTTGCTAAGGATCTGAGGATTATAGAGTCTGAAGGCCCAGGCAGAGGCTTGCATCTTAACATACAGAAAACATAGGTGTTTTGGCCGACTACTGATCCAAGAAGTTTCGTAATGATGTTTTTCCTCAAGATATTGGCAGACCAACTAATGGTGTTAAACTCTTGGGAGGTCCGGTGAGTCTGGATTTGAATTTTATTAGTGACATGGCACTAGATAGAGTCCACAAGACCATCCAGTTAATGTTTTCCATAAAAAAACTCAAAGACCCTCAGAGTGAGATGCTATTACTTCGCAATTATAATGGTGTGTCCAGGCTGTACTTTGCTATGTGTGCTACCAACCCTGCAGCTTTACTACATGCATGCCTCCGAGCTTTTTGATGATCATTTATTTCATTACTTGAGACTTATAGTCACGGGTGATGGGCCATGGTTTGGGCCTTCACAATATATAATCGCCACTCTTCCCATCAAGGAAGGTGGCCTTGGCATTTACACTATGGCTGACACCCATAACTATTGTTATTTGGCTTCTCAGAGACAGACGGTTTCGGTCCAAAAGATGATTCTTGGTAATTTATTCTCTTAAATCAAAGGTTCTGCTTATCAGTCGGCTCTACGGAACTTCATCCAGGTATGTATTTTACCTTCTAACTATTGCGTTGATTATACTTCTTCCTTTTATGGACTCCCCGACAATCAATTATTTTTACGCAGTTAAGAAGCAAATCCCAAACCAATTTTCAATGTCTGTAAGAGATTCCATTTTGTGGAATTGTAACCGTGTTAAGCACGCTTAAGATTAACTTTTGGTAGTACCCATTAGTGGCTTGAATCAATGCCTTGGACCATGAAAATTTAGATCCATCGTTTGCTATCGTCTTGGTATTCCCTTGTTTTTCGAAGGTGGCTTATGCTGAAACTGTAGCTGACCCATGAATATTTTTGATGATCACACTCTTCATTGTGTTAAAGATGTTGGTCTCAAGTTTCGACACAACCTAGTATGTGACGTAGTTGTTGACATCTTTTACAAGGATGATGTACCCGCACGTAAAGAAGCCGCCCTTGGTTTCTTGTCTGATGATAATAGATACTTGCTCCCTGCTGACATTCTTGTTCTCAACTGGGAGAATATGGCCAAGATGTTTAGATGGATGTTACAGAAGTCTCTCCCTTCACAGGTGATGGTGTTCGCTCTTTTTTTCCCGGGCCAAGCTATTTCTAATGTTGTTATGCGTAAACATACCAAATATTTAGATCAATGTGTTTCGCATGATTATAGTTTGGGCCTCCTAACCTTCACCATGTTAGGGGAACTTGGTGATGATACTTTATGCTTTTTTAAGAGATTGAAGAATTTTCTAGTTAGTAATGATGTCAGTAGTGGTGTAGGTAAACTTATTTTCTATATACTAGGCATTGCTATTCAGAAGGGGGTTGGTGCTCAGATTGTTGCTAGGCTACCAACCAAAGTTTTTTACGATTCCATTGATTAATTTTTAATATAAATCATTTAGTAATAATATAAAAAAAAACATGAAATACTTTTTCGATTGCAAGAACCAAAAATATTGCAAATTGCGAATCTTTTTTTGTTTAATTTGGAAATCGTGAGTAACTATTGCGAATTGCATGATAAGTAACAACAATCAAATGACAAGATAAAATACTATTCGTATTAACCGTCTTGTATGAGGCTACACAAAAAAGGGGCCATAAAACCGAAATTATTCCTTTTAGATTTTATTATAGAAAAATGATTTTACGAATAGGAGTTTATGAGTTAAATCTTTATACGAAGAACTCATGAATTCCTAATCGTGAACTAGGAAAATGTAGGAAAAAAATAAATTTTCAAAATTTTATCCAGATTTTAGACTCACTTATGGTTAGCAATCAAGGTACGATCTAGCCGTAAACAACCTATGGTTAGGAAATCCTAATATCGGCTGAGAATATGAATTTCGCTGCAATTCTATGAAGGAAAATACCTATACAACTAAAAGTATTGTTTTTCAGGTTAACACACTGATAGGAATTATTCGTTTACCAAATGTAATTTGTTTTGTACGAGCAAAAGTTCATCCATTCCTAGCCGTAAGTAGTTCAAAAACAGAAAACTGGATCCTAATTTCATTTAACATATTTAAGGAATAAAAGCAACAAAAAACGGTAGGATTTTCGAATCCCACCTGATGGAAGTCGTTGTGGGATGCTTAACTGATGTTTAAACTTCTTGATCGATTAATTATTCAGTTTCTTGTGAGGTTTATCATCATTATCATGGATGAAGAAGAAAAAAAACTAACTTTAGGTTTTTGTTTTAGAATAATAATTAGATTTAAGTTTAGAAATGGATGAATAACGATTTGGACATTTGATACGAGGTACCCATATTCATGTTTTGTACATTTGAATCCACTATAGCCTCATAATTTTTCCTTTATCATTTACAACCCCAATAATTAGGGTTCTAATTTTGTGCTTAAAAGGGGCCACAATTTTTTGTGGGTTTAGGTTATTTGAAAATTAGGACCGAGATTTCGTTGTGAATTCACTTGAAGTATATAAAAGGAGATGAAAAATGAATCCACTATGCTGATGCTATTCTCGAGTTAAGTATCTAGCATCTTTTTTAAAGTTGACTTCTTCCTTTTAGATTGGTGTTTGTTTCTCATTCATTTAATTTACTGATATTTCCGAAGGTTGAACTTGTTGTTCACTTTATGGTACTGTAACACGTTGACATCAACAAGCGTCGACTGATTTTAACTTTTCCCATTAACTAGGTAGTATATATGGAGTGACTCTTTGATCCAACTAGGTGTATAAAAGCTTGTCACTTGATTAGTAACTTTTGCTAGTCCCAAAGCCAATAATTTATTGAGTTTCATTCGTATTTTTCGGACACGGTTAGTGCCAGGGTTCGAACTTCTAACCTCAAGGATGCACGAGAGAGTTCATCCTCTGGCCAGCTGGTCTTTTGGGGGTGGTTTTCATCATAAGGCTAAGTCTTATGGGTTAGATATCTAGCTGTTAGATTGGTCATCCACGTCAGCCTGGACAACTTCCCAAGTCTTATGGGTTGGCGAATCTAGCAGCGGAACGCTAAATAGTACGGCGTCGAACGCTGAACCAAACAGCACTCAAAAATTTAAAAATTAAATCAACTTTACTAATCACCGATCACTAGTCCATACTTGCATCGATCGTGTCTATCAATCCATCCCATCCCATCACTGTTCTATTTGCATATTAAAATTAAGATTCGAGTGATCATTAGTTCAAATGCATTAAAAAACCATTTCTTATCTTTCCAACCAACAAAAAAACATTTCTTATCTTTCCATTCGAGTGATCACTAGTTCATATAAAAAACAATGTTAGAGTACTCGAGTACTACCTTTCCAACCGACAAAAATAATTGTATTTCTAAAATTTCAGACAAAATTTGGTGAGGAGAAGACAACACCCTAATGCTAGAGTACTCGAGTACTACAAATTTTTTCCATTTCTTCTCTTTACATTTACTATCACAGTGAAGAAACCATTTCCCAGAACACTGCATGGTTCAGCGTTTCTGCGCAGATCCTTTAGAATATTCCTCCAGCGCTGAACCGTTCAGCGTTTTGGTCACTTTTTGAGCGTCGAACCATTCAGCGTTTCAATCTCGCTGCTAGTTGAACTGTGAGCACTTGCTAGGAGAGAGAAGTAGCCAGAAGCGGTGTTAACTTTTTTCCCACACTTGTTTCTTGATTTGCAACACTTTTTGGCCAATCTAGCAATTAAATCTAGCCCATAAGGCTAAGTCCTATGGGTTAGATTGGACTGCTAGATTGGCCAAAAAGTGTTGCAAATCATGAAAAAAGTGTGGGAAAAAAGTTAACACTCAATCTGGCTACTTCTCTCTCCTAGCATTTGCTCGCAGTCCAACTATCAGCGAGATTGAAACGATGAATAGTGTGGCGCTCAAAAAGTGGTACAAACGCTGGATTATTCGGCGTTATGTGAATATTCGAGAGAATAACGCTGAATTGTTAGGCACTAGGATGGACGTTGTTCCATTCGGCGTTCAGTTGCGACGCTGCTCCATCCAACGCTTGACCCTTTTTTTTAACTAACGGCTATTTTTTTTCTTCCATAATTCCATTTCTACATGTTTGAAAATTTGTTTCAATCGTATTTTGTTTCAAAATTTGGAAATTTATCAAAGTAAATGTAGTCGTTTGAGAATTTGTAATCTTCCATTACATTGCAAAACAAAGTTACAATGTTTTTTGAAGAAACTAAAAAGTATATTGAAATTGAAATCCTACTTCTAAATAACTTAAAACATTAAAAAGTACATTGAAATTGAAATCCTACTTCTAAATAACTTAAATTATCACTTTATTTTAGGGGATATAGGTTCCAAACCATAATGGGCTAAAATCTCATTCTTCCATATTTTGTAGATGGGTCTCTCACATTCTTGTAATTCATTCAAGGGTTGTCGTAAGATCTTCATTTCCGATTCTATTTGTTGTGTTTGTGCCAAGATTGAAGAGCTTTCCAAGTTCTTCCTTAGATACTCTTCCTCTTTTTCATATTTGGCCTCCCTTTGTGCTTGTGCGTTTTCAAGAAGTTCGATGTGTTTATCCATTTTTTTCATCTGATTTATGTGATGCTTTAGCCTCATGAGCCTTTTTCTTTGCTTGATCTCTACCTTCACTTCTAACATCATCGGTTTGTTCAAAATACCGTCTTCTCTTTGATATGTCTGATGTTTCAGAATTATGAGTAGATGAAGTGCTACCAAACCTTGCCATATTTTTCAAATCTTCATCCATATTATCATCTTCATTTTCTTGAGTTTGTTGACTAGGTTGAGTGGAAGTACCAACTCCATCATCATTATTCACCGCTGGGTTGTAATCGGGTTGATAAGTCTTCAGGATCTAGAAAACCGATTCGTACCACATTGTTTCCCAGTCGATGCTTCATAATACTGTTTTCCACGATGATACTGGGGAAAAAAAGAGAGGAAAAATTTAGAGAAAGAAAGAAAGAGAACAAAATGGAAGAAAGAAAACATTAATTTTTTTTTTTTTTGAGGTACTTACATAATCCTCCTCGGTCAACCCCGTAGGTTTGTTTCGGAAGTAGGGCCTAACAAATGAAATATATTTCCTCACTTCGGCTATTATTGTGTTGCACTTTCTTTGAAATGCTTTTTTTATCTCTTTCGACACCATTGGGACCTTTTCTTTTATTGTACTCATCAATAATCTTACTCCATAATATTGCATCTTTTTTATCTTTTCCATGAATTGGATCGTTGCTTGCTATGACCCAACCATAAATTAGTGCCTCTTCTTCTATTGTACTAAAGTGTGCCATAATTTTGTATGAACAAAACTATGTGAAGAAGAGAAAGAAAATCAATGAAGAAGATAATCAATTGATTTTTGTATGAGGGATGAAGGGGAAGTAGTCCTCTATTTATAGGGAAGGCTAAAAAAATAGTTGTTGTAGTTTTAAACGGCTATTTAATCTGATTCGTTGAAAATGCAACAATCATCTTGATCTGATGGCTGAGATTCGAAAGCGCCGTTTGGTTCAGCGTCGGAGCACCGAATGGTAGGGCGCTACATTTCCTGTCGTTGAATCTTCAATGGTCACTTTTGATCTCGCGGCTGTTATGCCAAATGCCGTTTGGTTAGGCACTGGACGCCCATTGGTGCGACGCTCCGGCAAACGACTACATTTTCAGCCCAAACTCACATCACTTCACATCTCTATATAAACTCAACACAATAGCTCAAAATCCCCACACCCCAAACTTGTGAAGTTTCATTCTCTTTTCTTTTCTCCTAAAATTGTCAATTCAACATTCAAGCATGGTTGCATTCTCAATTGAAAAAGACAATGACTTGGTGAGAAGTTATTGTGCAATTAACAACACTCAAATAACAACCAACTCCTTTTGGGGACACGTTGTTGAAGAATTTGTGAGAATCAATGGTAATGCTAATGAAAGATGCAAAAAACAACTACAAACTCGGTTATCAAGCATCAAGTGTAATTGCAAGCGTTTTGTCATTTCATTAAGGGAATCAAATGGTAATCGTGAGGATGCTATGACTTTATATGAAATGGATCATAGAATGACGTTCATTCATAACACCGCTTTGGAGATACTTGGTTATGAAGCACATGCATGAAGAAGTATGGAATATGACCAAAGAAGTATTATGAAGTTCTAGTTAAATATGTAATGTAATTGTAAACATACTTAAGTGATAAAAAGAGTATTATGTAGTTTACAAGAACTAATTAAAATAAAGGGGTATTGTGGCTCCATTCTCATAAAATGTCTACTTAAAATATGAAATTTACTCTCCATTCTCATAGAATGCACCATCTCCTTGAGGGTCATATTGGTCTTCATCGGTGTCCATGTCGGTTGTACCCTCATCAACTTCCGTCAAGGCATCATCCATAACCATGTTTGGAATATCACCATCTCTAAAACCTTCTCCATGTCGGTTCCATATGTGTGTAGTGAGTTCCAAGCGAAGTTGTCCCCAAATCGCAGGGTTGTACAATACATGAGGATCTAGCCTTACATTTCCTTGAATTGGCGGTTGAGGTTCATCTCCCATAATCATCCCCCAATCCGCATTGCGATATTCCATCTCAACACACATGTTGTGCATTATCAAGAACCCCCTCTTAATTGCCTTCATGCCCGATTTTTCATAATAACGACAAGGTTTCAATATAATGCCAAACTTACCTTTTAGACCACCAAATGCATGTTCTATGTCCTTCCTTTTGGCTTCTTGGTATTGATTAAAAAGAGCTTCTCTATTGTTTGAGGAGGGTTTGTATGCTTGCACGATGCAACCATACATGGGATATGCACCATCTCCTAGGTAGTACCCCTTCTCGTAATTCATTCCATTGATTTGATAATGACAAGGAGGTACTACAACATTAAGTGGTCTATTGAACAAACCTGAAGCATACAAGACATTAAGATCATTGTTCTGCCCACCAAAATAGGAATGCCATATCCATATATCATATGTTGCTACTGCCTGCAAAACAACCTAGGGATATGGATTATAGCCGCTATGGGAACCTGCTTGATCCATTATACATGCTCTCCATGCCCAGTGAAAACAATCGACACTACCAAGCATACAAGGAAATCCCCGAGCTTCATTTTCTGCTAAAATCCTTTTCGTATCTTGAGTGATAGGTTGACGCATGTATCGACCATTATAAATCCAAATAATTGCATCCATAAACTTCATAGCATAATAGTAGATAGTGGTGGCTCCCATTTGTGTGTAATCATCTAAGAAATCCGGTGCAATGCCTTTGACAAAATGTTTCATGACGACAACCATTTTCATATATGGACTATGACCAGGAATACCGCAAGCATCCGTTTTTTGGCGAAAATCATGGTCATAATCACAAACTTGCTCTAAAATTCTCAAAAAAAGTGGACGAGGCAAAGCAAGCCGACCTTTGAACTTCTTTGGCACATACATACATTTAAAGTTGAAGTATTGATGTATCATACGAGCATCCGCATCTACATGTTTTCTGTGCACTGTCTGACGGGGTCTTGACTTCATTCTGGATGGGTTGATGTATTCACCGCCTCCTCCGAGTCTCCAAAATTGTAGCCACTGCTATAACATTAGTCTCAATATCATCTTCATCATCCCATAGGCCAAACAAAATTCATCTCAAAGCTCCCTGCATAATGTACCTACAACAAATAAATAAAGTATAACACTCCATAAAAATGAAAAAACTTAAAAACACTCCATAAAAATAAATCATAACACTCCATAAACAACAAATAAACAAAATATAACACTCCATAAACAACAAAAAATATAACACTCCATAAAAATTTAAAAACTTAAACACTCCATAAAAATAAATAGTACTTAAAAGTATAACACTCCATATGGTTTCATAAACACTACGACAAGTAATTTAATTCATGTCAAAAAAAATTATGGGGTTGTTGTTGGATGAACTGATCGAGTATCATAAACAATGTTAGGCTCGCTTTCCCCCAACAACGCATCGGTAAATTCATTTCCTCCTTGTTGATATTGTGCATTTCCTTGTTGTGATGTAGTAGCTCTATCTTCGACCCTAGTAGTGTAAAATACTTGACCCGTAGCCCATTTATGTGAACCACCTAATGTGAGGTCTTGTGATGTAAAAGATTCATTTGGATTTTTTGGAGCATGGATCGATGGTACAGAAGAAGATGTAGATATTCCAGATGAGGAACATGAAGTTGTAACCAATCTGTACAACTCGTCCCATGCGGCTTGACGAGATCCAAGCACGTATGAACATGATTTTTCCATAAACCTAAAGCAATCTTCCTACAAGTATATAAATTAGAGAATTTAGTCGAATATTCAAGAAACTTAAAATTAAAATGAGTACAAAATGTAAATGTACTTACCATTGTCAAATTCATCCCCCGAAAGTTACATGGACAAGGAACCCTTGGAACTGGTATTTGACGTTCTACGCCGGCTTCATTGTAAAATGGTAAAGTGAATTCTATCTCCGGCAGTTGTGATGGGGGCTCATTATGTGTGTCATAGGTATATGTCTGTGACAACATGTCAGGAGGAGGGTGACTAGGAAACAAACTGTGAGGAACAGCTGAGAAACCCATTGCTATCTCATCGACGTTCTATGCATGGTATGACTCAGTGACATAAGGTCCAACACTGTTCTTCGTCCACAAAGTGTTATATTGATACTTAGTGACTGTATAATAATCATTGACCTCTACTACAATATCATCTTCATTAATTGTTTCCAAATTTGGAGGATTTGCCGGGACTACAATCTCACCTGTAATCTGCCTCGGGAATCTCTCCGCCAAGTAACAACTAACTCTTGTGCGCTTTTCAAAGTGAAAAAAAAAGAACTCTCTTTTTGGATACCTCTAGTGCATACTCATATTGGTCTCCCGCAACATACCGACTCTCTGCCCATGGCCTCCAAATACATGATTCCCTTTTTATAGTGTCAATCTGTATTCTTGCGCTTTTGACTGAGTATTTCATAGTATCCTTTTGGCATTCTCGATGTATTCTCTTCCTTGATGCAATCCTAGTCTTCTTGAAGAGACAAATCTTTGGGAAAACATCATAATGACCAGAAGGTGACTGACAAAGCAAGGGTTGCATGTTGCGAAAGTAGTAATAGTACCAATACTCAAGTACCACAACCATGACAACTAAATTTGTACCCATGGTTGACCAATCATCGAGATATTTGTAGGTGTTACCTAACGAAGCTAGACCCCAATCATACTCCCCAACTATATTCAAGTCATCTAATAACAAAACCCAACGTTTATCTACTTTTCCAGTAGAATGCGATAGAAGAAAATGACCAAAACACCACATAAAGAATGCTCGTGTCAATGTCACTGCACATTCAATATTATTCTGGCCTTTTCTAATTTCAATGTAGTTTTTCAAGACAATTAAGGAAAATGTATTAGTCTTAGAGTCCCATGTACCATGATTTTTGATATCCGAAAAATACAAATCATCCAAAGCAGGATATGTTAGATCACTACCCAACTGCGGCATAACTACTGGTTGTTTATTAGGGTCACCAGTGGGAATTCTCGTTAACATGTACCAATCTAAAAGAAGGAGGCCAATCTCAAACTCCCGAAAATGAAAGCTCCTGGTACTTTTCCACCATCTCTCAGCTATGGCTTCAACTAAGGCTCTATCCCCATTGACGAAATCAAACTCAAAAACAGAGGAAAAACCACAATTACCACAAAATTGTTTTGCTTCCGGATTATCTTGCACTACAATTTTATAATACTTTTCGATATCTTGAAACTACCTCTAAATCTTACACTGCGAGACTCTTTCGTAACATCTTGACATACATGTTTATCATAATTTTTTGACGAAACTATATCCAACCGGTCTAGCAATTCATTCATACTCGTGCTACAATCAATAACAAAGATGGAAAAAAATATCATTATCATTCATTTTCATCCATACTAATTATCATTATAATTCATTTTAATCATACTAATTATCATTATAATTCATTTATCATTCATCTCATACAACTAAAATATCATTATCATTCATTTTCATCGATACTCAATTCATAACTAATCAAATTATCATACAAATTCATTATCATTCATTTTCATCATACAACTAATCAAATTATCATACAATTCATTTTCATCATACACCTAATCAAATTATCATACAAATTATAATTCATTTTCATCACAAAAATCAAAATTTCATTTATATTCATCACACATAATCAAATTAAATCCCTAAAAAAAACACATCACAAATAATCAAATTAAATCATAAACATATCATCTACATCATCTAAATACCAAATATCAATCATCAATTTGAATGAAATCAAATCAAAAATCAAAAATCCTAAGACTTTAACCTAAAACTTAAATTTCTTACCTCGGATGATTTCGTGGATGGAATCGCGCCAAACCTCTTTCAATCGACCACAAATCCGATAAAGCACAAACCCACCGAAGGAATTAGAAAAACAAGTTCTAGAAATCAAGATCTCTGGAAAAACATCTTTGGGAGAGAAAAAACCATTTTTGGGAGAGGAACTGTTAATGGAGGAGAGGCCGAGTTTTCTCTGAATGTATCGAGTTTTCTCAACGCCGAACAGAGCGGCGCGTCAACTTAGTTAACCACGGTCCAACACCTCTTGGTTCGGCGTTCCTCAAACGCTCTACTGTTAGGCGTTTCACTGCTAGATTGGCCATCCCATATGGGTTAGGAGGTTGCCCTATCTGACGTGGATGACCAATCTAGCAGCTAAATATCTAGCCCATAGGATTAAGCCTAAGACTTAACCTTAGGCCAGTCCCGGTTTAACAAGACGGACAATTTACCATCCGAACCGAAACTCCAAAACACAAAACAAAGAAAGAAAAGACCAAACAATTCATTCAAACCTCGACGAGACGACAATTTCTTCTTCTGCTTTGCTAGAGAGACGCGGGGAAACCTAAAATAGCACACCCAGGTTTGAATCTCTATCTACTTCTTCTCATTTCTTACGCTGTCTCTCTTCTTCGGAAATTATTATTCAAGCAGTATTAGGTTTCGAGTGCATGATATATGGATCTAATCCACTGCTCTCTGGGTTTGATATTGATGTCAATATAGAGTTTTAGGGGTTTATGAGAGATATTAACTATTGGGGCTTCGATTTGATGATTCATTGTTAGGGTTACTAGAATCTTGAACTTTGATTAATGGTGTTTGATTTGTGATTACATTTAGTACTGTTTATGTTCTTATCATTGTATTGTGTTTATTTGATTTTGCACACTAAAAAGTCTAAAATTGACTATCTTTCATTCATCCATGAAATTTGGGTGCTTTTGTATCTCACTATTGGAATAGGATGCACTCATACAATTTTACATATTCAATGTATGATTTTCACTATTAGTAACTAAGCAATTACACGGGCATCTATCATCAGGTTCCTGACACAAGCTTTATGCTTTTTAAGTAGAGAACTAATTTGTGTTCCGATACTTTGTAGGGAACTTGAAAACTGGAAGGAATTTGTGTAGGATGGATGGGATGGAAAGCATACGGAATTACGTGAAAAGGGATAGGGATGATTCACCAGATAGTGATGGGAGTGGAGATGAGGAAGATTGGGAGACTAGTGATGAAAGGAAACATTGCCGAGCAAGTCCAGAAAGCACACTAATGAAGAAGATGCTGAAGAATGGGATAATGCTGGAGTGAGAAAGAGTACTGGGGATAGAAGGGAGAGCAGGAAACGGTCAGGGGGGTCGAGTAGGGCAGGCAGTGGAGATGAAGATGATTATGGTCCAAACATCCAAAGAAGTACGAAGAAATGAGGAGTGACAAGAATTCAAGCAGTGGATTTCAGGATAGAGGATCACAAAGCAGTAAAAAAGGTAGAGATGGTTCAAGGAGTAAAGGGCTTGTGGAAGCTAATGAGAATGAAAGGAATTCATTATGTAAATTGAGCTCAAAACCCTCTACTTACTAAAGTTCCCGGTGCAAGACTAGAATTAAAGTTGAAACTTCTCAAGATGGAGAGCTTGATAAGAATCTTGATAGAGATTTTATGTATTCTGAAAGGAAGGAGAGCAGTAGAGATAAAGTTCATGGATCTCGCGTGCAAGAGAGAAATTCTAGTAGAATACGGGATGAATCTGTCTCTGTTCGATCAGAAGAGGAAAGTAATATTGTTGAAAAAAGCCTTAGAAGTGGCAAAATGCCTGATGTCAAGCACGGGAGTTCGAGAGAGAGAACTGTTGATGCAAGAAATGAGCATAGTGACAGCAAAAACAGGGATGTTGATTTAGCCAATGATTAAGGTACTAAAACTAGCAACGGGGAAGAGAAAACGGTTTAGGGGGAGAGGAGTAGAAGCAGAGGCAGGTCTGAGGCTCTAGAAGAAAAAACTAGGAGGGTTCTGCTAGTCTTGAAGAGCGATCAAGTATTGATATAAGTAAGAGGTTCCGAGAAAAGTCAAGTGGGTGGGTTGGCGGAGGATGTGGAGTCTATTGCTAATAGGCTTTGTAGCAGGCCTCCTGGGGAAATCTGACACACATAAACAACAAGCTGATTGTGCATATGGTGGCCATGATGCTCTGGGAAGCCGAGAAGGATCTGTAAATGCAGAGGAAGACAGACATGCAAGGTCAAGAGATAGAGTTTAGAGGGAATTGAGACAGTCTAAAAGGTTACAAGGAGTCTTGAGAGAGAGAGAGGTGGAAGGCGTCGCCCAGAATCAGATTTTATTTCTTTCCTTACTATATGATTTTATCTGGACCATATTAGCTCACACATCAATTTAATGCCATCAAAAAAGAGAGATTGCTTCACATGTGAAGAGAGATACTTGCCAATGCTTATTGCATTGTGGATCTTGCCTTACTATAATAGTTATTGGTACGAGTTTTTCTGTTCTTTTTCTATTCTTTTTCATTCCTTTTTTTTATGAAAGATTGGGTTAGTTTTGGACTGAATTAGCTCACAAATCAATTTAAATGCCATAAAAAAAGAGATTGATGCGCATGTGAAGATAGATACCTTCCATTGCTTATCACGTTGTGGATCTTGCCTTACTATAATGTTTATTAGTATGAGTTCTTTTTATTTTTTCCTTTTTTATGAAAGAGTAAGTTAGTTTTTGAACAATGACATTTTGTTTTATAGGAGCCAGCTGATCCATTTTCTCTTGTTGCTGATGAATTCTCTCTTATTGCTATTGGTAATCGGTTACGAGAGATGGTGGTTGCTGAGGTAACATTCTTATGTTTTTTGTTTCACGCATCAAAGATGAAACCTGTATGCTTATTTTTCCTTAAGGTCCCTAAGCTTGCCTCAGCTGAAGAATACTTCTTTAAGATGGGGGGTAGAGGGAAATAGGTTTCGTCCCACGGTATGAAGTGTGAACTAGTGCATTTGCATTTCAGGTCTCTAACCCTCTTTGACATAACATCAGTTACACCTTTTATATTACTGTACCATGATCCTGGATGCTTAGAGTAGTCTCAATGTCGATCTAAGGGAGTTGTAGTGGTGTTCGCTGGTGGTGAATTGAAAAAAGATGGATTCCGTAGGTTGTAGTGGTTATATAAGACATAACTGAAGATAGTGACATATTTGGTGTTGGGGCAACCTTCTCATGTGTCTTAGTCTGGATGTAGTTCATGGTTATCATTACACTGATGTGACGAATACCATCACCAGTGTGTGCATTTTAAATACTCAAGATTGAGTGTAACATTTATGCTACTTACAGCATATGACAACATGGCTGTTCTACTTTTGCTCCTGTCTCCCGTCTTCCTTAGAAGTCACTGAAGATTCCTTTTTCTTATGCAGGTTCTGTTGTTGATGGCATCAGCGTTAAATGTGTCGCTACCTGGATCTGTTCCTAATATCTTGGTCAATTATTCCAATGAACTCGTACAAGGTAGTATTGTATTGCTGAGATTACCGAGATGATCCATGTGAGTTCTTTAGATCCATGGTCATTCGATAATTTAAATCTCACTCTGGCTGGTGTGTGAAACCTGTGGTGAAATTGGACTTATTTGAGGAAATTAATTTATGACTTTCACGCAGTGTTTTAAAAAACGTTTTGAAGCGCGTATTGAAGCGCGCTTTACTAAAAAAACGCTTCAATACTTCGGCATTAATACTAGGGTATATTTTCTAGAGAAGAAAAAGGATATTCTAGAGAAAAAGCAGGAATTTAAATGCCAAAAACAAGTCCCAATATTTCCTTCTTAGATTTTCTAGAGAAAAAACAGGGATTTAATGCCAAAAACAAGTCCCAATATTTCCTTCTTAGGTTTTCTAGAGAATATACAGGGATTTAATTCCCTGTTTATAAGTCCCAACGTTTCACTAGGTTTTGTGTTGGTCAGTTTCACATAGATATCTATTAGTTTTTTTTTTTTTTTTTTTTTTTTTGTGAAGCTGCGCTTCAATAACGTATTGAAGCTACGCTTTACGCTTTACTAGGTTAGCGTATCGCTTCACATTAACGTATTTTAAAACACTGCTTTCACGCCGTTAAAAATGATACTACATCTCATTGAACTACACTATTCCCGGATTTAAGTCATATATGTTACTAAGGTTGATAGTATTTAAGAAAAAACCTGTTGCTTGAACTTTTCTTCCCCCAGTAACTGTGGACTGGACCTCTAGTTGGTTAAACATCTATATATCTTTACTGTTCTTTAAGTGAAAAATCCCGTCTTCCATTTGCACCAGAGTCTTCCAACTCCAAGATGTCTTTCTTTTAATTTTTGGCCCTTACTATTACTCTCTCTCTCTCTCTCTCTCTCCTTTTTTTTTTTTTTTTTCCTTACATGAATATTTAAACTTGGTTATCCTGTTTGCTAGGTGGCAAGTCTTCTTCAGGATGATGTCTTAGATGATACCAATACAAGGCGTGATGTTCGTTCCCCCAATTTTACAATGGGGAAGAAGGTATGTTTTCTGAACTTTCTTTTTGATCCCCTCCCTGCGGATACTTTTCATGTTTTGGAACTGCAAGTGTTTGTCAGTTTCGATATTGAATTCCGAACGAGGCTTTACATCATTATCTTGAAAGAAAAAAAAATATAGACTTGCAATTTGAATGATGTTTCCTTTCTTCTGAATGAGCTTAAGTATCTTATAGAAAAAGTGTTCATTTTTTTATGATGCACATCCCCAGTGTCGGTATTATTGAGTAGTATATAGATCTGTTGTTTTGTAATTTCTTCTATTCTAAGACTACGCCAGGTAGTAAATACTTTAGTTTTGGCCCTTTTGGATTACGTTTGACTGTGCGGAACAGCATCCATCCTGAAATTGGTTGTTTAAATGATGCAGCTGTGTTCTAGCAGGAGTTTTTCTGCTTTCTCGAGCTTCTGTGGCACTTGCCTATCTTAAAAAACCGAGGTTAGTATTTACCTTGTAAATCTACTTTGCAGTAATGTACCAACTTTGCCTAGCTTCGGTGTTGACCATCTTTTTGACCTTAGCCTTAAATTGATCAGGTTATCATATTTGCTAGAGTTCCATACTTTCTACCCACAGTACCATCGGATTCTCTTTTTCTTTTCACAAAAAAAGAAGTGGGAACTTGGGTTAAGGGAGTGGACATTGGCTTACTGGAGGGAAACATAAACGACCATGTTATCCGTGAAATTATAGATAGTTAATCATTTTGGTTCCCTTGACGTATAAGAGGGTGGCTTATCAGTGGGTCATGGGATGTCTAACACAATTGGTATTGGATAAGGTCACCAACTTCATCAAAGATCCCGTCTTACATTGGTTTTGTGAATTCAAATTGTTGTAACTTGATACTCATCAGTGTGCATTTTGCAGGTCGTTACATTACTTGCAATGGTTATTGAACATCTTGTAACTGGTGAAACAATGCAAATGGCCAGTACATCAGAACAGCGCTGTAGGTAAGGTATCCCACCGATGGTTTTTGTATCTTGTAGAGTCAATCAGTTTTGTGCGTTCAATTATGTTGTAGCCTTTCTTTCTTATATCTTGAGCTGGATTTGAATCTCACATTCACTTAAGCATTGAGTCAGAAGATATAACAATAATGGGAAACAACCCCTGCATGTTGCCCAATATTTAATTTATATTATAGCATTAGGGGACATATCTATCATAATGTCTCTAGATTTAGAATCGAGTAGATTACTGAGGAAAAGAAATGAATACTTGACCAATGGAGAAATAAAAGCTCAGAGCAACTATAGTTATGTATCATTGAATGGGCAACAGTTGAAGTTTTGGTGGTAACACAGGGAATGAGAGTGGTCTGCCAGAGTAAATGGGTCGCACAATGTCTTCAAGTGTCTTACATCAGTCTGGAGTTGCGAATATGATGACCTGTAGCAAGTTATAATTTCTCGCCGAAAAAGCAAATATACACCATGTTTCAATAGTATGGTGAATTTACTCTCACACCTTTTAGGCACATCTGTAGCTTGGAATGCTTCACACTTGTAGCCCATCCCACATACTTCTTCCATCCTTACTGTTAGTCAACGAGCCATGTACACTGAATAAAAAGTGAAGTTTATGCTTCTTTAATTGCTGTAAATTTCTTTGACTTTAAGGGTTTGTTATCATATGTAAAAGAGCTACTGTCTAATGTTTGGTATGAACCTAATTTGATTGCAGCATGGACCAATATATGCAACAGACGACATCCTATAAAATGGCATCATTGATTGCGAATAGCTGCAAAGCAATCACTCTTCTGGCAGGCCAGGCAACTGATATTGCAATGCTAGCCTACTATTACGGCCGCAATCTGGTATTTCTACTCATTCATTTGAAATGTTTATTTATATGGTTGGGATTTCTTGCACAATGTCATGAAATTGTATAGCTGAGGTGCAACTGGAGATAAAGGGCGTTGAATTTCAGTATTGTTACCACTAACGCTTCTATCATATTTAAATTTGTTCAACACTTGAAATTCTGGATGTTCACATTACCTTTTCCTATCCTATTGTCATTTGATTGTGCTGGAAATTATACACTGCATCTATTCAGTCACTAGGTCACAAGGGATGAAGTAAGTTCATACAAACCACACCGCTAAAGCTCAGGAGAACCCTAAAATAGAAATAACTTTTGTTTGAGTATATTTGAGGAAAGAGGGTATTAATAATGGCACCTATAGGCTCTCTTAGCCTATTTCTGCTGCTATAAAGTTGTTCAAGTGTGAAGGGGAATCAGATATCTAAAAAACCTTCACATTTACCTCCTCACGATGGATGTTACTAACAGCTTTTCATTTGCTTACGTAGAATTACTATTATCTTCCATCAACACTTTTATCATCTATCTTTGTCTGTTGTAATCACACACCACTTAAGGAAATAGACAAACCACTATTCTCAAAAAAATGTAGCTCATCTTCTGAGAAGATTCCTGCTAAATTCTGAAAATGAAATGACAAGCCATCAGTAGTGCCCTTGAGCTGACTTGCTTGAAATTGGTTTCGGAGTTTGTGAGACTGAGAAACCTTTAAGTACACAGGACTTAAATTACAAGACTACTTGACACAGGACAGGAGTTGGTCTTGCATCTATGTTTGATAACTGTTCTCCAGATGCACTTGCACAGACACATATGTTGCAGAGATATAAATTGTTTGGCTTTCTACTAATGGTATCTTTTTATCGTTTCAGGGCTTGGCATAACAATTGATCGCCGATGTTTTAGATTTCACAAGGACATCAGCTTCCCCCAGGAAAAGGTTCGCTTTCTGACATCCTCCATGTAATTTTTATCTCTTAACTTTGCACCATTAATATGTTTAGTTACAGAGTTTACCTTGAGGTTAGATAGGAGTAGCCATACAATGGTAGGAACCCATTTTCAGATGGACCTTCAAACCTATTCTTTTTTAGCATTTGGTGCATGGTTGCCCTCTTTAATAGAAAATTAAGCCTCTCATTCGTCTCCTTCCACACTCCTAGTTTTCTATAACACTTGCATGAATACCTAAAACATATTCTTGCACTTTTTTTGGTTTGAACTACTGGATGGTTAATGGAACATCAGTAACTTTTTCGTGATCCAACATGATGCTTGCATAATTTGTAAGGCGTCAATTAATATGCTATCAATTGCTAAGTAAATTTGCTCATTTTGTAGGGGATTATAACAGCTCCAATATTGTTTGCTATCGAGAAATTCCCGCACCTACAAGAAGTTATCAATCGAGGCTTCAACGACCCTGCAGATGTTGATCTTGTAAGTATGTCTTCTACTATATATATTGGATTGAACGTTTTTCTTCAATGTCACTCACTCGCACATGTAGTCACGTGCATATACACATATTTACACACAATTATTAGGTGCGTTTAGAATCGTTACGCAACAGATATAACACAGCTACTATCAAGCTTACATGCTAGGCACACAACACTCAAGTTATACAGTTGAAGACAACATCTAACTTTATTATGTACAAATGTCCTTGAAATGCCTGTGAATGTTGGTAATTATGTCCATGGTGTCCTGGTGACATAGTTAACTACCAGAATGCGAAGCACATTAGATTTGTTGCAGACACATCCTCATGGTTTTAAATGGTGTATTGCTAAACTGACCCAATGCTCCACCTCCACAAGTCACTGGACTCACATTCACCTGCAACTAGAAGTGATACTCTGACATCATATTTAAATCATCGATTTACAAAATGGTTTTAGTCAGAAAGCTTGTTTCATTTTGTTTTCCATATTCTTTTTTTTCAAATGCATGCTCTTAATCTGAATACCCAAGGCCCTTGAATACATTGGGAAGATTCTCGGGATACAAAGAGCAAAATAACTAGCAACTGAGCATGCCAACCTGGCGGCCTTCTTTACTTGATTTCATGTCTAATTGTCTTCTGATTCTATGTTCGTAGTGCTCTCAACCCTTTTGTTATCATGTTCCTAATATCTGATGGACATTTGTAAGATTACAAATTTAAAAGAATGGGTTGTTGTTTCTGCTTAAAATCGTTGATTACGCACAGATCATAATTAAAAATACGTTTGAAAATTGAATTATTAGTTTATTGATCTAGGGTCCTCAATTTAGAAATGAACGAATTCAACTGCCAGAGGCCACATCTGCAGGGACTGCTTATTTACACCAAGTAGCTTTTTCCTTTCGGATGTATATCCAGTACCACTTTGTAGATCTCCTTTACTCGTATTTTCCTTCCCAACCATTAATTTTAGATTTCGCATTACCTATTTTGATTCGACTGTCAAATGTTCTTCCAGTTATTAGATTTCGCATCAGACATCTTTCTGAACATTATTCTCGTTGGACTCTGATGTTATTTTGAGCATGATTGATAGGAGCGTTATATGCACATCTGTAGGGTTAACTGAACAACCTCCTCTCGGATAACTGGGGTCTTAAGTTTTACCGAGGATGGGTTTAGAAAACCTTAGCACATGAACTTAATTTACATATTCTCACATGTTTCTGATTTCTATTACAGTGTATATTGTTGTCAATTATGTTATATGCAATGCAAGTGTGATCATGTACACTTAAAACATATATACACACAAAAACATATTATCAATGTGGATTCACTCAAAATCGGTAACTGCTCATAACTTCATTTTTCAACGGGTTTTGGTATCTTGTGCATCCATGCACAAGATAAGAGCCAATCATTGGTATTGGAAAATGTAAAAAATAATGAACGATAGGAGTGATAGTTTGCATTTGCTTTGGAGAATGCAAATTTTAGTGAATTATTTGGATTTCTCTCTATAAATGCAAAATACACATAATCGCTCCTGTTTTTTTTAATTTACATTTTCCAATGCCAATAATTGGCTCTTATCTTGTGCACCCATGCACAAGATAACAAAACAACTCGTGTAAGAGACTTATCTGCAAAAATCAAAAGGAGTAAATTCAATTGGGTTTCCAATTTAAAAATGCTTTGAAGCTTCGTAATTGAAGAATAGTGCCACCTTTTCTTTGTGTAGTTGGCTTTGGTGAACACAAACTTCTCAGATAAATCTGTTGTCGCATCTGTTGTCATTTTCTCGATTATTTCACACATTGACTGAAACTTTACTTTTTCCCAAGCACTTCTCCATCAATTTCTACAGATTCCCTTTTATTTACCCTTGTCTATCTATTTTGATTTCATTTTTACATATCTTGCCACATAGTCAATTCTAGGTTCCCAGTGCAAGAGTAGAAGTGAAGTTAAAGCTTCTCATGATGTAGAGCTTGATAAGAATCCTGATCGAGATTCTAAGTATCTGAAAGGTAGGAAAGCATTAAAGATAAAGTTCATGGATCTCATGACCAAGAGAGAAATGATCGAGATTCTAAGTATCTGAAAGGTAGGAAAGCATTAAAGATAAAGTTCATGGATCTCATGACCAAGAGAGAAATCCCAGAAGAAGATGGGATGAATCTGACATCAAAAGTAATATTGTTGAAAAAACTGACCTTAGGTGGCAAAGCACCGGAGTTTGACTGAGAGAACTGTTGTTGCGAGAAATGAGCAGTCGAGAAGAGAAAAGGCAGAGCCGGGGATTCAGCCAGTGATCAAGAAACTAGAACCATCAACATAGAACAGAAAAGGCTCGAGGGAGAGATGAGTAGGAGCAGAGGCAGGCCTACAGCTCAAGAAGAAGAAACTAGGAGAGTTTATGTAAGTCGTGAAGAGCGATCAAGTAGTGATAAAGCTAAGAGGTTCCAGGAGAAATCAAATGGGTTCGCAGAGGATGTGGAGTCTACTGGTAATAGGTCTAGTAACAGGCCTCATGGGGAAAAAACTAACAAACATAAACAACCATCTGATTGTGTGTATAAGTGGATGGTGAAAATCTTTAAATGCAGAGAAAGACGTGTATGCAAGATCAAGAGAGATTTGAGAGGGAAGTAAGGCAGTCTAGAATGTCACAGAGTCCTGAGAGAGGTGGAAGGTGTTGCCTAGAATCAGATTACTCTCGGTCAGACAAGGACAAAAGTACTGGCCACAAGAATATGGACATAGAGAAGGAAAGTTATAGAGATGATAGATCTGAAGTGTTATGACCAACGGCTCTTCCTAGCACAATCAATAGAGAATTGAAATAGAAATGAAAACAAAAGTAAAAAGAAGCACACACACAACACAAGGATTTATAGTGGTTCGATCAAGATGATCTACATCCACTTTGGAAGACGACGATAACGTTGTACTATGATTTGAACAAGGTTACAAGAGTATAAACTCCTCTCAAGAACAAGCCTACACTGCCTGCCTTACACTCTCTCTAGAACACTTAGTGTTTCTCTCTTACACTCTCACTGATTTGGGATGATGTTTACAATGAAAATACATGGCCTTATATAGTGAAATGGAGTTGAAGAATGTCTACATAACTCACTTGACCGACAGCTCCACTGGCCACTTGAGTGCTTCACCGAAAGCTCTCCACTGGCCACTTGAGTGCTTCACCGAAAGCTCTCCACTTGACCAAAAGCTCCACTAGTAAAGAGTTCCACTACAGCTGCTCAAGGGATCCACTAGCTCCACCGAAAGTAACTACAGCTGCTCAAGGGATCCACTAGCTCCACCGAAAATTACTAATCATTCAAGACATATTCTACAAATTGCTACAAATTGGTATCAGAGCAATTTGTAGAATATGCCTTGAATGATTAGTAACTTTCGGTGCCATTCTTGAAGACCCATTTGCTTCCAACAATCTTCTGCCCTTTTGGTCTTGCAACTATCTCCCAAGTGTCATTCTTGTCAAGAGACTCAATTTCTTCAATTGCGATGCTCCCATTCTCACGATTCTTCACCACCGATTGCTTCTTCATAGGTTGTTGGATCATCCATATCTATGCTTTCACCTACCGCAAATGCATATGCAACCAAATCAAAGATGGCCGTATCTCCGAGGTGGTCCGACTTGCCTCCTCTCTCTGTCTCTTGCAAGATTGTATTGATGACCTTGTGCTTCTTCTTCCCCAAGCGTGTTCTTGCACAATATCTTGATCATCATCATCATCAGAAACAACAGTCTCATTGCTTTCTTGAACTTGCACCTCAAGTTCCACCTTGTCACCAAGCTCCACCTTATCACTAACACCCTCTTCAGCTTTTCCATCTAGTTCTTCATTCTTTGGCTTCAACATCGATTGCTCATCAAATTTCACATCTCTGCTGAGAAGAAACTTGTTTGATCTTTCTGCAGGACACCATAACCTGTAGCCTTTCACGCCCTTTGCATACCCAAGAAATATACACTTCTTTGATCTAGGTTCTACCTTCCCCTCATTCACATGAGCATAGGCTGGACATTCGAATATCTTCAAGTCTTCATAGTTAGCATGCGAACCTGTCCAAACTTCATTTGGAGTCTTGAACTCAATGGCAGTCGATGGAGATCTGTTCACTAAATAAGCCGATGTGTTTGTCGCTTCGCCCAAAATTGCTTTGGTAACCCGGCATTGGAGAGCATGCACCGTGCCTTCTCCATTATGGTTCTGTTCATCCTTTCTGCAACACCATTTTGTTGTGGTGTTTTTCTGACTGTGCGGTGTCTCATAATCCCTTGCTCCTTGCAGAACTCATTGAACTCACCCCTATAAAATTCCAAACCATTGTCTGTCCTCAAGCACTTGATTTGTCTTCCGATTTGCTTCTCAACCATAGTCTTCCATTGCTTGAACTTGACAAAAGTTTCATCTTTGTGTTTAAGTATGAATACCCATACTTTCCTTGAGAAATCATCAATGAACGTCAACATATATCTACCACCACCATGTGAATCAACCCGAGAAGGACCCCAAAGATCAGAATGAATATAATCCAGAATACCCTTGGTGTTATGAATAGTTGTACTAAACTTGACTCTACACTGCTCTCCAAAGACACAATGTTCACAGAAATCAAGCTTGCCTATTTTATGACCACAAAGCAATCCCTGCTTGCTCAAAACAATCAAATCCCTCTCGCTCATATGCCCTAGCCGCATATGCCACAACTTGGTAGTATCATCATCGAACTTGAAGAACATACAAACAGCATCACCATTACATGTGGTACCTTGCAGCGTATAAAGACCATTAATTCTCTCGCCCTTCATAATTGTAACACTTCCTCTTGAGACACGAATAACTCCACCTTCACCTTGATACTTGCAGCCATTTGAATCAAGCGTACCCAAAGAAATAAGATTTCTTCTCTGGTACGGAACATGCCTAACCTTAGTTAAAGTCCTCACCATACTGTCATACATCTTAATTTGAATTGTACCTACACCCACCACTTTACAAGTGACATTGTTTCCCATAAGAACTTTACCACATTCTCTAGCTTGATAAGTAGTAAACCATTCTTTATGAGGACACATGTGAAAAGTACACCCCGAATCAAGAATCCACCCATTCTCTGAGCTTTCGGTATGAACCGTAAGAACTGTTCCATCATCACTTTCTGCTTCAACATTTGTTGCGGTGCCTTGGTTAGTATTCTTCTCGACATTCTTCAATTTTGGACAATCCTTCTTGAAATGCCCCTTTTCCTTACAATGAAAGCAATAGAATTTACCGGATTTTGATTTAGACCTTGACTTTGATCTACTCCTATCAAATCCGCCTTTTTGGTTTCCTCTTCCTCTAACAAACAACCCATCTCTCGAATTATCTTTACCGTCGATACCCGTCTTCTTTAACTCCTTAGAGTTCAAAGCCACTTTAACGTCTTCCATGGAAATTGAAGTTTTTCCATACATTACGGTATCAACAAAATTTTCATAAGATGGAGGTAAGGAACAAAGCAAACCCAAAGCTTGGTCTTCATCTTCAATTTTGACCTCAATATTTGACAAATCCAAGATAATTTTATTATAATCATCAATATGATTTATAATAGACATTCCTTCATGCATTCTAAGAGTATGTAATTTCTTCTTAACATATAAACGATTAGTTACGGATTTAGTCATATACCTCTTCTCCAACTTGTTCCATAGCCCGTCCGGTGTAGTTTCTGCCGCAACTTCTCTCAAGACCTTGTTGCTCAAACACAATAGAATTAATCCATGTGCTTTCTCCAAGTGCTCATCTTTTTCTTCATCCTTCAATGTTGCTGCTAGAGCCGTTTTCCCCTTCAAAGTTTTCACCAAACCTTGTTGCACCAAAACAAATTTCTCATCTTTAGCCTCCATAAATTGAAATCATTCCTTCCATCAAATTTCTCAATCTCATACTTTGCCGCCATCGTAGATCGCTTTTACCCGGAGCTCTGATACCAATTTGTTATGACCAACGGCTCTTCCTAGCACAATCAATAGAGAATTGAAATAGAAATGAAAACAAAAGTAAAAAGAAGCACACACACAACACAAGGATTTATAGTGGTTAGATCAAGATGATCTACATCCACTTTGGAAGACGACGATAACGTTGTACTATGATTTGAACAAGGTTACAAGAGTATAAACTCCTCTCAAGAACAAGCCTACACTGTCTTCCTTACACTCTCTCTAGAACACTTAGTGTTTCTCTCTTACACTCTCACTGATTTGGGATGATGTTTACAATGAAAATACATGGCCTTATATAGTGAAATGGAGTTGAAGAATGTCGACATAACTCACTTGACCGACAGCTCCACTGGCCACTTGAGTGCTTCACCGAAAGCTCTCCACTACCGAAAGCTCCACTAGTAAAGAGTTCCACTACAGCTGCTCAAGGGATCCACTAGCTCCACCGAAAGTAACTACAGCTGCTCAAGGGATCCACTAGCTCCACCGAAAGTTACTAATCATTCAAGGCATATTTTACAAATTGGTATCAGAGCAATTTGTAGAATATGCCTTGAATGATTAGTAACTTTCGGAGCCATTCTTGAAGACCCATTTGCTTCCAACAATCTTCTGCCCTTTTGGTCTTGCAACTATCTCCCAAGTGCCATTCTTGTCAAGAGACTCAATTTCTTCAATTGCAGATGCTCCCCATTCTGCTGATTCTTCACCACCGATTGCTTCTTCATAGGTTGTTGGATCATCCCTATCTATGCTTTCACCTACTGCAAATGCATATGCAACCAAATCAGCATGGCCGTATCTCTGAGGTGGTCTGACTTGCCTCCTCTTTCTGTCTCTTGCAAGATTGTATTGATGACCTTGTGCTTCTTCTTCCTGGGCAGGTTCTTGCACAATATCTTGATCATCATCATCATCATCATCATCATAAAAAACAGCCTCATTGCTTCCTTGAACTTGCACCTCAAGTTCCACCTTGTCACCAAGCTCCACCTTATCACTAACACCCTCTTCAGCTTTTCCATCTAGTTCTTCATTCTTTGGCTTCAACATCGATTGCTCATCAAATATCACATCTCTCACGAGAAGAAACTTGTTTGATCTTTCTGCAGGACACCATAACCTGTAGCCTTTCACGCCCTTTGCATACCCAACAAATATACACTTCTTTGATCTAGGCTCTACCTTCCCCTCATTCACATGAGCATAGGCTGGACATTCGAATATCTTCAAGTCTTCATAGTTAGCATGCGAACCTGTCCAAACTTCATTAGGAGTCTTGAACTCAATGGCAGTCGATGGAGATCTGTTCACTAAATAAGCTGATGTGTTTGCCGTTCGCCCAAAATTGCTTTGGTAACCCTTGCATTGGAGAGCATGCACCGTGCCTTCTCCATTATGGTTCTCGTTCATCCTTTATGCAACACCATTTTGCTGTGGTGTTTTTCTGACTGTGCGGTGTCTCATAATCCCTTGCTCCTTGCAGAACTCATTGAACTCACCCCTACAAAATTCCAAACCATTGTCTGTCCTCAAGCACTTGATTTGTCTTCCGATTTGCTTCTCAACCATAGTCTTCCATTGCTTGAACTTGACAAAAGTTTCATCTTTGTGTTTAAGTATGAATACCCATACTTTCCTTGAGAAATCATCAATGAACGTCAACATATATCTACCACCACCATGTGAATCAACCCGAGAAGCACCCCAAAGATCAGAATGAATATAATCCAGAATACCCTTGGTGTTATGAATAGTTGTACTAAACTTGACTCTACACTGCTCTCCAAAGACACAATGTTCACAGAAATCAAGCTTGCCTATTTTATGACCACAAAGCAATCCCTTCTTGCTCAAAACAGCCAATCCCCTCTCGCTCATATTCCCTAGCCGCATATGCCACAACTTGGTAGTATCATCATCAGAACTTGAAGAACATACAGCTGCATCACCTGTTACAGTAGTACCTTGCAGCATATAAAGACCATTAATTCTCTCACCTGTTACAGTAGTACCTTGCAGTGTATAGATTTCTAAAAAGTTTAATGAATTTTCAAAGTATTGTGTTATTGGTTGTCTACTTTTAAAGTCTTTTTCAAAGTTGTGTTACTCGTTGTAAACATGAAAATTTGAAGACTTTGCATGCTTACCTATTTTCAAGACTTTGAGTGACTTTTGTGTATATGTTAGCCTTGATGAAACTCCTGCAAAATATGTAAGATTCTGGAAGACTTCCAAAATAAAAATATTTTTATTGTCTTTTATTTTATTTCATAGATATGCAATCTATAAAACCCATACCATGGATGCATATATTATATGATATTGGTAAACATTTTTGTTTATTTTAGTTATCATCTACAAATGTGTAAATAATTATTTATTTTTATCATTACTATTTATTTCGTTTTATTGAAAAAATGAAGATGTTGTATACTCCCCCTGTCTTCTATTTAATTTATTTTGGTATGTCTTTTTTTATCCATCCACTTCGGTTTCTAGACATATTTTCTTATTCACTATCAAATATACCCTTAAATTTTTACAATTATAAAACTCAATCCAAAAACTTTACAGTATCTCCTTATATAAAGTTATATATATGTTCATTGTCTTTCCAATCAATCCTCCAAAACACCCCTCCTCCTCCCTCGTCCACAAGCCCCCTATGGAGGAATCTGGCTTCCCTCATATCAACCATGAAAAAACATCTCTTTCACCAGATAGGAAACGGATCCACCACCCCAATCCAAGCAAACTGGATCCCTCAGTTAGAAAATAGCATAGACCCAACACTTTGCTACCCCATAAAATCAGTAGTTGATATCATTGACCCATTAACCCAGTCTTGGAACCACGAAAAGCTGAGCATTCTCCTTCCAAACACAGTGCAAAGAATCGTAAACCTTCACCTTCCACTTGAGAACCAGCAAGATAAAATAATATGGCCCTTCACAAAATCATGAAAATACACGACGACTTCAGGATACAAATGCCTAACAGACATTTCAGATAAATTGCAGCACAATCTACCACCCCCTCCATCCAACTTCCTATGGACGCTCCCATGTCCACCAAAAGTACAGCTTTTCTCGTGGAAAGCACTTAACGAGGGCCTACCAACCCTCCAACTACTCAATCACACCCGCCTCGCCAACTCCAATATTTGCCCCCAATGCAATTCTGACCTTGAAACTGCAAAGCATATCCTGCTACATTATCCGATCGATATGGATTTGTGGAACCTACTGCTTCCCCGTATATCCACTCCACATAGCACCCACCAAGGAATACCTGCTTCAATAAAACCACAGACGGTAACCAAACCACCACCATATTCTGCTTTCTCTTCTGGTCACTTTGGATAGCTAGAAATGACGTCATATACAACCAAAAGCAAACAAAACCAACAAACATACTCCGAATGACTACCCTCCTGTAACAAGAATACACATGGGCTCAACATAACCTTCCACCGGTACTACCAGGAATGCAATCTTCTACAAACATTATGCATCAGATTCCTAAGTCAACCACAATTTTAGTAGGATGGAGTAAACCCCAACCGGACTAGATCAAAATTAACACAGATAGAGAAGCTAAAGGACATCCGGGATTGGCAGGAGCAGGAATTATTTGCTGAAACAAAAATGTTATCACAATCTTAGCAATTGCACAACCATTAGGGATAACAACAACGTTCACTGCCGAAACTTGGGCCATGCTCATAGCGATGAGAACAACTGCAGATCGAGAATGTCCAAAGGTGCAATTCGAAATGGACTCGAAAAATATTCTAACATTTTTAACGTCGACAGCCGAACCACCTTGGTACTTACATAATATGATAACATAAATTAAGCTTAGATTGGCCCAAATTCCGCATTGCACCATAAACCATATTTACAGAGAAGGAAATCAGGTGGCGGACGGGTTAGCAAACAAAGCGGCAGATGACAGCACAACGGTGAATCTATCCACAACAATCTGGGACCACACAACTCCATCGTGTATTGGTCATATTGTAATTGCAGACTCTATGGGTACAATATACCCTCGTGTTATTTCTTCCTAACTTTAATATAATTTCATGCTTCAAAAAAAAAATTACACTTAGGATAGCCCTGACATTTTCTCCAGGCCTCCTTAATATTTTGCTTAGTCAAAAACAGAGGACTTTGCATATTTAGTTTAAGTTAGTAAATAAATAAGTTATGATAAATTTTGTATTTATCATGTCAGGATTTTATATATTTCTTTGGATTTCTGCATATTTTTGTATAACATTTGTTTTACAAATCTTCGGGACTCTACAAATTTTTATAAGACAACTCTGCATGACTCTGCAAGATTTTACCTAATTTTCTAAAACTCTCAGAAAGTTATTAGTTTTCGTGACTATTTTTATATCTCTAATAATCCATAAAAGTATCTATTAAGTAAACCCCTGTAAGTTTTACCTCTTTGATTCTCTTGTGTAGATATGATGCACCTTCATTTGTCATACATCTAAAGGTTCCTCCCAATTTCACAATTTCTGGAATTACATTTCCTGCTTGGCCACCATCAGCTATAAAACCAACTGAAACCACATGTTTAAAGAATCAGTTTTTACTGATATAAGATATATACACAGTCTAGTCGGAGCGGAGGAAACTTACTCGGCTTTCAAGTGGATCTGTTTCTCGAGATACAATCTGCTGGAGTGCAAGGATTGTGAATGACGCTGCAAGGATTGGATCTTTGGTGTGATGTGGTCTCGCTGCATGTCCACCTTCCCCTTGGATTGTCACCAAAAACCTTTCAGAACTAGCCAGCATAGAACCAGTCGGCAAGTGAGGGTCTACATGTAATCCAAAGATGGCTGAACTATTATCTAAAACACCCTGTCTTAACATGTAGTGAGCAACAGCCGCGCCTTCTTCTCCTGGTTGGAAAATAAGCCTTACAGTTCCCTATAAGAAGACACTAATATACAATAGTTAAGAACAACAAATTTGCTCCGTCATGAATCACGATGATCAAAAAATAAAATCATTGAGTTATTGAGAATCATTTGCACCTTCGTTTCGTCTTTTCGGTGCTGAAGAAAATTTGCAGCTCCAAGAAGCATTGTGACATGAATATCGTGACCACACGCGTGCATTTTCCCATCATACTTGCTCTTATACTCCCAATCTACTAATTCCTAACGAATGATTTAGTAACATATCAGATGAGGACCGGTACCTGTATTTGTACTTGGACCTATACTTGTACCGGTCATACAGGTCCGGTTCTGGCCGGGACCGGGTTTTTACCAATATTTTTAGTATTCGCCATTAGATTAATCCCAACTCCAATTACATCCGTCCAATCCAACTCATACAGAATTAAAAAATTACCAGATATACTTAAAACAGAATCCCTCTTCGATTAAACATTTTCTTACTCTTCTCCTTCAACTTCTCTAACTGGCTAGAATCCCAATCCCTAATTCTCAAATCAATTTCCAAGGTTACGAAACGAACCTTCTCAGTTAGGATATAATGATTAGATCATCTAATTTTCTGAAATTTCTGATTGGATCCAAAAATTAAAAACTTTTGTTCATTGGGGATTCATGAAATTAAAACCATTATTCATGATCAACACACACATGTTTTCTCTATTTCTACCTGATTCATACATTCAAACACATATTAAATAAATGCATTGATTAAAGAAACTTCAAAAAATAGAGACTTTAATTGATCGCTTTTTAAAATCATCGATGTCCATTAACAAACATTAGTCCATTGAAATAAGAAATAATAAGAAGAAAGAAACAAAGTAATTAGCTGGAGAAGGAAAGAGTTGCATAGCATGTTGACATCTTCCATGATTCCATTTCTCTCGGAGAACAAGTTTTTTTTTTTGTTTGTTCGGTTTGTTTATGAGGTGAAAATCAAAACCATAGAATGGCCTAGAAAGTGATAATGATAAAGGGTTAGATTTTTTGCACTATTACACGTATGGGACATGTAAGCACAAAAGGCAACAACTGTCGACCAGAGGATTAACCAAGTGCGCAAATCCATGTTTAATGTGTTGGTCTCAAAGAGAAGTGCCCAAAAATAAATTCCACTAGACAATATCTCTGATTCTCGAAAAATGAGAGGAAATCCATATGCCCGCCAACCGGGTATGATCGGTCTGGGGTGGCCTGTTTACACCAGTTCTCATATTCTATTCCCAGTTCTTGTACCAGTTACACAGATTCTGGTACGGTTTCAGTCTGGTTTTTCCGGTTCTGGACCGGGTCTTGTTGAGCTCTAGAGAAAGCTGTGAAGTTTCTCTATTTATAAGACAAAAACTTTCCTTAAATGGGCCGGTTTCCTGATTCGGGTGTGAATCCAGTTTTGTCCCTTTTGGTGTCAGGTGATAGATTCTGCCAACCATTTGAACGTTCTTATTGATACAAAGACATTTACTTCATCCTTTAATTTTTTAATAGCTTTTCTGTTCTTCGTTTCTCTTTTATTTAGATTTAAATTAATGAGTTTGTAGCTTTCTTTCCTTAGTTTTCTTATTTCTTTATTTTGATTTCTCCTAAAGATCGGCTAAAATATAGTTTCTAATGGAAGCTTAAATCTTTTGCAGGTTTTCCTGAGTTCTTGAGTGGTTTACAAAGTAGTGGTGATTCGGAGTTTTCCCTGAATCAGTCAGGCAAGTATTGCTAACCATCTCCTAAGATGGTTCATTTCGGCAAATTGATGTCAGTAGTTACACAAATTCAATACCTATCTACCAAAAACTTTCATCCTACATACCACTGAGTATCTTCTTCATCATCTTAGATATCATCTTCAGATCCAGAAAATTCAAAATCTCAATTTGGCTCGTAAGGTAGTCAATAAGGAAGACCGTTATATAAGGAAAGTTACCCAAATTTATTTATTTTTCCTTATTTGAATATTTCAATAGACTTAACAGATGTTTATTTTCCTCCAATTTTCAAAGATATCCACAGATATTTCGTGTACCAAACTTGGAAATATGCAATATTCTCGCTAGCCAAACCTATTAAATATCCCGACAAACCCTCAAACCTTAAAAATATCATCTTTCCTGAAAGAAAGAACTGGTTTTCTCAATCTCATTCAATTATCCTAATAAGAAAATGGCTTCCAGTTTGAACAACCAGGTTTTTGAAGTTATTGAACAACTTAAAACTACCACTTTGATAAGCAAAAGAGCTCCTCTTCAGAGAAGGACTGTAGGTTCAATCAAAACTATTAATGAAAAAGTCGATGAATGGTCAACCAGAATTCTTGGGAAGATTATGACGAAGGATAAAATGGAGATCAAAAAGGTCAGAGATGGAATCAAAACTCTCTGGGGAAAATATAAAAATAAAGAGGTTAAGTTAATGGGTCATAACCTTTTCCTGGTAAGACTCAACAACGAGACATAACAAGAAGATGTAATCAAAAGAGGGCCTTGGATTATCAGTGATGAGTTATTATGCATTCATAAATATGATAAAAATATCAAAGCAGAAGAGCATCTTTTTTTAGTCCAAGAATTCACAGTCACTTTTAAAAATCTTAAGTTGGAGCATATGAACTCATAGGTAGTAGATGAAGATATTAGATTCATTGGGAGAAGGATTTGGACTGAACCAAAGAATTACAGGCCAAGATATGGAGATGATATTAATGCTAGGATTGAAGTAGAACTGCAGAATCCTCTAGTAAGAGGGAGTTGGTGAAACACTATTGGATGAGGACAAGTTTGGATCAGATACTAATGGATTCTCCAGCCTCACAATATCTGCCCGAAATGCTTTGTTATTGATCACATTGATGAATACTATAGTTTTTGGGCTCACCAACATTTTTTGGATAAGCTTAATCATGAACAGTATGGCCAATACCTGCTAGAACATCCTAAGGAATGTGGAATTGTTAACCAATGAGGTGAAGACAATAAGGAAGAAGGTGAAGTTATGCATGATGCTGAAGAGGAAGAAACTCTCAATGAAGATTAATTAAGACAAAATAAGAGAATGAGGAACTCTGTACACTAGTGGAAAATGGATTTTTTAAGTCTGTTAAGATTTTATAAATAAGACTTCCTACGGCTTTCTTAATATATTTGGCTCTCAAAGAAAGTCTTTTTCATAACAAAAATAAAGAAAAACAAATCACTCTCCCCTAAACAGTCTTAATTCAAAAGGGAATTTTAGGAAATGAAAAAGCTTCCACGTGGACTTATATTAAGACTACTAGAGGAAATTGTTCTTCTGGTCCCACTTTAATTAGGACTGTGATAGAAAATAGTTATGGGAAGAAACAAACCTTATCTAGCTCCCCTCCCATCACGTCTCTCGGACTTCTCATTCTCTCACAGCCTCGCCATTTATGCTCCTAAACCATCCTTTGAGTTCTCTCTGACATCGCCTCTGCGATAGAGCTTCTCAGTTTTACTTCCATCATTCTCATTTTTTTTTTAAGGTAAGAAGATTGAGTTGTTGAAGAAACGAAACCAAAACTCAAAATCTCTTCAAAATGTTTCAATTAAAAGTCAAAATTGAAATCCAATTCAATCAGATTACTTGAACAAATTTCTTCAACCAAATTTCAGTAAAACCCTAATTTGTTCTTCATCTTTCTAATATGATGATGTTTGGGTTTCAAGATTCAACATTACATGAACATGTATAGCTAGAATTATGAAAGCCTTGTTTCTTCTCTTAGTGGCTCTTTATCTTCTTTATTTTCTGCAAAAATTAATTTTTTTTGTTTTATTCCTTATCATCATGTTGATTTCTATAGTTTCCCTACACCAAGATGATGTTGAAATTGCTGATGTTAACGATTCATTCATTACTATTGATTACATGGTATAATTATTATTTTTTCTTGATTAATCGATGATTTATATGTTTGGTTTACATATCTACTTAAGAGAGTTTTCGGTCTAGATAAAACTGATTTTATTTGTAAATTTAGCAGATATAATTTATTTTACAGTGAATCTTGTTACTGAGATTATTTTTCTGTTATATTTTGGATTACTTTTTATTTTTTCGGAGTGGTATCTGAAGTTTATTGATTGTTCAATCTGTTATAAGAACTAAGTGTTATTAATTTTGTTTGATTGATATTGATTTTCTTAAATTTAAAGATTTTTGAGGCATTACCACTTAATAGTATGGGTATGCAAATTAATCCTAGTGTAGCATTTAGTATACCGTTTAGTATAACAGTTTTGCCCATCCCTTAGTCAGCAACCATCTTTCTTTGGTCGGCCTCTCATTGCTATAGCAGTAGTCTAGTCTTATGGGTGTTGGATGGGGGTGGGTTTTCACTTTTCATCACGACTGTCAATGTCTAAAGAAGCCAAGAAGGTATTTCGATTTACTAACTTCATTAAACTTATTTTGATTTCCTAACGAAATCGTGAACCGACTTTATATATATATGTCAAAAGGAGAACATGCATTCTTATTCTAGTTAAATGGGAAGTACAAAACAATAGAGGAACTGATTAACAATGTCAAGGTTTTCATTTATAACTGGTGTGTAGGTACAAACATCTTTCCGGGTATATCTTTGGAAACAATTTTGTACAACTGGGAAGTTGTTATGCAATAGTTATAGTTGTGTTTTGCTTTCTTTCTTAGAAGCTATTTTATAATTGAGTTTTTTTTTTAATATTTTGTACCTTTTTTATATTCTTTACCTACTTGGTAAGGAAATGATTTTTTTTCTCAATATATTTTGCCCCTTCTGAGTCAAAAAAAAAAACAAGCATCCCTCTTAAAAGATTAATTCTCCACTTGAAGAAATAATTCTTATGGAACACCTTTCTTACACTAATGAAACATACATAGATATGTCAAAAGGTTAACAAGCTTATAATTTGAAACACCCATAATAATACAAGAAAGGTTTTATTGATAAAAATATAAAAGAATTATCCATCTTAAAATGAAACATGACCATAATTATGAACTGCTATTTGAAAGTTATAAGAATCTTCAGGTCCCTTGTTGCCAACAAGTTTGTATGTATTTGAATAAATATCGTAAATGAGTAGCCTTTCATCATCTATAACCAGCAACTCACCGTTTTGTTAGGGAAAACTTCCTTTATAAATTTGTTTACCCAAGGACCAGTGCTTCCGTTTTCGAATGGAAAAATCGTCCATGGGATGAATCATTTATATTTCGACCTTTTTCTTTTTGTTAAAATTCACAGTAAGTTAAATCTGAGTTTGTTGTATGAATTATGAACGTATTTTTGTTCAAATAAAAAGATCATTTTTATGTTAATTATCATAATTAAATTTAGTAATGCAATACTAAATACATTTCCATAATATGTATTTCTTGTCAAATGTTATCATGATTTCTTTAAAAATATATGTAGATAAATATAAATTATGTTATTTATTATTAACAAAAAAATCAAGGGAGAACGTGGTGAATGCAAATCCTGCGAATATAAATAAGACAATTTTTAAATAAAATTATTTACATTTTACCAACCGACTTGATAAAATAAAACCAATGTTAATATCAATGATAAATTTTTTGAAGCTATAAAGAGAACTCTCCAATTAATTTGGCATACGTCATTCTTAAGCTTAGCTATAAATTTATTAACAATATTATTGTTCAAGGTGATACTTGGTGAAAAATAAAATAGCAAATGGTATTTTATTTCTTTTATAATTATGTTGGTATTGTGGTTATGTACGATTTCGAAAGTCGGTATGTTATACTAGTTCTACCAAGATGATGTTATGCATGATCATTTCTTTAAAGAGAGAAATAATCATTTCTTAATGAGTCATTTTTTTATGCATAATTTCGAAACTATGTTATAAAAAATAGTTTTTTATATAATATATAAATCCTTTTAGTTAAGTGCATTTTGAAATCTAATGAGTCAGCGATTGTAGTTTCACAATCAATTCAATTACCTAGCTATTTTATTAAATATTTGGTGCAATTAAGATTTGAAAGCGATTAAAATAAATTAAAATTTTGTCAGTATGCTTCAATATCTTAGTAGTTAAAGAATATATATTATTATGCATATATAATTTTGCCTCAATATACTGTCACACATCTACACTAGTTCAATGGATACAACAAACGTACGACGTGTCATTGTCATATTGAAACAAACAACTTTTATTTAAAAAGAGTTACTGGTAGGCTCAGAAACTTAGAATAATAATACCGCAAGCGCAAAGTGTCAAGGATGTAGATAATGAAAAATACGATTTGTTCCCATGAAGAGTGTGAAAATACTACTACTAAATAATACCAAGAGATAACTAATCAAATTCAATATTTTAGAGAATTAAGATTTGGTAACTAAGATTGCAAAATAATAAAGACTTAACCAAGAATGTGAAGGTGTTAAGGATTCGGGAATACGTTGTAGGAAAGTTACTTGTTATGAGATTCTCTATCGATAAAATAAAGCTCCATGTTACCATCCGATACAAATTTAGGAATAGCTTGCAGAATTATCACCGGTTGCGGTGAAGATCGATAAAGCTACATTCTAGTAAAATATTGAGTTTTTGTTATGACTTGTAATCCTTTAGAATGATGCTGGCATTGGAAGATATACTTAGGTGAAACCCTACTAAATATATTTTCGATTACAAAATTTGGAAGGTCTGGGAGATCAACATGGAGCTTGCTGAGAGGTTTGTCAAAAATAACAAGAGTACAAAGAGGATCATCTAACATCAGGGGATTACCAAGAGAGTCGTCCACTTCAGGGAGATCAAGATGTTCAACTATAGAAACATCAAAGAGAGGATGATAATCTACATTAAAAAGATTTCCGAGAGAATTAGTTGTACTATGACTTGAGATAGGTTTATCAGCCACCGTGAGATTGAGGAGAGTACTGTCACCAACTATTTTAATATTTATACAAAACAACCCTCTGCAACATGTGGAATGAAACAATAACACCCATCTTATCTGTAATTAATCAAAAGATGAAACAAAATTTCTAAAAAACCACGCAAACTTAGAAGAGATATACCTCCAAGACTCAGGGAGAGTTGGGGAGCCTAATTTAGCTTAGAGCGACCTTTCTGTAAAATTTTATTTTGTCTAGATAAAGTTTGTGCTACATTATTTATAGGCAACTTAATCTGCTCCGGTTCGGTTTAGTTTTCCGAATCACAGTGAATATCTAATTACATGCTTAAAATGACGTTATTTATGGATGGACAATTTGGCAATCATGCAGCTTTGGCCACTCTTCTATTGCTAAACCGCCGGCTGGTTTACCCTTGCATGTGTTTTTTTTTACTTTATTGATGTTAGGAATTTCTCTTACGCTAGCTATTCTTAGTTTATTTCTACTTTTACCATCTTTATTCATCTTTAAGTTTTAGTTCCAAACTTTCAACCATTCCTTAACAAGTATATCAAGTTAAACTTAAATATGTTAAGTTCGTTAGGTCATTTTATAATGTATCCTTTTTTTCCTGTGCTTTTCAACATAATTTAGCATGAACTTTGAATTTTCAAGTTTTTTTTCCTGAGACCAAAAATTATTATCCCCGTTTCAAAAAGATAGATTTGTTTTCCTTTGCACAAATAAACAAATAAATAAACAATCATTTAGGTCATTTTCTCGTACTTTTGAAAATTTATTCATAATGAAAAAGTGGATCTCTTGAATTTTAAAGAGAAAGAGAAATGGTCCCCGAATTTATTAAGAGATAGTGATCTGGTCCTAAGGACAATTGTAGTGGGGTTAGTATAATTTGATGGTTTTCTTGTCCACGTGGACGGGCAAACTGATTTCGGGCAATGGGAAACAGGTAAATTGATCGGAAAATCTAGTTGTAGGTCCCTTTTAACATTTGTTTATGATCTTGTGGGACTCGTTTTAATAAATCAAATTATAAAATATGATAATTGGGTTTTAGCAATTTCTTTGTTTAATCAAAAACAAACTTCTTTATATATATATAAGGTTAGGTATGTTATAGTAGAACTTTTACATCATCTTAGGTATTTACATATGCACTCGGGAGGGTTAGATACGAAATTCTTGATATAGGTACAGAGGTGGAATCTATAGCTAGAGCATATATGTGTTATTCTATTTGACTTTCTTTTTATATGAATACGTTGCCGCCTATCAAAAAACTGGATTAAGTATTTACAGTCTAAAATGATGTTGTGATTACTCCATATTACAGAATTAAGAGTTTCATTAACTGCATTTGTTACATTTATATTATCTCCAAAAACAGTGATACTGGGTAACTTCAAGTCCTTGCTCCACTTGATAGATTCCAACAAAACTATTGCTTCTGCATCATTTTATAATACGTCGGTTTTCGCAACATTAATATAAATATGATAGTTGTTTTTTATTATGCATGTAGGTATTAGTGTGATTTAAGGCACTCATGTGAACATGCATCTTATTTGAGTTTGTATCTATTTCTGTCCTTAGTTTATCATGCATTATGTTTAATAATATATTTACCGAATTATGGTTTTAATAATATATTTAGCGAATCAAGTTGGAACGACCGACTCGTGTTGAGTTGGGCCCCGTCTCAAGTTGGGGCGGTCGTCTCAGTTTGATATGGTTGTCCCAAGTTGAGACGCATGTCTCAACCTTCATATTTGATGATTTGTCCATCCATTTTACTTGTTTGTACTAAATAACCAAATATGCTAGTTTGTCAATCCTGTTAGACTTTCCCTAATGTAGGCAAATATTATACAATTTGACTTCCGTTAATGGAAACCAGCCTATCTAGTTGACATATCCTAAAAAGATAAATTCAACATATCTTTTTGAAACATACGACAGAGTAGTAATTCTACGACTGCTTGCATAGTAAGATACCGACAAAGAAATTTGTGATCAATGGCTTTCGCACATGACACTTAAAATCCGGTATATACGCGAGATATATATATGAGTAACCGTTAATAACATCATGTGACATGTTCATTGTGACACACTAAAGCATATTTTATACCTCTAACATTTTGTAGGTTAAAAAACGACGAGAAATATTTACGAATCCCTCTTTTTCGGAGGAGTAAAATTAGTCTTTTAACTGTCTCATAGAAAACATGCAAAATAAATTGTCAAGATGGAAATAAAAAATGCATAATCAAACAAAAAGATCTCAAATGGACAACCATGTTCTCAATTTTATTCCATTACACCATATGAGCAATTTCAAATTACCTGAAGAGAATATCAAGAAAATCAATTCCTTTCACCTATCACTTTGATGGAATATGCCCGACAAAAAAGGCTTGATTCTTACTTCTTGGTCAGGCACTTGTAGGAATACTTCTGATCGAGAGTTTAACTTTTGGGACATTAATGAATATTTCAACCATGCATATTGCTTACCAAATCTGCCTAGAAAATATTTTACTTCCAAAAATAGTTCATGGGTTAACTCCTCGGAGGCTAATAACTTCTCCAATTGAATGTATGTAAAAATAAATGTCTAAATCCACACAGGATAGACATTTTTCCCCTTAAAATTCTTCTCCAACCTCAACTTCTTAAATCAATGTGAAGATGACATGGCTTATTTTTATTAGACATTGATGTCAATCTATCCTAGTAAGCTCTTGCTTAACTAAAATTAATTCTAATATATTAAACAACCTTTTTTTATACCATAAAAAATCTTAAAATTATTAAAAATAAAATTTACATTTAATTTAAAAAATATCACAAACAACACCATTGGAGATGAATGATTTTTTCCCCCCTAAACTTAAGGAAAAATTGGAATGAGGATGTCTTGTTTGTGTTGCCACCTAGGAAACACACACAACAATCATTGGAGAAGCTCTAAGTACTTTCAAAATAGTATATATAGCTAACATCTTCATTTTGAAACCATTTTGAAAGATTGTTGGAGCTGGAAATATATTAGCAAAGAGTTTGACTTTAATACGCAACTCAAATTCTGGTTTCTAGGAAATGCTAAAGGAAATTTCTATATGGAAAGACAAATGGATACATATTTTTGAAAATCCACCGGTTCCAAGTCCAGATGCAAAATGATCCTTACATATATAGTACGAAGATGGTATTTGATCTTATTGACAACAACACTCTTAGACGGAAGACTGACCTGATCTTAAACCTCTTTGATGAAGCTACTGCATTGAAAATTCTTTCTATGAGAATTCCAAGGAATATCTCTAACAAACTCATTTAGACCAGAAGAAAGAATGGGTGTTCTTCTACTGCATATCAAACTATATATATAGAATATAAAATGTCATAGACATAGATTTTCAGTATGATGCCAGGAAAATTTGGAATACGATATGAAGCCCGAACAATGTATATCCAAGAATAAAATTATTCATTTGCAAATATATTAAGTGAAAAATCGGGGGTCTAACAACCACACCCAATATTTCGTTTAGGCAATCTGTATGGACGAACTTCAATATACTTCCAAGAGAATCAACTAGACAGTCAGACTCAATCAAGGAAAATGCATCCAAGAGTTATATCTCTGTTTCTCAATGTAATCAGCAAATCAAACAGATAGAAATCCACGATCCTGATTATTATGAGAAAAAACTTGAACGGTACCAAAGACCAATATTCAAGTGTCAATCAATTTATATCAACAACCAAAGGTTGGATTATCTAATTGATTGAACTACACACAACCTATGATATTTAAATTATATAGAAAATATAATGCGGAAAATAAATAACATAGACATTAGAAATTTTGTTAACGAGGAAACCGCAAATGCAGGAAAACCACGGGACCTAACCACACTGTATTAAGCCGCTACAGACTCTAGCCTACTACAAGTTAACTTCGAACTAGAATGTAGTTGAACCCTAACCAATATCACATTGATTAAGGTACAGTCGTGTTCCTTACGCCTCTGAATCCTAGCGGGACTCTACGCACTTGATTCCCTTAGCTGATCTCATCCACAACTAAGAGTTTCTACGACTCAAACTCTCTTATGGTTAGCAATCAAGGTACAGTATAGCTGTAAACAAATCTACGGCAAGGAAATCCTAATATCGATTGAGAATTTGAATTTCGCTACAATTCTATGATTAAAAAAATACTTATACGGCTAAAAAAATTATTTTTCAGGTTAACATACTGATAAGAATTCTTCGTTTCCCATCCGTAACAACAAAAATATCTAACTTGCGACTAAGAATTCATGAACTCCAGTGTACTTTGTTTTGTATGACCAAGAGTTGATCCATTCCTAGCCGTAAGTAGTTAAAAAACAAAAAACTGGATCCTAATTTCATTTAACATATTTAAGCAATAAAAGCAACAAAAAATGGTAGGTTTTTCGGATCTCGCCTAATAGAAGTTGTTGTTGGATGATTAACTGATGTTTAAACTTCCTGATCGATTGATTCTTCATTTTCTTGTGGGCTTCATCATCATTATCACTGACGAAGAAGAAAAAGAAGAACCTATGTTAGATTTTGTTACAAAATAATTATTAGATTTAAGTATAGTAATGGATGAATGGAGATTTTGACATTTGAATCCACCATAGCCTCATAATTTTTCCTTTATCCTTTACAACTCCAATAATTAGGGTTCTAATTATTGTGCTTAAAATAGGCCACAATTTTTTGGGGTTTTAGGCCATTAGAAAACTAGGATCGAGCCTTTGTTGTGAGTTTGCTTGAAGTATATAGAAATGGGGATTTTTTTTTTCTAACCCAATTATTTAATTTTTTATATCTAAAACCCGTCATTAAAATTCCATATACGAGAAACCCAGAATTATCTAATTCTAGAATATGATTACAAAAATAACCTTATCCCTAAAAACACTCCTAAATATTAATCCCATAATTATCTAATATTAATCCGTAACCCATAATATTTTTCTTTAATAAATATTAATCCCTAAAAACACTCCTTAAATTATTCCGTTTGACTTACATAAATTAACTTCTTTTACCCCTAACTTCCCCTTTGACTTACCTAAATTAACTAATTTTACCTCTAACTTCCTAATATGACTCTCCCCCAAAAGTTTGCCAATTTTATGGATAATAAGAAAAAAAATCATATTATCACAATGAGTGTAGTGTGTGAAAATTATAATTTTCAAAATGGAAAATGAATGGTAGAAATACAATCTTCATTCAAAATAAATGTGAAAACTGAAACTTTCCGAAGAATTGTTTCGCATGAAAACACGACTTTTCACCTAAAAAGTCGAAAAGGAAATTTTCATCCCCAATATCAATGGTGAAAGCACAATTTTTCACATCAAAGAGGTTGTGAAAATTGAACTTTTCATCCGAAACACAAGTGAAAAGAAGAAATTTCCACACGAAACATGCAAACAACAAACGCATTGTTCCTCTTTTTCATTTGACAAAAAGTTTTTAGTCCAACACGTTCGGATGTAATCATGGGACACCTAATTTTATTTTATTTTTTTCTTATGGGAATGGAATCTACTACTAACCTCTATCAGCGAGAACTAGATTCCCAAAATGGCTGAACTAGTCTCAACTTTTTGAAAATTTTGGTACTGTTGGGAATTGTATCCATTGATTCCAAGAAATCCAAACTCTCAATTACCATTGTAATTAAGAAAAATTGTCACCGATCCTAATAATATATTCATTTCAGAAATCAAAATGTAATTCAAACGACGTCCAAAACCAACCAAATCTCTAGGCATCATTTGTTTTCTCACCTTCTTTAAAGTTTTACTTTTTCACCTGATATCTAACTTTTCACAAGGATTCCAACAGTCATGCATTCTAACCATTCTAACCATTCTTACTTACGAGTATGGTGAATAAGCGTACTGGTTTCCATCATATAAAGCAGTTTTCACGCACCTACTTTGAATCATCAACTAGAACATCGTCATCTCGATTTTCTAGATTTTCCATGTGAGATGCTTTATTTTAATATCGTTTTGTAGGTCTAGTAAAATCAATAGTTTACGGGGAAGAAAAATTGAAATAGATTAATTAACTATTGAGAATAACCAAATATCCCATAACTATTTAGTTGACCGATTATTAGTGAAATTAGTTGCACTATTTTTTTTATTTTATTTTTAAATAATCCTAATTTGTAAAATATGGAAACCTAAATTCAATTTTGAACTATTAATCTTAACCGTACATCTGATATTTTGGGCTACAGATATATATACTATCTTAATGAGTCCCAAATCCCAAAATTTATAAAGTTTCATTCGTATTTTTCGAACATGGTTAGTGCCGGTACTCGAATTTTTAACCTCAAGGATGAACGAGACAGTTCATCCACTAGCCAGCTGGTCTTTTGGGGGTATTTCATTAGAAAGCCAGTCAATTGACGTTCCGGTTTAACAAGACTGACAAATTTTTGTTTAACCATCCGAACCGAAAATCCGAAACACAAAACAAAGAAAGAAAAGACCAAACAATTCATTCAAACCTCGACGAGACGACAATTTCTTCTTCTGCTTTGCTAGAGAGACGTGGGGAAACCTAAAATAGCACACCCAGGTTTGAATCTCTATCTACTTCTTCTCATTTCTTACGCTGTCTCTCTTCTTCGGAAATGATTATTCAAGCAGTATTAGGTTTCGAGTGCATGTATGGATCTAATCTATGAGAGATATTAACTATTGGGGCTTCGATTTGATGATTCATTGTTAGGGTTACTAGAATCTTGAACTTTGATTAATGGTGTTTGATTTGTGATTACATTTAGTACTGTTTATGTTCTTATCATTGCATCTCATATGATTTCAGTATTTGTGTTTATTTAATTTTGCACACTAAAAAGTCTAAAATTGACTATCTTTCATTTCATCCATGAAATTTGGATGCTTTTGTATCTCACTATTGGAATAGGATGCACTCATACAATTTTACATATTCAATGTATGATTTTCACTATTAGTAACTAAGCAATTACACGGGCATCTATCATCAGGTTCCTGACACAAGCTTTATGCTTTTTAAGTAGAGAACTAATTTGTGTTCCGATACTTTGTAGGGAACTTGAAAACTGGAAGGAATTTGTGTAGGATGGATGGGATGGAAAGCATACGGAATTACGTGAAAAGGGATAGGGATGATTCACCAGATAGTGATAGGAGTGGAGATGAGGAAGATTGGTAGACTAGTGATGAAAGGAAACATTGCCGAGCAAGTCCAGAAAGCACACTAATGAAGAAGATGCTGAAGAATGGGATAATGCTGGAAAGAGAAAGAGTACTGTGGATAGAAAGGAGAGCAGGAAACGGTCAGGGGGGTCGAGTAGGGCAGGCAGTGGAGATGAAGATGATTATGGTCCAAGCAGCCAAAGAAGTACCAAGAAGAGAGGAGTGACAATAATTCAAGCAGTGGATTTCAAGATAGAGGATCACAAAGCAGTAGAAAAGGTAGAGATGGTTCAAGGAGTAAAGGGCTTGTGGAAGCTGATGAGAATGAGAGGAATTCATTATGTAAATTGAGCTCAAAACCCTCTACTTACTAAAGTTCCCAGTGCAAGACTAGAATTAAAGTTGAAACTTCTCAAGATGGAGAGCTTGATAAGAATCTTGATAGAGATTTTATGTATTCTGAAAGGAAGGAGAGCAGTAGAGATAAAGTTCATGGATCTCGCGTGCAAGAGAGAAATTCTAGTAGAATACGGGATGAATCTGTCTCTGTTCGATCAGAAGAGGAAAGTAATATTGTTGAAAAAATTAGCCTTAGAAGTGGTGATGTCAAGCATGGGAGTTCGAGAGAGAGAACTGTTGATGCAAGAAATGAGCATAGTGACAGCAAAAACAGGGATGTTGATTTAGCCAATGATAAAGGTACTAAAACTAGCAACGGGGATGAGAAAACGGTTTAGGGGGAGAGGAGTAGAAGCAGAGGCAGGTCTGAGGCTCTAGGAGAAGAAACTAGGAGGGTTCTGCTAGTCTTGAAGAGCGATCAAGTATAGATATAAGTAAGAGGTTCCGAGAAAAGTCAAGTGGGTGGGTTGGCGGAGGATGTGGAGTCTATTGCTAATAGGCTTTGTAGCAGGCCTCCTGGGGGAAATCTGACACACATAAACAACAAGCTGATTGTGCATATGGTGGCCATGATGCTCTGGGAAGCCGAGAAGGATCTGTAAATGCAGAGGAAGACAGACATGCAAGGTCAAGAGATAGAGTTTAGAGGGAAGTGAGACAGTCTAGAAGGTCACAAGGAGTCTTGAGAGAGAGAGAGGTGGAAGGCGTCGCCCAGAATCAGATTTTATTTCTTTCCTTACTATATGATTTTATCCGGACTATATTAGCTCACACATCAATTTAATGCCATCAAAAAAGAGATTGCTTCACATGTGAAGAGAGATACTTGCCAATGCTTATTGCATTGTGGATCTTGCCTTACTATAATAGTTATTGGTACGACTTTTTCTGTTCTTTTTCTATTCTTTTTCATTCCTTTTTTCTAATGAAAGATTGGGTTAGTTTTGGACTGAATTAGCTCACAAATCAATTTAAATGCCATAAAAAAAGAGATTACTGTGCATGTGAAGATAGATACCTTCCATTGCTTATCACGTTGTGGATCTTGCCTTACTAAAATGTTTATTAGTGTGAGTTCTTTTTCTTTTTTCCTTTTTTATGAAAGAGTAAGTTAAACAATGACATTTTGTTTTATAGGAGCCAGCGGATCCATTTTCTCTTGTTGCTGATGAACTCTCTCTTATTGCTATTGGTAATCGGTTACGCAAGATGGTGGTTGCTGAGGTACATTCTTATGTTTTTTGTTTCTCGCATCAAAGATGAAACCTGTATGCTTATTTTTCCTTAAGGTCCCTAAGCTTGCCTCAGCTGAAGAATACTTCTTTAAGATGGGGGGTAGAGGGAAATAGGTTTCGTCCCACGGTATGAAGTGTGAGCTAGTGCATTTGCATTTCAGGTCTCTAACCCTCTTTGACATAACATCAGTTACACCTTTTATATTACTGTACCATGATCCTGGATGCTTAGAGTAGTCTCAATGTCGATCTAAGGGAGTTGTAGTGGTGTTCGCTGGTGGTGAATTGAAAAAAGATGGATTCTGTAGGTTGTAGTGGTTATATAAGACATAACTGAAGATAGTGACATATTTGGTGTTGGGGCAGCAACGGTTGGGGCAACCTTCTCATGTGTCTTAGTCTGGATGTAGTTCATGGTTATCATTACACTGATGTGACGAATACCATCACCAGTGTGTGCATTTTAAATACTCAAGATTGAGTGTAACATTTATGCTACTTACAGCATATGACAACATGCCTGTTCTACTTTTGCTCCTGTCTCCCATCTTCCTTATAAGTCACTGAAGATTCCTTTTTCTTATGCAGGTTCTGTTGTTGATGGCATCAGCGTTAAATGTGTCGCTACCTGGATCTGTTCCTAATATCTTGGTCAATTATTCCAATGAACTCGTACAAGGCAGTATTGTATTGCTGAGATTACCAAGATGATCCATGTGAGTTCTTTAGAGTATGCATTCATTCGATAATTTAAATCTCACTCTGGCTGGTGTGTGAAACCTGTGGTGAAATTGGACTTATTTGAGGAAATTAATTTATGACTTTCACGCCGTTAAAAATGATACTATATCTCATTGAACTACACTATTCCCGGATTTAAGTCATATATGTTACTAAGGATGATAGTATTTAAGAAAAAACCTGTTGCTTGAACTTCTCTTCGCCCAGTAACTGTGGACTGGACCTCTAGTTGGTTAAACATCTATATATCTTTACTGTTCTTTAAATGAAAAATCCTGTCTTCCATTTGCACCAGAGTCTTCCAACTCCTAGATGCTTCCTTTTAATATTTGGCCCTTACTATTTCTCTCTCTCTCTCTCTCTCTCATTTTTTTTCTTTTTCTTACATGAATATTTAAACTTGGTTATCCTGTTTGCTAGGTGGCATGTCTTCTTCAGGATGATGTCTTAGATGATACCAATACAAGGCGTGATGTTCGTTCCCCCAATTTTACAATGGGGAAGAAGGTATGTTTTCTGAACTTTCTTTTTTATGATGCACATCCCCAGTGTCGGTATTATTGAGTAGTATATAGATCTGTTGTTTTGTAATTTCTTCTATTCTAAGACTACGCCAGGTAGTAAATACTTTAGTTTTGGCCCTTTTGGATTACGTTTGACCGTGTGGAACAGCATCCATCCTGAAATTGGTTGTTTAAATGATGCAGTTGTGTTCTAGCAGGAGTTTTTCTGCTTTCTCGAGCTTCTGTGGCACTTGCCTATCTTAAAAAACTGGGGTTAGTATTTACCTTGTAAATCTACTTTGCAGTAATGTACCAACTTTGCCTAGCTTCGGTGTTGACCATCTTTTTGACCTTAGCCTTAAATTGATCAGGTTATCATATTTGCTAGAGTTCCATACTTTCAATGTCACTCACTCGCACATGTAGTCACGTGCATATACACATATTTACACACAATTATTAGGTGTGTTTAGAATCGTTACACAACAGATATAACACAGCTACTATCATGCTTACGTGCTAGGCACACAACACACACGTTATACAGTTGAAGACAACATCTAACTTTATTATGTACAAATGTCCTTGAAATGCCTGCGAATGTTGGTAATTATGTTCATGGTGTCCTGGTGACATAGTTAACTACCAGAATGCATAGCACATTAGGTTTGTTGCAGACAAATCCAATCATGGGTTCAAATGGTGTATTGCTAAACTGACCCAGTGCTCCACCTCCACAAATCACTGGAGTCTCATTCACCTGCAACTAGAAGTGATACTCTGACATCATATTTAAATCATCGATTTACAAAATGGTTTTAGTCGGAAAGCTTCAAATGCATGCTCTTAATCTGAATACCCAATGCCCTTGAACCCTGGGAAGAGTCGCGGGGTACAAATAGCAAAATAACTAGCAACTGAGCATGCCAACCTGGCAGCCTCAGCCAGCATCAACTCTCATCCTAAGTGATGATGATAATGTTAGAATATCGAGACGGGCTGTAGTGGACCTCACCCATATAGTCGTCACAAGAACAAAGCAGAGACAAACAAAATACTCTTCCCATTGTAAAGCATTATTCTTATCATTTTTTGGTTAGGCCTTTTTGTATCCCTTATTTATGTTGCCTTATATTCTTTTGGTTAGTTCTTAGCTTTACTTCTTCATGCTTCATGAATAATTATGTGAAAACCTAGCTTTTCATGTAAAGCCAAATTTCGTCTTCTAAACCAATGATTTGGCATTTTGGCTCCCTATTCCCTGCGGTGGTATCCTTTAATGTGCAATCCTTCTTTACTTGATTTCATGTTTTACTGTCTTCTGATTTTATGTTTGTAGTGCTGTCAACCCTTTTGTTATCATGTTCGTAATATCTGATGAACATTTGTAAAATTATAAAATTTAAAAAGAAAGAGTTGCTATTTCTGCTTAAATCATTGATTACACGCAGGTCATAATAAAAAATACGTTTGAAAATTGAATTATTAGTTTTATCTAGGGGCCTCAATTTAGAAATGAACCAATTCAACTGCCAGAGGCCACATCTGCAGGGGCTGCTTGTTTACACCAAGTAGCTTTTTCCTTTCGGAAGTATATCCAGTACCACTTTGTAGATCTCCTTTCTCGTATTTTCTTTCCCAACCATTAGATTCTTTGTTACGTATTTTGATTCGACTGTCAAATGTTTTTCCAGTTATTAGATTCGCATCAGACATCTTTCTGAACATTATTCTTGTAGGACTCTGATCTTATTTTGAGCATAATTGATTGATAGGAGCATTATACATCTCTAGGGTTAACTGAACAACCTCCTCTTCGATAACTGGGGTCTTAGTTTTACAGGGGATGGTTTAGAAAAACCTTAGCACATGAACTTAAAATTTACATATTCACACATGTTTCTGATTTCTATTACAGTGTATATTGTTGTCAATGATGGTACATGCAAGCGTGATCATATACACTTCACACATATATACACACAAAAACATATTATCCATGTGGATTACACAAAATCGGTAACTGCTCATAACTTCATTTTTCAACGGGTTTTGTTATCTTGTGCACTCATGCACAAGATAAGAGCCAATCCTTGGTATTGGAAAATGTAAAAAAAAATTACCATAGGAGTGATAGTTTGCATATGCTGGGAAAATGCAAGTTTTAGTGAATATTTGGATTTCCCTCTATAAACGCAGAACACACATCATCGCTCCTATTATTTATTTATTTCTTACATTTTCCAATGCCAGTGATTGGCTCTTATCTTGTGCGTGCTCGTGTAAGATACTTATCTGCAAAAATCAAAAGGAGGAATTCAATTGGGGTTCCAATTTAAAATGATTTGAAGTTTCGTAATTGAAGAAGAGTGCCACCTTTTCTTTCTGTAGTTGGCTTTTGTGAACACAAACTTCTCAGATAGATCTGTTGCCGCAGCTGTTGTTGTTGATGATTTGTCATTTTCTCGATTATTTCCACGCATCGACTGTGAAACTTTCTTTTTCTCAAGCAATTGCTCCATCAATTTGTACAGATTCCCTTTTATTTACCCCTGTCTATCTATTTTAGGTTCCCAGAGCAAGAGTAGAAGTAAAGTTGAAGCTTCTCATGATGCAGAGCTTGATAAGAATCCTGATCAAGATTCCAAGTATAAGTTCATGGATCTCGTGACCAAGAGAGAAACCCCAGAAGAACATGGGGTGAATCTGACTATGTTCCATCAAGAGAGGAAAGTAATATTGTTGAAAAAACTGACTTTAGGTGGCAAAACTCCTGATGTCAAGCACCGGAGTTTGACTGAGAGAACTGTTGTTGCGAGAAATGAGCAGTGGGGAAGAGAAAAGGCAGGCTGTTCAGCCAGTGATTAAGAAACTAGAACCAGCAACAGAGAACAGAAAAGGCTCGACGAAGAGATGAGTAGGAGCAGAAGCAGGTCTGCAGCTCAAGAAGAAGAAACTAGGAGGGTTTCTGTAAGTTGGAAGAGCGATCAAGTAGTGATAAAGCTAAGAGGTTCTGGGAGAAATCAAATGGGTCCGCAGACGATGTGGAGTCTACTGCTAATAGGTCCAGTAACAGGCCTCATGGGGAAAAGATTAACAAACATAAACAACAATCTGACTCTGCATATAGTGGAAGGTGAAAATCTTTAAATGCAGAGAAAGACGTGTATGCAGGACCAAGAGAGATTTGAGAGGGAAGCAAGGCAGTCTAGAAGCTCACAAAGTCCTGAGAGAGGTGGAAGGTGTTGCCTAGAATCAGACAATGACAGAAGTACTGGCCACAAGAATATGGACATAGAGAACGAAAGTTATAGAGATGATAGATCTGAAGGAACGGATAGTAGACGGGGATTTTGACCGTGAAAGGGAGTTGGAAACAGAAGGAAGAATGCCAGAAGATTGACTGTGAAATGCTTCTACATCAACCTGTATACAGGAAAGTTAGAGACAGGCTTGACACTGGAAATGGAGCTTCTGATTCGATAGAGATTCGACCATAGTCATCTCATGATTATGGTAGGGAAGAGTCTGCATCAACATTTTCTGGGAGGAAAATTGAAACTGGACAACAGGCTGATTTCACTTCAGCAACAAATGATGGAAATTGGACACATCATCAGGAGGACAGGGCAAGAATGACTGATTTTTTAGGTCCCACAGATGACCAGGAAAGATATACAGATGATAGTGTGTCTATGCTTGATCAGAACTTAAGAAGAACATGTTAGCTGTTCCGCTTGGTCTTCCACCTATCCCATCTGGACCTAGATCCGCTCCTAACATGGGAACTGGCTCAAATCCAGGCATGTTTTTCAATCAACCAGTCCCTATGTGAGGAGTAAACCCTTGCATATCTGGCCTGGTTTTAACGATATGGGAACAATGGGATGAGGGACACAAACAAGCTTCTGCAAACGGGAGGGTTCTCCGGTAATTGGTGAGCCTCTTTGTAAAGCTCCTTCAAGAGGGAGCAGAATGATTATTCTCAGACCTCTGTTGCTGTTGGTACGAGGCCGCAAAATTTCATAAAGGGGACAGAGCTAACTAGTACTGTGGAGGACTTTCAGAAACTGTAAGAACATATTCAAAAAAGAAAAAGAAATAAAGAGAGGCCGTGGCGAATATTGCCACACCTCACATGTAATACAAGTGCGATATGCGCGAGTTTGTTTTTTGGAAGAATATGTTCATCGAGCCCCTGATGTTGTTGGCCGTATCGAGGTACTGCTCTTTTCTCCATTTTCCTTATGCACCGTGATATAGAAATTCTTAACATTCTTCAGCTTACACGTTCAATAATTATTTTCTAAGCTTGGTACCTTTTTTTTAGTCAACTGCAGATACACCTTCCTTCATCTTCAGGTGGATTAATATGATGGTGTGGGTCTTGAGCAGGGCCGCCTATGTCCAAACAAGGTATAAATGCTGATATCATTACACTGCGGTAAATATGCAGAGGATCCTTGTTATAACATGTTTGCGTCGACCAGAGTTTTTTGTTTTGTTTTGAGGAGCCTATGCAACTAAAAGACCACCTATTGGTACATCATGTTTTCTTGGGTCCACTCTTAGTCCGAGGTGTTTACCTGCTCAACTGCTAATAGTATTACTTCCGCTAGTGCACATCTCTTTTTACTGGAGTTGCTGGATGCCTTAGAATACCATGTTCTTAATGGTTATGTATCTTGTAGTCTAGATTATAACAAATTTGGGATGGTCAAATACTTAAGCAGCAACTGATGCTGCTCCCCCAACTTTCAGGCTCGTAGATTTCTATTAGTTGCCATTCTAGGAATTTCTTGCTCTCATTTTTTGAATTTAGCTTACCAATATCCACCTACTTTATTCTAACTGATACCAATTTTCAGGGAGCTGCTACTGCTGACACATTAACATCTCCAGGCATCCGGCTTGAACACAATAGCTGCTTCACTTTTAAGTGAGATTCAGTTAACACCATTGCCTTCTTTAGCAGTTTCAAACATGGATTTAGATCTCCTATAAACAACACCCAAGCCTGTAAAAACAATTTTCCTGTAAATGTTGGGTTTCCGGTCTCACCAAGCTCAAGCCAAATTGATCAACATGATATAATTTCAAGGGTATATTTTCGGATAAGACTGATGATACTCATCATCTTAATACCCCTTCAGGTCAGATGACACCTGGTAATTCCTTCCAACTCAGTCTTCAACCTGATCCACAGCCAGGAAACTTGAGGAAGGGTGATATTTAGACTCTCTAGTTATGCAGTATCTGAAGCACCAACATCGGCAGTGCCCAGCTCCCATAACCCATTTTGCAACCTCTCTGTTTGTCGCATCACTCGGGGAACAGTTAATTTTTAGTGCTATGTAAATTATGTATAAATTTTTGATTCAGTAATATGGGAGCAATTTCAGCTTATGATATGATAGCGTAATTTAGTGTTTATTTTTCTGTAGGTTTTCGTTGCTCCTGCAGATCCCAAATGAGTTCGTATAGATGGAGGAAAAAGAAGATAAGTTTGAAAAACTAAATTATAGCACCTAATCAGTCTGCCTTTATTCGGAAGCGACAGATAGTGGATAACGTTGTTATTGCACATGAAATGCTTCATTCCATGCAGACTAGTAAAACTTTTTTTTTTTTTGAACATTACTTATATTGATACGAAAAAAAGATTACACACGATAATCTAAAATGTTGGTTACCCTTATCTCTTCTACCTGATTAGAGATATTGGTGTCTACCAACATGATGTTATCCCTATTTTGTAAACTTAACAAAGAAACTGAACTAGAAAAGCATAAATCCGAAAATAAAACAGAGTTTAAAAACTGAGGCATCAACAACTATTGTTGTTTGTGGATTTCTTGTTTGCGCGCTTCTTTTGCCAAAGTGTCTGCCGCTTCATTACCTTGCCTATTTGTAAACATAAAGCCCAAAAAATTGTCACATCTTCAGAATTCTTACTGCTTCTAAGACTATACCTTGATTTCTACAAAAGATATTACTTTGATTGTCCTGAGCATATAAGATTATCCTCTGGCAATCACCTTCAATCCAGAATTCCTTTTTAAGTTCATACTCTTAGCCCAGATTGCTGTCTCTAACATGCTCAAAGCCCTTGCTTCTTATGTTGTGGTCGCCCCGAAGGTCCCAGCTGTAGCTTTGATTGCATTACCTATATCACATCTCACAATTATACCATATGCAGCAGGAGAAATAGCATCAATCCATGATGCATCAAAATTAAGTTTTAGATGGTTTTCCTGAGGTTTTAACCAACCATTAATTTGTGGGTCTGTATGATTTCTTAAAGTAGCAACAGAGTTAGAGTTTACTCCCTGATTTATTTTCCTCAGGGGAGACCAAAATACCAGGTGTCCTTGAACAGCCAGAGACACTTGAATGCTTGTGGTTGATTTGGATTGAAAGATTCTTAGACATCTCTCCTTCCAAATCAACCAACATTTGGTGGCCATAATTTCAATTTCTAAATTGTCATACACCCCTGCTATCCAGTTATCATACATTTGAGCAAATGAAAAGCTTGTATTTCTACTAAGACTTGTTCCTACCACATGAAGTAATAAAGCAACTGATTTAGCATATGGAAAATAAAAAAATAGATGCTTTAAAGACTCACAATCATGCTCGCAGAAGATACATTTCATGTCTATATTATATATGTGTTCACCTAGTTTTTTTCTAACAGGAAGAGCATTGTGTATATACTTCCACAAAAAGATTTTGATTCTTTCAGAAACCTTTAAATTCCAAAAAGATTTCCAAAAGGCAGTAATATCCGGGTTAATGCTATCAATTGAAAGGTGTTTTAGTTTTCTGTACATTGATCTAATAGTAAAACTTCCGTCATTAGTAAGAAGCCATCTTAGTCTATCTTGTTTAAGTGATCATGTTTGGTTAGTAAATATTCTAATTCCTAGAATCATATCTGCAATTTCTAGTGCAAAGCTACTTCAAACTTTCACTACATTCCACTTTTTAGTATTTGAGTCTATCAACTCAGATACAAGTGTTAAAAGGTTTTGTTGATTACCACAATAAGTTATGAGGTTTTGTTCCATACTTGGGAGCCATTTATCTATCCAAATATGTATAGACTTACCATCGCCTACCTCCCAGCAGCTGAATTTGAGAATTAAAGAGAATCTCTGCATAATACATTTCCATATCCACGAAGCATTATAATGTTTTTTGGAATGGAAAATGGTCTTATTTTTAAAGTATTTGTTCTTAAGAACAGAGCCTAACATGGTATTTTGTTGAGTTGCAATTCTCCATGCTAACTTAGCAATCATTGCTTTATTCATTTTGTTTGCTTCCTTAAACCCTAGACCTCCAACTTCAGTTGGCTCACACATAAATCCCCAAATAATGGGATAATAACCCTTATAGTTTTCTATTTACCCCACCAAGAGTCCCTTTGGACTGCATCAACTTTATCAATGATTTTTATAGGAAGGGAAAAGCAACCATTTGATAAATTGGCAGACTAGATAAAGCAGATTTAATTAGGACTTTTTTACTATCTTGAACTAAAGTTGTACCATTCCAACTTAGAGCTTTATGTTCCATATTTGTAACAATTTTATCGAAAGTCTTAATTTCTGACCTATCAACAAATAAAGGAGCACCTATATAGGAGTTTGTAATGCTAATTTTCTTAATCTTCATCAGTCTAATCATGATTCTTTGGTGTCTAGAATGTATTCTTTTACTAAAGAAAATACCAGACTTAGAGAAATTTATAAGCTGACCCGAGGCACTACTAAATTGGTTAATTATATTTAAAAGGTTTTTACAGTTAACAAGACTTGCTTTAGAAAAAAGCAGACAGTCATCTGCAAAAATAAGGTGAGAGATTGGTGTACTATGTCTAGAAATTTTAATTTCAGTTATATGTTTTCTTTTCTCCTTTGCTGAAAGTAGCCTAGAGAAAACATCCATGCATATTAGAAAAAGGTAAGGAGATATTGGATCTCCTTGCCTTAACCCTCTCGTAGGTGTGAAGAAATCACCTAGTGAACCATTTAGAAAGACTGCGATTGAGGCGGTCGAGACGCATTGATGGATTAGATTACACCAATCCTTACTAAAACCAAAGGCGGATAGAGTTTGGAGTAAGAAATCCCAATTGACTCTGTCGAACGCCTTGGACATGTCTATTTTGATACCTAATCCTCCATGTTCCGTTTTCATTTTCTTTATTGAGTGGACCACTTCATGTGCCACCACAATATTTTCAGCAATTTGTCTAGAAGACAAGAATGCCGACTGAAAAAGAGAAATCATTTTTTCTAAGTGGATTTTCAATCTATTAGCCAAAAGTTTAGATAGAATTTTATAAGGGGTATTACTCAATCCTATTAGTCTGAAATCACTAGGGGATTTTGGTTGTTTTATTTTAGGTATTAAGAAAAGAAAGGTCTCATTTAACTTTGGGTTAATTGTTTTTGTTACAAAAACATTTTGTATTATTGCAACTATTTGACTCCCAACTAGTGACCAATTGTGTTTGAAAAAACTCATCGGGAAACCATCTGGCCCTGGTGATTTGTTTGACTTCATTGATTTTACTACCATACAAACTTCTTCTGAAGTTGGGATCTTAAGAAAGGATTTTTAGCTTTAAAGTTACTTATCAAAAGCTTTTGATAAAATGGAATAGCGTTTCATAGTGCGTATATTTAAAAACTTTGGATTTACTGACGGTGTGATATCATATATGCATATCAACTGTTAAACTTACTGTGTTGCTAAATAGGGATCCGTGGATCCAGTTTATCCCATCGAGGGGTCTTCGACAAGGCGACCCCTTGTCTCCATAGAGGGCTTGTCATGACTCCAATTTTGTTTATCACATCTCTAGAGGGCTTGTCTCGACTACATGCTCATGTTGAACTGAATAAAACTTTTTTGGTATGCAGATCAATAAAAATTGTCCTATGATATCTCACCTTTTATTCGCCGATGATTGCTTTATTTTTTTGTAAAGCAGATATCTCTGAAGTCATGCAGTTAATGAACATATTGGGTTTATTTAGTAAATCTTCGGGTCAAAACATTAATTATCATAAATTCGAGGTAATTTTTAGTAAGAAGGTCCATAATAAGCACATGAAAATACTAGTTAGAATGACGAGGGTTCAAGGAATATCAAAGGATGAAAAATACACCACTGCTTTTTTTAAAGACATAACCTGGTGGAAGCTTTTAGCAGCTTCAACAGTTTTTCAGGTCAAATGATTAAGTTCTCCAAATATGGGATTTTCTTCAGCAAAAATACTGACCCTGACATAGCCAACAATATTAGCAACTTCATAAAGGTTCAGAAGATTGACTCTAAAGATAAATACTTGGGTTCTTCTCTCTTCACCAATATAATCAAGATATAAGCTTTCAAACCATTGAAGTTCGGCCTAGCTGGCTGGAAAATTGAAAAACCTAACTCTAAATGGAAGTGAAGCTATGATATCCAGTGTCACCTCCTCTTTCTAGTATTCACCAAATGAATTGTTTCAAGATACTTCTTTCCAGAAGATTGATAAGCTTCAAAGGGACTTCTTTTGGAAAAAAGACTTTGAGATACCTAAAAGATTATACTACACTATCGTGGGAACTGTTTGCAAACCTAAAGAGTTGGGAGGCATGACCTTTAGATACGTGTAATTCTTTTACAATTCCATGATTAGTATAATAGCTTGGAGACTTATCTTTGAAATAGATTCATTATGGTCTTCCACCGTGAATATTGCCAACCACTTCAAGGGAGAAGTCATCATAATGGACACCAAGCCAAAAATAAATGACTCTTGGATTTGGAAATTAAGGTATCCTGAAAGGAATGGATAACATTCAGAAGTACTACCACTGGATTGTGGAAATGCCTAAAATATCAGAATTTGGGAAGACAGATGGATCCAAAATTCTAACACTAGCCCTTTAAAACCTGTTTTATTCTCAATGACTTAACAACAGTCAATCAACTCATCAATAGGGGGAATGAGACTTGAATATCATTTCTCTTTGGTTCTCTAAAGATACTCAAGCTGCAAACTAAAATACCATCATCAATATTCAAGAGAAAGATATGATTTTGTAGATCCTTACTGACAATGGAGAATTCACTGTAGAATCTCTATATGACTGGAAAATCTATGATAAATACAAAGAAGACACATAAAATCCATCTTGGAACGAAATATGGAGACTGGAAACATCCACCAATGTTAAAAATGCTAGTATCCTCAGCTACATTGAACCCACCTGCAGACTTTGTAACATTGTTAAGGATCGTGTAACTCATACTCTTATCTCATGTATTAATGCTGCTGTTGTCTGGATAAACCTCTTTGGTTAAAAACTTTAGATATTTGGTGAAGCCTTCTGCTTCTCTGAATGGATCAATTCCTAGTTTCGACCCCAAAATCATCTCAAGGATTGGGTTTCAACCTTTGCTACTATTTGTTGGTTCATCTGGAAAGATAAATGTTATTTTATCTTCCAGAAAATTCAATAAACTGCTGCTTTTACTACACAAAGAATAAAATAGCACCTTTGCTCATTCAATAGAGTCATGCATAACTAAAGCCACATCATAAATGATCTCTATTAGCAGACAAATGAACAGGAGAATGTGGACAAGATTATAAGCACTCATAGATAGAAGTTTGAAGTAACTATACGTATCATCTCCATGTTACCTTCTAGCATGGAAGGACATGCTAGCTCTCAAATATATACTAATTATGCCTTAATTGTAATGTCTTATGTAGAAAAATGTGTGGGAGCCGAAAAATCAAAGACTGTGACACTGTAATCAGCAAATCAAGAAGAGGATCAGAACTATCAATAAGATGGGCCAAGGAGTTGCAACGAACCAACATCGACTTTAAAGATGAAACAACTATAAATGAACTGAAAGAAGTTTACAGTAATGAAGTACATGGAAGATTCAGCCTGGGATTTCACCAAATGAGAGATGTAAATTTTTAAGCAATTTATGTCCTGGTGTTGATGGTGGATTTTAGTTCAGGGCTAAAGTTGTAAAACCAATTTTTGTGCAACTATCCTGCAAAGGATAAGGCTATTTGATAAGTGATGAATACTTCCCCGCTTAATTAATTCACCTAGAATGGAGTATGTAGCAATAATCCCCAAGTATTATGTGAATTTTAGCATTAGTAGTTAATGCATAAATCGCCTTGTATTTCCTGTGATGTTCTCAGTAGAACTCTTATTGTTGGTGCGGCTTGATGACTGATTGTTACTCTCAGCAGAGTAATATGAATATCCAAGTGTCAACAGTGAGGCATGCACGAAATACCCGTACATGCTACACCATTCTCTGACAAAGAGAATCATCTCTCGGTGTGTTATACTAGCCCAATCGAGCATATTTGAATCTGGACTGTCCATATCAGTTAGAAACAATCACGACCACGCAAGTTGGCCGCATGAATTAACCAGCATAGACGAACTCTAACAGGAGAAGGCTATCACCAATGACCACCAATGGGCCCGGTTATGCCCTGGTTGGTCGAACACATGCCTTGCCCCTAAATAGCCGCAAAGCACTAGTCCTGAAGAGGGATGGTCGAGCAGGCATGGAGCGGATAGCATGCATAATACTTTCAAAAAACAGTCTCAAAGGGGTCGTGACCGTCCAACTTCGCAGGCATGGTTGGATGGCTTAGACCGCCCCTCGATCAAATGGTGAAGTGTTGATACACCCATTGGCGGGCCCACTTTCCACCTGCTTGATCGTTTCTCTCACGACCAAGCTATGGAGCAACATACGGTAGCCCAAACACGGCTGGTGTGATGCGTTGAGAAACCGTGGAAGTTCAAACTGATCGTGACCATCCAACATCAAGGGCATGGTTGGATGTCTTAGATTGCGCCCAGGACTGTGGAGCAAGCATGCATGTGCTCATCGCCAGTCCAAGGTGGGCCACACGTAATCGGCCACCCCAAGAGAGGTCCGCAACCATCGAAACCGATCGGTTGAAGTTGCGTCGATCTGAACCCCTAATTAGGGTTTGCGGCATCATCCATGTGTCGCAAATCGATCACGAGCGTCCATCTTTGCAGGATTAGAAGGAAGATGATATGTCGATTTAAAGGGTCCCGAGCATGTCAACGTGATCACCATGGGCCCGGCTTCATGCTTGACCGATCGTCCAAGGCCGGCCTTGGTCGAATGTCTCGGTTCGTGCGCCTAAAGGTGGCATACCACGCCTTCTTAAGGAATTAATCCTTACGACACATGATTCCTATTGAAAAATGATCTCAACCACTCCTTTTTGCCGGCCAAATTGAATGGTTTAGATCAGACCTTTGCGAGAAAATCTAGCATCCAAAAATATTCCCTAAGCTCAAACTCGATTGAGCTGAAAGTGGGAGCTTGCATACCTCCTAAGCCCTAATTCAATGGTCGCAGATGGGGGTCGCAAGCCATCTCATCCGTCCAACTTCGCTAGCTTGGACGAATGGCCTATGATATGAGTTAGGCGACCAATGAGGTATCACCATGATCACTGCCCGCCACTCTTCTACATAATGTGATCGGCTAAGGCATGACTCGCCAATGTAGCCTCCAAATGGTCACTCGAAGATGGATGGACGTGATGCTATTTTAAGACACTTAATTCATGACTTACTCCGTTAATCCTTAAAACAACGATGCTTCATGCATGCTGAATATATTCGATGAATTACATGCATAGAATACACACGATTTTTCATGAATATCGACTTTCTAAATAACTTATTTATTTAACCTAGCACCATATGCTACTTTCTATGGGTCTCACTATCCACACAATCGAGACATCAAACATGTCACAAAATGGGGGATACATACTGGGGTATTGGTCTGTCGGTTTACAACGTGCAGCGTGCAACGTGCCATCACAAGAACGTGTCAGGAAGTCATGGACGGATAGTGATGACGGGAGAAGTGGGCAAGACTGATCGTGTGGCACTAACACACGACTCCACCACTCCATCACTCCACTTCCTCCACTTCCCATGAGATACGAGGGTAAGGCTCAATGACTTGTATAAATAGGTTCTCCTCCTTATTTCCAATGAAAAAAGACAGACAAAAATCAAGTGTTAATACAATTGTATTCAAAACACTCAGATCCTGCTTGCATTATTCGTAAGACTTCTCACATTTCTGTTACAAGTCATAAACATCATACACCTTCACAATCTCAACACCTTCTTCGCTTCCCTCTCTAAGATCAACCCCATATCATTCACTTTGTGACCGAAACAAGTCTGGAACGACCATTTCTTGGTTTAGGACAGAATTGTATAGATTGATCTCTCGAATCAAAAGCACTCCCATGCAGTGCATTTGTTTAAGGTTTAAACCCATTTCTCATCCACACACCCCAAAATTACCAAAACCTTCAGAGATAGTTTTCACCCATAAACACCTAGGTGATCTAATCAAAGTCACTACAGATCAGAATATAAAAGATACTTAAACTAGCTACGATAGATACAAATTCTAGACATTTTATAAAATTTAACTGGAAAATACCAAATTTGAGAGTCTTATTAAGAGCAAGTCTTATGGTGGAAGAGTTCCATCTTCCACGCCACCTCAACATTTGGAATTGTGGATGGAAGCGCAAGTGTAGTGGTGGAACAACAAAAACGCTAATCTTAATAGCGTTGAGCACTAATTAGAATAGCGCTAAAAAAACGCTAATCAGAATAGCACAAAATGATATTCAGAATAGTGCTCAATGCTATTAAGATTGGCGCTTTTTTCTTAGCCATTAAATTTTCAATGACTCGTTTTAAATCTACGGATAAAAAAAGTGATATTCTGAATAGCGTTTTGTGCTATTCTGATTATCGTTGAGCGATATTCTGATTGGCGTTTTCTATCTTCTAGTGCACTATGCGATACCATGGATTCTAAAGACCATCCCACGAAATCATGGAACACTGCTTGGATTTTCTGTGGAATACCCCAATTTGGAAGCCACTAGACTTGACATTCCACAGTTTTTCCACACTTGGAGTGGCTTGGATTCCACCATAAGACTTGCTCTACGTCATATTTAATATTAATTAGTAGAAGCACATGGTAATCACAGTAATCTGTATGAAACTCATGGTCCATGCATGATGCTAAAGGCAGCTCTCCTGACCAATTTGTAACAGTTAAGTAACCTCCTTCTGGTAGTTTGATATCTTAAAGAAAAAAAAGAAAGGTTAAAGTGTAATCTTGAAATGATTTCCATGACAACTGATTTCAAAACTAGTTAGCTTAGGAAGTTCAAATCTACCCATAGCAGCAAAATCGTATAACAAATGTTCAGTTCATCTTTCTTACGGAGAAGTACGCTGCACGAAAATCTGGCTATGTTTCAAACCCAAAATATTATGGATATCCCAAGTAAGTCATTGCTACAGCAGCATGGAAAGCTGCACCAATTGGAAGAACCTCTTCGTCGGCAATGAAGTGTGACGAGTGCAACCCTTTAACTGGTTTCATGGTATCATTATTAACCCCTATAAAGAAAAATGCAGCTGCCATCTTCTGCGCATAAAAGCTAAAATCTTCGGATGCCATTGTCAATGGTTTCAAATGTACATTTGTTTCACCTAAAAGTTTCTCCCCAACATTTTTTGCATGCTTATACATTGTTTCGTCGTTCACAGTAGGCGGGTAAGGTATTTTATCTTCCATGAAGTCCACAGTTGCAGTGCACCGATGTACAATTGCTTGAGCTTTTATCACCTATCACAGTTCTTCCAAGGTTAGGTATTTCTATATTAAAAAACCATATATATAAAGCAATAAAAAAGGTAAGTGGATGGGTATTGTGTTTAACGAGGGTTTAGCAAATAAATACTTTTATAGATTTCTAAAAAGTTTAATGAATTTCCAAAGTATTGTGTTATTGGTTGTCTACTTTTAAAGTCTTTTTCAAAGTTTGTGTTACTCGTTGTAAACATGAAAATTTAAAGACTTTAAATACTTACCTATTTTCAAAACATTGAGTGACTTTTGTGTATATGTTTTCCTTGATGAAAGTCCTACAAAATATATAAGATTCTAGAAGACTTCCAAAATAAAAATATTTTTATTGTCTTTTATTTTATTTCATAAATATGCAATCTATAAAACCCATACCATGGATGCATATATATTATACAATATTGTTAAACATTTTAATTTATTTTAGTTATCATCTACAAATGTTATTTATTTTTATCACTACTATTATTTCATTTTATTGAAAAAAATGAAGATGTTGTATACTCCCTTTGTCTACTATTTAATTTATTTTTGTCTGTCTTTTTTTATCCGTCCGCTTCGATTTCTAGACATATTTTCTCATTTTTACAGTTAAAAACCCAATCCAAAAACTTAAATATACTCTTAAATTTTTACAGTTATAAAAACTCAATCCAAATATACTATTAAACTTTTACAGTTATAAAAACTCGATCCAAAAACTTCAACAATATCTCCTTATATAAAGTTATATATATGTTCATCGTCTTTCCTATTAATTTTCATTTCTTTTTTTAATAAAAGTATTTATGACTATAAATATTAGAGATTCCTAACAAAGTTCCTTAAAGTAATGGGAAGATATTTGTTTTTATCTTTTCATAAAAATTTCTAAAAATAGTAAAATTGCCGGATGTATGTTTTTTTATATATTACACATGTTAATTTAAATTTTAGTGATAATCTGACATTTAACAAGGGTAGGCCTGACATTTTCTACGGTCTCCTTAATATTTTGCTTAGTCAAAAGCGGAGGATTTTGCATATCTAGAACATCTCCAATGGAGTATGGATTTTAAAAAATATTGATGCCACCTAGGATTTTAGATTCTCTCAACAACAAAAAAACCTCTCTAGTGGTGGTTCGATAATCAAAATTTAATATGACGTGGCAGTTTGAGTTTGGAGGAAAGTATGGGTTTTTGGAGACTCCCATCCATACCCACGTCATCAATTTGTTATTATTTTAATTAATTTTTTATATTTTGTTTCTATAAATAAGCGACAAGTATATCGAAATAAATATAGATACAACTACCATTGGAGATGCTTATCAAAACAAAATTTGTATTTGAATTCTATGTTATTAAATACCTTTTTTTTAGGTCTCCACAAATGATAAATACTCATACTCCATTGGAGATGCTCTTGGTTGAAGTTGATAAATTTTGTATTTATCATGTCAAGCTTTTATATATTTCTTTGGATTTCTGCATATTTTTGTATAAAATTTGTTTTACAAATCTTTATAAGACATTCGACAAATCAGCATGACTCTGCAAGATTTTACCTAATTTTCTAAAACTCTCAGAAAGTTATTAGTTTTTGTGAATATTTTTATATCTCTAACAATCCATAAAAGTATTTATTAAGTAAACCCATGTAAGTTTTACCTCTTTGATTCTCCTGCGTAGATACGATGCACCTTCATTTGTCATGCATCTAAAGGTTCCTCCCAATTTCACAATTTCTGGAATTACATTTCCTGCTTGGCCACCACCAGCAATAAAACCAACTGAAACCACCTGTTTAAAGAATCAATTTCTGCTCATATAACATATATACACGGTTCAGTCGGCGCAGAGGAAACTTACTCGGCTTTCAAGTGGATCTGTTTCTCGAGATATAACATGCTGGAGTGCAAGGATTGCGAATGACGCTGCAAGGATTGGATCTTTGGTGTGATGTGGTCTCGCTGCATGTCCACCTTCCCCTTGGATTGTCACCAAAAACCTTCCAGAACCAGCCAGCATAGGACCAGGCCGTGATGCGACAGAACCAGACGGCAAGTGAGGGTCTACATGTAATCCAAAGATGGCTGAACTATTATCTAAAACACCCTCTCTTAGCATGTAGTGAGCACCGGCTGCGCCTTCTTCTCCTGGTTGGAAAATAAGCCTTACAGTTCCCTATAAGAAGACACCAATAGTTAAGAACAACAAATTTGCTCCGTCATGAATCACGACCATCAAAAAATAAAATCATTGAGTTATTGAGAATCATCTGCACCTTCAATTCGTCTTTTCGGTGCTGAAGCAACTTTGCAGCTCCAAGAAGCATCGTGACATGAATATCGTGACCACACGCGTGCATTTTTCCATCATACTTGCTCTTATACTCCCAATCTACTAATTCCTAACGAATGATTCAATAACATATCAGATGCAGGACCGTTCCTGAGAACTTTTTGCCCCGAAGCAAAAAAATAAATAAATCCCGACTAAGAAACAATTAAGCACAAACTTAATACATCCATTTCAGGTGCCACCATGATACACTATCCTTATCACATTTTTAAAGAGATTCAGAATGAGTTTTTTTCTAAGTTGATCGCTAGAACTTCAGTATACATGAATAAATTTTTGTATACAAAGTTGGTACCCAAATTGAACTATGCGACCGAAGGCCGTCTGAGTTTTTGGTTTCTTTTTTTGGCGACAGTTGTTAGTTACCGTTTGGCAACCTTATCCTGGACAAAAGGCTAACTAATTGTAAGGAAAAAAAATTATAACCTAAATTAGGAAAGCTCGTCAAAACATCATGTATACTGACAAATAAATCAATTATTAACACCAATCAAGGATTTATATTTTATAAAAAAGATTGATTCAGGAATAATCATATAGTGATAATAGGTAAAGAAAAATTGAAGAAGACAAACAAAAGATGCAAGGTAATTATGACGGATGAAGTATAAATATAAAAAAAAAGAAAAAAACAGTTCAAGTCCTAGTTAATCACAAATTTAGGTCCCTGTAATTATTATTTACTATACAGAAAAACCCCAAAGAAAAATATGCATTTGGTTGCCCCTACCCCTTGTTGTCCCAAAGTGGGGCTTGTCCTGCTTACCCTTCAGGACCGGAAGATAGGATTGAACGCATTACTATTCCTAAACTGCACAAGTAAGTCTACGATGAAGAATTCGAGCAAAACGACTCACCGAACTCGAGCAAAAGAAACAGAGAGTATTCTAGCGATTAGCTAATACAAAGAGAGGTTAGATAAGTATGATATGCACGTACTTGTAGAGGGAGAGCATCCATGTCTGCTCTGAGGGAGAAAATGGGGTTTAAACCAGACCCAATAGAACCTACAACACCAGTTTTAGCCACAGGCCATGAGTAACCGATTCCAAGTGAATCAAGTTCCGATCTGATGACCTGACTCGTCTTATGTTCTTGAAATGCCAATTCTGGATACTGATGGATTTTTCTTCGGATCGTTTTCATCCAATCGAAGAATTCTGCTTCTTTTGCTTTCTCAAGTAATGCTCTTGTCAGAATTTTGATTTCTGACGAATTCGGCTCGGTTTGAATTGCGCATGATTGCTGGAGTATTGTCTGGGGTGTTGACAATAACAGCAACAACCACAAGCAGTGGAGAAAATGTACCTCCATCAGAAGATGAAGAAGAAGAAGAAGAAGAAAAAGTTTTGCTCTGCTAAATCTGCATAGATCTTGGAATGAATATTACTTAAACAATTACTAAACAGATTAGTATGAGTTTGTATTCTAGCGGCGGAATTAATTAGTCAAATTTATGCGCATTGAAGAGGCGAGGTCCATGTGGAATTTGCATTTACTTGTTGACTTTGCTGCATTTTGTGTCTGACAAGGATTGATATCAAGCACGCACCTAAGCTGAGGCGTTAGATGTGTTATTATTATAGAGACGCACATAGTAGATGGATATAAATTCTGACGTCTTAGAAGCACGCATTCAAATTCCGATATTTATAATTGTTTTGCTGCTGCATTTAGAAAGCGCAAAATTTCTAAATTTTATTGAAGTTTGAGGCGTTACAAAATAAAAGGAAAGACAGAGTGAGAAGACTCAAACCTCTCGTGACCAACACTTACCCATGTACTCGCCAAGTTACTATTAGATCCATACTTTTACAACAACGGTCAACCGCAAATAAAATCATTAGCAGCATCTGATCCTCTACCCATAGGTGGAGAAACAGGAGGCCAAGGGGAGGAAATTTAAGCTTCCTGGTTTAAACTGACAGCATTTGGGTTCTGGGAGAGTTCACAACAGGTCTTCTGCTGGCAGTATTCACAGACGTTGGTGACAGAGATGCTAAGCGCTGTTCATTCTTTGGTGTGGTGATTTTGGGAAAAGACTTTCAATCTCAGGACTTACTAGTATAAGTTGAGGTGCATCTGCTGGTGGATTACGTCGTCCTCCACCAGCCCAAACTTTTCCATTTTTATCAGCAAAATTATTGGCTAGATATGCAGTAGATATCACGAGCCTCTGAGATCTACTTCTTACATATCGGAACCTTGAAAAGAAATCCCAAAATCTTCGCTTATCGTTGCAGTATTTTTAAATTCAAACGCATAATATAAGTAAATCATAAATAGGTACACCCTGAAGTATGATCTACTACTTCTTTCCTGGAGTACAAAAGTGTGTTCATCAGACATACCTGAACACGACCTGATGTTATTATGGTCCTCATCAAAGAGCTCAAGACTCCAACACCCAATGGAGAAATGCTCCATGACTCGGGTTTTGTGGGTGAGCCTGCACAAAGTATAGTAGGTTGAGGGATATCTAAAAAGTCTACAAACATAGATGGTAAATGTAACAAACAAATAGCAGAAGGTCAGAGAAATAGCAGAGTAGAAAAGTCCAAATTGAAAGAAATGCTTGCCATAAGCAGGTTTTCTCAACAACAGTTATATCCGTGTCAATATTGGCATGAAAAATATGCTCTGTTAAGCAATGCGCCTTTCATCGCAGGAATTAGAGCCAAATATTTTAGGAAACAGGCCAGACGATAAAAAAAACTAATCTGAAAGCTGAAAGGAAGCAGAAAATTCGCATTTGATACAAAATAAACAAACTGAAAGCTATATCATCTTAGAGCTAAAATATCTGTATGGTCACTTTTTTTTTAAGAGGCCAATATTACAAATATTACACCATTTTAGAAAGGAAAGTCACAGCTTCAAGAGGCCAATCATTTAGAGTACAATAAAACCCCTCAGAACATATAAGCAGTTGAGCTGTCAGTGTGTCATTTAAAATTTTAACGGTGACACAGTAAGCTGCCATATAAGAAAATCATGGTACCTTCTTTTGGTTGTCTGCCTAGCATCGAAAGCAGTGAATTGGTAGGCTCATAGCAGGAAGAAACCAACCCTTAGTGAATGGCATGCTTAGACTATACAGGAACAGCACAGATTTAATGCAGACAAGAAGAAGTCATCAAATAAGAATATAAAACAAGGAATAAGAAAGCCACCACACCCACGTATAGCAATAAAAATTTAAATCAATAGTGTACCATTTGATGTCTTCCGCCAAATAGGAGAAAGTCTACAGCAACAATATTTCCATTCCCGACCTAGAGCAGCAAAGATAAAGACAAACTATTGAAAGTGATTACAGAGTTAACTATGAAAGATGATAATGTGCATGCATTCTGGAGCCAGAAAATCTAAGTCTTTGTACAGTTGGTCGAAATAAAGGGATGAGCCAATGCTTGAGCTACCGTCATCCTTTTGTTAGGATCCAATACAAAGAGTTTATCTAGCAGATCTTTAAAATTAGTTAACATCTTCGGGTCCTCACCACGTGAGCCTGTTATTCTGCTGCGGATATATTTTGGCTTAATGTCGAGAATTACCCTCTTTATCGCCTTCTTAGTGAAAGGATCCTCTTCAATGGAAACGAAATTGTGATTCTGATCAAAATGCTGATGGGTGAAAGCTCCCTTTCGGAGCATCTTTCTAGGAAAAGGACCCTTCAATTCCATGTGGAGCCGAAGCATGTCATTGTTTGATCGACCAGGAAAAAGGTGCTTCCCTGAGTAAAGCTCATACAGACAGCAACCAACAGACCAGATATCTACAGGATGATCATAGGGCAGACCAAGAATTACTTCAGGTGCACGGTAGAAGCGACTGACGAGGTATGGCGTGATTTCGTTTTTCCCAGC
>JAJJWX010001062.1:0-166555 GCA_023529315.1 Papaver bracteatum | reverse complement strand
GTTAACAGGCATGGAGTTGGGGTGTAAGGGAATTTTATGATCCAAGTTTCTTTTGGGTGGTAGTTGAGTGGGTTCTTGGAATATATCAGTGAATTCTTGTAATAATGGATGTAGTATTTCAGGAGTTGGTGGTGAAGTAGTTGTGGAGATTGAGAAAAAATGACCCACTAAGCCATGAGAAGTGGTGGAAATAAATCTTTTAATTGCAGCTCCGGTAGTCATAAATGCTGAAGGTTTTGGAGAGTTCCCATGTAAGGTGATCTTCTTATTATGGTATTTAAAATAAATGCTGAGTGTAGAAAATTAAAGAGCACATCACCTAGAGTCTTGAGCCAGTCAGCTCCAAGTACTATGTCACAACCTCCTAGTGGCAGAATTCTGAGATCTTCCACAAAATTATGGCCATGCATGCTCCATGAAAGGTTTGGGAAAATTCCAGTGCTCACTGTTCTGGCACCATTAGCAATTGTGACCGACATGGCAGTAGTGGGTTCAATGTGGCACTTGAGAGAAGTTTCTAGCTTACTGTCAATAAAACTGGTTGTGCTACCAGTTTCAATTAGAATGGAAACTTTTTGTGTATTGAGGACCCCAGGAATTCTGATTGTCTCACCCGTGGCATTGCCTGTGAGTGCATGGAGAGATATCTCGACCTCAGACTGAACTGGAGATGCATTAGCCTCCTCAAATATTTCTTGTTCCTCCTCAGTATCTGCAGAATCAGAATTATCCATTTGGAGCATATAAATCTTCTTCTTGCCTTTACAAAAATGCCCGGGCTTATAGATTGCATCACAATTATAGCATAATCCCTGAGCTCTCCTTTTATCCATGTGCTCTTGAGAAATTCTCTTAATTAGAGGTGGTTGGGGATTGGATTTTGGTATAGGAGTGAAAATGGACTTGGGGGTAGTGGGTACAGATTTTGGTGAAGTAAGAATTGGTTTGGGCACAAAAGATGTAGATGGATATTGTTTATGTGAAGTAAATGGGTTATTGAATGACTTAGTGAATGGTTTAGTGGCAACAGCTGTTAGAGCTAGCTTTTGTTCTTGTAGTCGATCTAGATAAAAAGCATTTTATAGTGTTTCAGGGTGAAACATAGAAACAGATTTACCTATTTCATCCTTTAAGCCACTTAAGAAACTAAAAATAAAGTAAGATTCACTAAGGGAGGGGTTCATTGTAAGCATCAATTCCTTGAGTGATTCAAACGCCTCATAATACTCATCGAAAGATGATTGTTGTACTAGCTTATTAAAACTACCAACAAAGTTCTCATCCACAGGATTTTCAAATCTAGCACATAGATGAGTATCTAAATCATGCCATGTTATTCTATGACGATTAACTTGAAAGTTTAAAAACCACTTTTCAGCCTTACCCTCAAGGTAGATGGCAGCAATATCGACCTTCTTGTGCTCTTAAACATCATGAAGTTGAAAATACCGTTCATCTTTCTGAATCCAACCTCGAGGATTGTCACTGTCAAATTTTGGGAAATCTAGCTTAGGAATACGATGGGAATATATTGGCTGACGGTGGTGAGCGAAACCCTGATCATCCATATCGATGACGTTAGATCCACTGGCATCTTCGACATGGGTGTTATATGGTCTACTGAATAAGCTCACCAGTTTGCGGTTGTTTTCCTGTAAAGTACTATTGAGATTTGTAGCCAAGGAATCAAACTTGGTTGCAAGCTCGGTCGAAAAGCTATCGAAATATGATTGCAATCTTGTTTGAGAAGCCTTCAATTTAGCTACCTCCTCTTCAACTGCCTTCAATGTCATCGTAAAAAAAAAAAAATTGTGGATTCGAACGGCTTTGATGCCAATTTTTGTATTACTACAACAAATTAACAAACAGAAGGATAGAATTGGTGATAGACACCTCCTAAATCAATAGATTCGGGCCAAATCTGTGCAAATATGTGCAGCCAACAATGGTTTTTCTTTCATTAACTTTCAGATGCCTAAAACAGAGTTCTCTTACAACTTAAATATCTAATGATTAAACCTAATTCTACTCAATGGATAGCGTACACGTGTCCCTAATCGAATGGACAGAATTAACTAAATAAGAGAACTACTAAATACACCCAGATAGTTGATGTAGGCAGACCAAGGTGGCAGACCAAGGTGGCAGCCCCTACTGTTGAGAATGCAACAGTGCACAATAGGCGCTACAACTTATAAGCAATAACACACAACAAACAGCACAGCCTAAAACAATCACAAAAACAACAGCACTTCACAGAACCAACATTTCAATTTCCGAGCTCATATCTTCTCAGCATGCATACTTCTGATAACCTTTATTATTTGGCAATAATTTGATTCAAAATCCATTCTGCATCTTAATTCCACTTCCCAGTTTTAAGCATCCAAGGCAGACCTTTGTTTTACTTCATCAGTGGAGCTTTGGCAGGGCTTTGGTCCTCTGCCTCCCCTGCATTTCCATGTATGGTCAAATAGAATTATTCCCATTTCATAAATATTCGAAGCATGTTTTTGGAATATTGCGACATTAATTTTCATAGTAAATTCAAACTTCAATCTATCTATCTAACAAGATGATAATTGAATCTCAATACTTAATTCTCATTCATTTTGGCCCCACAAAAAGATGACGTGAAACAATGTGGTGGGAGTATTTGTAAATAGAGCTTTCTCATTCACTCTATCCCCATACGAAAAATTTCTTAAAAACTTTACACTCTACTTGCACCACTATAAACGATGAAAACCCAGCCCACTACGGCACTACTTCCATTTACATACTTCGTCGACCAACTTCCATTTTCATAACCATCCCACTTCTCTCATTCATCTATTCATCCACAACTACTCAAAAAAATTGCTCCCATTCTGAAAATTTCATCTAAAATCAAGGAAAGAGTAACCAGTGTACTTGGTGATATTAGCTTCCTTTGTGGAACGACATGGATTTTAAGGATGTATCTTAAAACCCTTGATTTGTTCTTCCTCTATTGATAATTTCTCTTTCCCTTTTCGTTTCGACTCGGGGTTTTCTTAATCTCCAATAGATTTCTTGATCACAACTCTAAGCATAAGGGGAATTTTTTTTTTCAAGGTATCTCCGATAGATTACTTGATCGCAACTCCAATAGATTTCTTTATCTGAGATGGGTTTAATTTTTTTGTGTGCAGGTTTTCCAATCTTTCTTATCACGGGTGTTGGAGCTTCTGTTGCAATTCAAGGCTATCTCCGATAGATTACTTGATCGCAACTCCAATAGATTTCTTTATCTGAGATGGGTTTAATTTTTTTTGTGCATGTTTTTCGATCTTTCTTTTAATGGGTGTTGGAGCTTCTGTTGCTATTATTATTGCTATTGTTTCGTCTTTTTCATTTTAATTTAAAGAAAGGTACTCAAATGTTTATGTTTTCTTTTCTTTTGATACAAATTTGGTTTTATGTTATTGTTCCTAAATTCAATCAGGAATTTCATGCCTTAACAGAACATTATTCTTAGTATAACAGAAATGGTGTTCCTATTCGGAGAACAAAAGGATCAAATTATTAAATCTTGAGATTCATCACCAGAAAGGAACTGAACCTAAATTATACATGGGTAAGAACTTGATCTGAAACACTAACTAGATTCCAGGTAAATTTTGATATGAAACTGGGGGTATTGTGTCAGGAATTTTGGCGTAATGTTGAGATTGAATAATTGGTAATATTAATTTTGGGTCATTCATGACAGAACTGTTAATTAAAATTTTTCTTTTTTCCACTTGATTCAGGAATCTGAACTTCATTCCTTTGTTCGAGTTATGATTAGTCAAAAGAAACTTGGTAACCATTATTGTTATAGTTACTTGGTTACTTGCAGTTTACCACCAGCCTTTTGAATCATGAAGTACAGATCGAAAGTGATTAATTGCTGCTTTATATGTTGTTCTTTTCACATTTTGCAGTGTTAAAATTTAAGTTGGATCCTCATATATGAATTCCCTACAGAAATAGTGAAAAGTGGGAGGTATATGCTTTTGAGAGCCCTTTTTTTATGTATGGATTTGGATTTTAAGCTTGCATCCAAAGGATTCATCACAAAGGATGGAAATTAAAGAAAGGGTACCTAAGTAAAAACATGTATCACAAAGTATAAACCATCACAGATGAAAAGCCACCAAAAGGAGAAGGAGTTTGACGCAACGATGAATTAGTTCTATTATCAATTATGACGTAAAGGAACTCCAAGCATAAGGGTACCTTGATTATGAACGAGTTCCAATTACCGATGAAAAGTCACCAAAAGGAGCAGGATTTTGACGTTGTGGTTAGTCTTTACATAATTTACAAGTATATGTAAATGTGCATTAGCCTTATATACATATAAAATTGATGATATATATGCAGTGGCCCATTTTTTCAGGTATATCAAGTTCACCAGCGGATTTAAAGACTGAATTAGTTTTCAACTACCAAATGAGATGTGGAAGAACTACAACCAGGGTGGTAAGTGCTATTGTGGTTTACCTTAACTGGATTGGGTCCTCTGGTGATTCGTTCTCATGTTTTGGTTTATGCACCGTTATGTTTCTGCTTAGTGTTCCAATTTATTTTTCATGAACAAGCCAAACCACAAAAAAATCTTTCAACAAAACTTACATTTTTTTACATACTGTGGAGATAACATGAAGACCATGGCTCATCAAATTTCATGGTTGTGAAAGGAAATTAGTCCATTAACCCACTTTCTGTACATTCGGTCTTTTTTTCCTAACCTTGCAAGGTGCATGTGGGATGTGAAAGCCTTCTCTGCAGGATACTATCAATGTATCTTTAAAGTTAAAACAGTATATATAATGATATTAATGAATTGAAATACGGGTCTCTTCTAGCCTACATAGAGATATCTGAACATATTTGGCAAAGGTTCTCTTTTCCCAATTGTGCTACATATATGTCTCATTTTATCTTTTTCATGGGGTTTGGTTAATTTTTCATTTGATGCCTTCAAGTTTTTTTTTCCTTCTTTTTTAGTTGATTTTATCTTGGTTTACTTTGCTGAAACGGGCCTCGGTGCGAAGATGTCATTTGCTGAAAAGCCGCTCCTACTGCACTGGATGGTGCTCAGCAAGGATAAGTTCTCAGCACTAACAATGTGACCACAGTAACAGCATGAGGCATAATTAAAGTGGGATCAGGTAACCCATGTAGAAAATCAGTTAAAATTTAAATATACACATGTATGTAAGCCAATGTGTGGGTGTTATCTGTAGGTAGTACCATGGGAAAGGTTGAACTGTAGATAGTACCATGCGAAAGGTTGAAGATCATATGGGGAATGAGGGAGATGATACTCCCTTTATGTTTTCCTAAGTTAACTCAGTGAAATCACACTTGGAATGCTCTTAGTACATTGTAACGAGCAAAGTTATGTTAGTATGTTCTGCTGTGAAATTTACACCTATATATACTATTTTTTAGTCATACTTTGAAAGTTTATTAACTTTATGATTAAGCAATGCATTAGGCATTTGTAGAGTTACTTATTCTATGATTTCTTCAGCTCTTAGCAAGCATCAACAAAATCCAAAGGTGTCAGTACTAATGGCAATTGTTGTATAATTTTTAAGTTGTCAATCAATTTACAAGTTAACACATTTTAGTTATTTTAGTTTTCCACAATCTGTCTGAAATGTCAAAATATTTAGACTAAAAATTGGAGCTAAACTGGATAATTCCACTAGATAATAAAGCTCTGATGCAAAATGGCAGCCACCAGATGCGTAGCACGGGTTACTTTCTAGTGTTTATATATACAAAGATGTCAAAGCATAATATAGTATATTTTTTCTCAAGCTTAACAAGCTAATTGGTAAAAATACAAGGATCCAATTTAGTTCAAAATCTAGATACATGAGAAACATAACAATACACGAATTGACAAGTTTAATTTCCAAGAAGAAATTCATAATCTTCACGAGATAACTAAATCAAACTTATTTCAAAACACAATCCTATTTCATATCCCATTATGTATATGTACAAGGACAACAACTTATGCGAATTTTTGTCCATAGTTTCACTGTTGTGAGCTTTTCCGGCTTACTACATCAAGCTAGCTTTAAAACACATAGGAAAACAAAACAAATCAGATAAGGAAGAAAACTATATATGTGTGTTGACTGTGAGAATAATGTTCATTTTGGATTTTATATATAAAAAAATCCAACACAATGTAGATAAATGTTTTTGACTTAGTGGTCAAGGTTTTAGTTTATGTGAAAGATAGAGATAAAACCGGTTTTTAAGAATGTTATGATCATCACAAAGAGTTCATTCAACTGAAGTACATAAAGTAATAACTGTTCAATTCATGTTCATCTCGGAGTTTACTCGGAATTTTTTAGGAGGCATGATCTCTGATTGAGATGACCACTTGCACCTTGTATACACTAACATAAAAAAAACACTGGCTCACTCCCTTAGTAGTCCCACTATTCTTCAAAATGTATTTTATAATTTTATCAACATGGATGGGTTATCAAGATATGATATTAACAGTATAACTAAGAATAAGATGTTTATAGGAAAGGGTTATGCTACTGATGGCATGTTTAAGCTTAATGTTGATGTTATGAATAAAATTGATCATTCTTCTTAAATGGTTTGCAATTTTAATGTTTGTGTGTGGGGTAAAAAGTTAGTGAATAACAAGCTATGATATTAAAAGTATAACTAAGAATAAGATGTTTATAGGAAAGGGTTATGCTAGTGATAGCATATTTAAGCTTAATGTTGATGTTAGGACTAAAATTGATTCTTCTGCTTAAATGGTTTGCAATTTTAATGTTTGTGTGGGGGTTAAAAGTTAGTGAACAACATGAGCAAGTTATGTGTCCTCCCTGAATTTTCTAAGAATGAATTTAAAAATGTGAATACTTTAGTCAAGCAAAAGTGACTAAGACTTCACATAAAATATGTTGTTAGAGAATCTAAACCTCTAGACTTAATACATTCTGATTTGTGTGAATATGAAAGTATCCAAACCATAAATGACAAGATATATGTCATGATGTCCATTGATAATTATTCTAATTATACTTATGTTTATTTTTTGATACATAAGCATGAAACAATTGAAAAGTTTAAGATCTTTATTGATGAAATTGATAATCAATTTGGTAGAAAAATTAAGAGATTTCGTTGTGATAGAGGCACAAAATATGATTCTACTCATTTTACTAAAATTTATCAATCTAATACATTATAATGAAAAAACTTCTCCCTATTATCCCCAAATGAATGGGAAATCTAAATTTAAGAACTGCACACTTACGAAACTTATTATTGCTTGTTTGCTTAGTTCTGGTGTTGCTTGTCATTGGTGGGGTGAATGTTTGTTAATTGTTTTTCATGTTTTTAATCGCATTCCCAATAATAAAACTAAGATACCTCCTTATGAACTTTGGAGAAATAAAAAACCTAATGTCTCTTATTTTAGAGTTTGGGGTTATTTAGCTTTTGTTGGGAAACCTGATCCTAAAATACATAAGTTAGAAAGTAGAGCTTATAAATGTGTTTTTACTAGTTATGCTAAAAATAGTAAAGCTTATAGGTTTTTTGATATTAATATAAAGTTATCATTGAATCAATTGATGCCGATTTACTTGAAGAGAGATTTCCATTTAAATCTATAAATTGTGAGGGTAATGGTGGGTGTTCTATACCTAGTGCTGATTCTAAACCTAGATTAGAAGAATCTATAAGTGAAAAAACTAGGATCACTGAAGTTGAACCTAGACACAATAAAAGAACTAGGACTGAGACACAAGATCCTGATTTTTACTTTTATGGAATATAGGAAGAACCTTCTAATTGACATGAGGCGTTTAGTTCTGTAGAGTCTAGTTTCTGGAAATAAGCGGTAGATAATGAATAGGATTCTCATATGTATAATAGAAATCGACATATTATAGATTTACCTCATGGGTGTAAGCCCATAGGTTTTAAGTAGGTTTTGAAAAGGAAACTCAAACCTGATGGAACAACATATAAGTACAAGACTGGACAGGTTGCTAAAGGATTTAGGCAACGAGAAAAGGTAAACTTTTTTGATACTTATTATCTAATTACTAGATTAAATTTTATACATGTTTTGATTGTTGTTGTTGCTGCTGCTCATAATCTTCTATTCACCAAATGGATGTTAAAAACAAAATTGAATGGTGAACTAAAATAGGAAATTTACGTGGAACAACCCAAAGGTTTTTTTTATTCCTAGATAAGAAAAAAAAAAGTATGTAAGATAGAAAAGTTTCTTTATGGTTTCAAACAATCTCCTAAACAATGGCATGAGAAATCTAATAACTTAATGATTTCAAATAATTTCAGAATAAATAAGGGTGACAAATGCATTTACTGTAAATTTGCGAATGATGTGTGTGATTCCTTACTTATACGTAGATGATTTGTTGATATTTAGTTCCAATTTATGTTTTCAATGAAACTAAAAGCATGCTTAGTTCGAATTTTGACATGAAAGATTTGGGTGAAGAGAGTGTAATTTTGGTAGTACGTGGTATTTATCTAGAAAATCTCTATACATTGAAACTGATATTAGTATTACTTGAACTAAAAGCATGCTTGATTCGAGTGTGAAATTATTAAAGAATACTGGTGAAAGCATTAGACAATCTGAATATTCTAGTATAATCGGCAGTCTGCGATATGCAACTGATTGTACTAGACCAGACATTGCAATGCATTGGGAGTTTTGTGCAGGTTTACTAGTAATCCTAGTTTGGAACATTGAACTGCTATTGAGATGGTTATGCAGTATTTGTAAAGAATCACAAACCTAGGTTTGACACTATCAGAAGTATCTAGCAGTCATTAAAGGATTTTTCCATGCTGATTGGAATACCCTTTAAGATGATTCCAATGTCACCATTGAATATGTTTTCACTATTGCTACATGGCATGTATCCTAGAGACCAAATATACAAACAATTACAACCCAATGTACGATGGAGTTTGAATTGATGTCACTAGCAACAACTAGTGAGGAGGCCGAATGGCTAAAAAACTTGTTGTGAGATATTACGGTATGGGAAAAATCGATACCAACCACATTGATCCATTGCGATAGTATCGTGGTATATATAATAATAGGAAGAATCAACATATTTTCAAAAGTACAATTCAGTTAAAGATTTTCTCACAATTGGTGTAGTTAGAGTGGATAATGTAAGGTCTGAAGGAAATTTAGATCATCCTATAATGAAAGGACTAGCAAGAGAAAATGTATGGAATATCTCTAAAAGCATGAGACATCTTCTCGTTATAAGTTGAGTAATTTGTAATGGATACCCAACCTAGAAATAGGTTCAAAGGGACTAGACAAAGTTACAAATGATATGATAGAGTCGTGCATTCCCATAGCATGATATCCTGAAGCGGGAAACAGGTTGCGTGTTTAACTCGTAATAATGTCCATAACTCTTAATTTATAGTGAGATAGACTTAGCTACAAGAGTATTCTTGACAGATTCACATATATGAGTGTGAAGGTGTGGCTTCCTTCTATGATAATTTGGGAATTTCCCTAGATCTTTCGTTAAAAAGGGGTTAAGCACATGGACATAATGTGAAAACTTTAGAATTTTACTCTAGATATAGTTGCGCGTGTTGAATAATCTAGCATTAATTAGAGTTCAAGACGCGAGTCACTCTAGTCACCTAGCACTTATAAAGTTTAACACTATATAAAGGTTGAAGTCGAAAGGAACCTTTTCTTATGCACATCTATATAACACTTGATCAATGTTGGGATATATTTTTAAAAAACATGGTATTGTATCTTTAAGACAAACTTAGAAAAGTAGTGTGATGGTAATATCTCTGGCTCCCACACTATAGACTTGGGTTCAATTCCCACCCCATACCGTATCAGTAGGGTGTATACGATATACTATAATACTTATAGTTATATTACATTAGTCCGGGAGCGGGGATTTGGGGCCTCGGGAGGTCTGGTGATTCAAAAATTAACCTTTTGAAGATTTAACTCTTGCTTTCCAAAATGGTTTTGCAACTTAATATTTTCTTATATATTCTATTAATTTTTGTAATTATATTGTTGTCGTTTTGTGACTGCTATGGAAGATTTTCAGTGGGCACTTGTTGAGAAATTTATTTTCACTCAAACCATATTGATTTCGTTTGAGTTATAAAAAACCAGTTTGTGGAGAATATGAATACATAACATTTTCATAAATTTTCAGTTATGAGCAAGTGTTAGAAAGAGTAGTTGCTAGTTTGATTTGTCATCATGCATACAAATCGGTTAACAAAGTTATCATCTATTTTATCCCATAAGGTTTTCCACAAGATCGCTGACTGCTAGCACAATTAAAAGACAAAGTCACGAAACACCTTAAAAAGAGCGACTTAATCTGCGACTTAGATGTTTGATATTTATTCTTCGGTATTTTTAGTCCATTATTTCCGACACATCATAATATAATGTCAATTTAGGTTGTCGGCACTACCGGCAGGCTTCTCTACTAGAATATGACTCTACCTAGAAAGGGCGAATTAATATTAAAAAAACTACACAAAATTGATCAAAAAGACCAAAACAGAAGATTCCTGGGTGAAATATATTCTTAGCTTTAGATACTGTTTATATAGCCAAAAAACAGAAATATACTGTTCATTTAGCCAAAAAGCACATTTGACCCATAATATATTTTATTTATTAACCTGAAGAGACAAATATGTCCCTTTCTTTTACAAATCTTTGCTGCTTTGGAGAAGAACAAAGTACAAAAAAATAGAGAAAATATAAACAGAGTACGAATAAAAACAGAGTACAAAAAAAAATCAGAATTAATTGCTCTGTTTTACGAATTAAAACAGAGCAAAAAACAGAGTGTCTAAAATAGAGTGCGTGAAACAGAATTAAAAACAGAGTATGTAACCCATTACAGATTCTTCACTTCTGCCTCATGCCAACCACAACTTCCATCACCTGCACATCTGTAATGTCATCCCCTGCATTCATTCCTTATTTTGGACAGCATCTACTACCCCAACATACCTCAACAAAACCATGAAATGTAAGACAAATGTCTACACAAAGAATTCCTCGGATTAAATTCATCCATTTATTCTGACCACTTATGCAGCCAGTTTCAATCCATTGACAAATGTCTCAAGATACTTACTTCACCAACAGCCTCCGCATCAAGCCGTTTCTTTGCGAATTCCTGATCAAATTCTGGTAGACGCCGCAGGAACTCCTCAGCTGATGCACTTGACTGCAGCAGAAATACCAGGGGAAATAATTCATAAAGTTTATATTTAGTAGCTCAGCAATAAGTAGGCATACATCTATAAGTTTCTCATCTTACTTTCAATGGTTCTGGAAAAAGGCTGTCCACTTTGATATCAGAAAGCTCCAGTCTTAAACCAGATTCTCTAGATGGAATTATGACCTGCAATCAAATAGCTACCTTATAAGAATCTTACCACTCAAAGCGTGCAAAACAAGCTACAACCTGATAGTCATTGGATAAGGATAAGGATGAGGTTGCCACAAAGGTTTTTATACATAAACCAACCCGTCTCCTGATTGGAGGCTCCGGAGTCCTGACATGAGGGAGGGAGGGAAAGGAATTCAATTACCTTTCTAGCCACATCCATTCCAGACAGATCGTCTCTTGGATCTGGCTCGGTATAACCAGCATTCTTGGATTCTCTAACGACCTCGCTAAAATCCCGATCTTCTATAAAGTTGTTGAAGATATAACTTAAAGTCCCACTGAAATTGGCAGACAAAAAGAGAGACATTATAGCTTGTTAATTTCACCATATCAGAAATATGTTAAGGATTTCCACGTATCCTGAAAACCATTTGGTTGGAATAACATTCAGGCATGTAGCATATAACCACCAGTTTCATCCTAGTTTAAACATGCTGAAACAATATACACCAAAAATTAAACCTAAATAGAACTGATATCACCCTAGTTTGTACTATACTAAACCTGGATTAAATCCATTTTCATCCTAGTTTAAACATACTGAAATTATATACAACACAAATTAAATCTAAATGAAACTGGTTTCATCCTAGTTTATATTATATTAAACCCGGATGAAACTGGTTTTCATCCTAGTATAAACATGCTGAAAAAATATACACCACAAACTAAACCTAGATGAAAACCAGTTACATCCTATCTTAATGCTAGACGAAAGCCAATTTTTGCATGTATCGGATGAAAACCAGTTACATCCTACCTTAGTACCTTACATCTAGATGAAACCCAATTTTTATATCTCACCTATGGAGACACTATAAGAATGGGATTATCCAGATGAAAACCAGTTTCATCCAATAGAGGTAATCATTAAAATTAGGACCACCAACAGATGAAAACCAGTTAGTTTCATCCAATAGAGAATCATTAAAATTAAGACCACCAACGGATGAAAACCAGTTTCATACAATAGAAATAATCAATAATTTCATTACAACAACAGGATGCAAATCAGTTTCATCCAATACAGATAACCATTTAGTTAACATCCTAATTTCATTGTAGGATTAGAATCACCGGGTAGTTCAAACACATAACACCCACAAATTTATACTAAAATAAAGAACCCAATTGCATCCGGTTTAATTAAATGAAAATAAAATCAACCAACTGGATGAATTAATCATGTAATTCTGAAAATAAAATCAATACAGAGTTAGGGTTTTGAAACTTACGAGTTTTAAGAGACATCTTGTGAAATTTATCGATTTAACCCTAATTATCATGCTGGAGTTGGTGTTGGGTGTTTGCAGACGGCGGAGAAACCAATTTCAACAAGGAAGTATTCATTTTCATCCGTAATGATGTTGTTGATGTAGAAGGGGGACAAAGATGATGATACTGTTGATGTAGACGGTGGAAATATATGATGAAGACGGTGGAGAAACCATTTTCAGCGTTGCAACAAGATGATTGTTGGGGAGAAAACAGAAGTGGGAGAAATAGATCGATGGTGGTGTTGGCTTTCTTTAGATCTGGTTTATGATTGACGGAGAAGACGAGAAGAAGATATCCCTTTCCAAAAGGGTAATAACGTAAATTCCTCACTTAAAGATTCCATTGGTTATTTCACCTAGGCCGAATCCTAACTATCTATATGGCCCAGAAAACTCACATTTTTGGCTATATAGCCCATTTTCTGAAAAAACTAACTTTGGCCTTTAATGGTTTGAAAGGGCGAACGTTCTCTTTGATTTCGGCTGAGTGGATGCAACATTTTTTACTCCGTAGTCTGTCGAATTAAGATCTTGACGTCATCATTTCGACGATCGATCAAAAATGATGACTTCATCACGTGGGCGTCAAAATGATCGTTTATCATAAAAATATAATAATAATATCCCCCTCGATTATTCTCATCCACATTAATCGGCCTCTTATCTAATGTACATATACGTATGGACGCTAGAACTTGTTGATATAGTCGAGTCAGCGTGGTCCAACTACGGAGACGAATTAGCTAACTGACCGGAGAAAATTCAACCAAAAGTTTACATGAAAGAGACTTGTTTGTCGATCGTACTCTCGCAAGTTGGTGTTAGTATTAATAATATTACAGAAAAAAGAAAGAAAAATTATGGCCAAATATAACAAAAAAATATGAAAAATACAACTTGCTAGTTGCTAACCACCACTTGCAAATGAATAGGGTACCACCACCTCTAATTAAATGATAATAGTGACCATTCAAACACTGACTGAACCAAATCAATACGAAAAGATGAAGTCTTTTTTTCTGAGAAGATGATGTATTGACAGTAAATAATCTAAGAAAACAAATATACAAATGATCTGATTTCATTTAAGGGTATGATTTTTTTGCTAAGAATAAATAATGTAATTCCAATTAGGGTAATTCCTTTCGCGGTAATATATATATATATACCCTATAAAGAAATAAATCCATTATCCTAGAGGAATGAAATGAATTAACTTAATCATCAGACCCTCTTTTAATTATTATGTGGAAAGCCCAAGATATGTCAGTTAGACCGTATTATGCTTTCCTGTGGGATCACGATTCTCTAAAGGTTCACCGTTCCTCTGTACGGTTTAAATTTGTGACATTAAAGGTTGGGAGCAAAACTTAGGAGCTATGAAGTAGGAGATAGAAAACATATACGATTAGTAGTTACTTGTTAGTACTTAGGGTAATGGCCTGTCATACCAAAGTGAAGAGTAAAAGTTTTTCGTCGAATAGAAATTGTACTGACTACATGAGAAGGTAATTAAACTTCCACCAGTCTATATAAAGGAAGTAGAGAAGTATGTTTAAGTTCATACCAAAACTTAGAAATGAGTTTTATGGGTAAAAAAGGAGGGAAGAGAGCCTCAAATTCAATGGCTTTCTTATCAACTACTAGTGCTCTTCTGCTGGTAGTACTAGTCTCTTTGAGTTTTCCATCTCCAGCTGATGCATTCGGGAGAGTCCCTAATTTTAAGCTCAAATCTCCTTCACCACCACCAAAGAAGCCAATTTATATGCCTCCGACACCAACAAAGAAGCCAATCTATGCGCCTTCAACACCACCTAAGAACTCTCCACCACTAGTACCGAAGAAGCCACCTCATTATGTTCCTTCAAAACCACCAACGAAGCCAGTAAAGCCTATGAAGCCAAAATCCCCTCCACCACCATATCAGCCAGACCTAACCACTGCCAAATTCCCAAAAATACCATTCCCGTTCAGGCCAAAACCAAAATTTCCACCAATCCCAAAACAACGAAAACTTTTTAATAGCCCACCACCACCAGGCGGACTTCATTGATTTCTTTTCATGGTGACCATTGATGATTTCATTTCATAGTTATTTTATCAAGTCAGTCTCTTATCTTTATAATATGTAATGTACTATGCATCTTTCCATTTGGTCATCATCTAAACCAAACCTTGTCCGGAATGGAAGATGATATTTGAATAATGAAAATTTTCTATTTTAAGTAAAACCTGTGTGAACCAAATCATAAGATTAATTGCACGAGATTTTTCTAATACACATGATATTTGAATAATGGAAGATGATATTTGAATAATGAAAATTTTCTATTTTAAGTAAAACCTGTGTGAACCAAATCATAATTTTCTATTTTAAGTCGAGTCACTGTGGTCCAAACTTCGAACACTCAAAATATCCAACTACGGAGACGAATGTAGCTAACTGACCGGAGAAAATTCAACCAAAAGTTACATGAAAGAGACTTGTGTGTCGAATAACTCTCGCAAGTTGGTGTTGGTATTAATAAAAACTATGGCCAAATTTAGCAAAAAAAAATGAAATATACAACTTGCTAGTTACTAACCACCACTTGCAAATAAATAGGGTACCACCACCTCTAATTAAATGATAATAGTGACCATTCAAAGACTGACTGAACCGAATCAATGCTAAAAGATGAAGTCTTTTTGTATGAGAATATGATATATTGACAGTAAAATATCTAAGAAAACGAATATACAAATGATCTGATTTCTTTTAATGGTATGATTTTTTGCTAAGAATAAATAATGTAATTCCAATTAGGATAATTCCTTTCGCGGTAAAATGAATTAACTTAATCATCAGATATGTCGGTCATCGCGATTCTCTAAAGGTTCACGGTTCCTCTGTACGGTTTAAATTTGTGACATAAAAGGTTGGGAGCAAAACTTGGGAGCAATGAAGTAGGAGATAGAAAACATATACGATTAGTAGTTACTAGTTTTTTTTTTTTTTCTTTAATACGAAAGCTTAAATTTATTGGATTAAGAAATATAAATGTCTGACTGAACACAATTCCTCAACCATCAAGCTAGGAAGCGTTCCATCAAATCAGATCTTGCAGGAATTAACTACTGCATGTTTAGCTATTACATGAGCCGTATTATTAGCCTCTCTTGGAGAATATGAACATTTCCAAGAGACAAAATCATTTAACATATAAATACTGTCTTCTACTATGTTGTTGTGGATCCAGCTCACTGCTCCTCTGTTCCCATTTAATGCTAAGACAACATTTTGGCAATCTCCCTCTAAGTGAATCTTCAGGAATCCCTTTTCTTCTTCCCATCGCACCTCCTCAAACATTGCCATAGCCTTCGCCTGCTCCGGGTCTACTGCCTTTGTGAAGATGCATCGAGCTCCATAGCAAGTACATGCATTATTTCTACATATTATTCCAATCCCAGATAACCCTGTAGCTTTAAAAAACGCTGCATCAAAATTAATTTTCATATCATCTCCTAATGGACAAGACCATTTAGGGACATTTCTAGCAACATTTTGTATAACATTCGCATTTTGCATAGTATTATTCCATTCTTTATAGAATTTTATGCTTTTCCTTGCCACTTCATTAGCATTAACCTGCACATTCTCAAAGATTTGTGAACAACGAGCCTTCCAAATCATCCAAAAACCAAAGACAATTTTATCTCTAAGTTGTACATTAATCGATGAGGCATTATTAACAGTTAAGAAATTTACCACAATCCAATCAACAAAAGATATCCCATTAACAGCATTAAAGAATTCATCACCTAACACCTGCCATATACCTTGTGCGACTGTACAGTCACAGAACAGATGTTGCATCGACTCGATCGCAATAGAACACATTGGACAGATATTATTTCGAACTTGTACAAACCTGGAAAGTCGATCCCTAGTTGGGAGACATTGTTGCACACATTTCCAAAGAAAATGGCCGATTCTTGGGGGGATTTTAGCTTTCCAAAAACCTTTCCAGTTTAGATTACTAGTTATAGTACCTCCACTCTGCTCTTGAATAGCTTTGTATGCATACTTGACCGAGAAATTTCCATCATTGGTATGTTTCCATCTTATTTTGTCTTTACCATGATAAGGAATTCTTATTTTCAGAATTTCATTCACTGTAAACCTATCAAACAAAGCAGACAAGGTATTTCTATCCCACTGTTTTGTATCAACATCAATTAATTGGTTCACAATGCGCATATTAGTCAACATGAATTTATTGTTAACATACCCATCTATACTAGGCACCCAAACATCCCTCCAAATCTCTATACTAGAGCCATCACCGATCTCCCAACATATATTCTTCCTAAGTATATCTAGACCCTCCCTAATCCATTTCCATACCCAAGAACCTGTTGTGGAAATGGAATCATTAAGAGGATTAGAGTTTGTGAAATACTTACTTTCCATTAGCTTGACCCAGAGAGCATCACGAGAATTTACCATTCTCCAAGCCAATTTTGTAAGAAGCGCTTTATTAAGAATGGCCGACTGTTTGATTCCCATACCTCCTACTTCCTTGGGTTGCGCTATGTTTGTCCATTTTTTGAAGTATTGTCCTTTCCCTGTTTGCTTTTTATTCCACCAAAAACGGATCTGAATAGCATCCAACTGATCTGTTAATTTAGAAGGCATGGGAAAGACAACCATCTGGTGAGTAGCTAGGGAGCCAAGAACAGATTGGATTAGAATAGTTCTCTCAGCTTGGTTTAGAAAATTGGGTTTCCAACCCGCTAACCTACCATAATAGTTATCATTAATCCCTTTAAAGGATTGCATTTTATTTCTCTGAAGCATAAGAGGAACTCCAAGGTACTTATCATTTAACGCCAATCTACTAATTCGGAGAATATTGGAAATATCATTTTTAACCTGATTGGGGACTTTTGGACTGAAAGCTATTCCTGATTTAGCAAAATTAACTGACTCACCCGAGTGCACGCTAAACTGATCTATGATATAAGCTAACTTTCTTGCTTCTCTAGCATTTGTACTTAGGGTAATGGCCTGTTGTACCAAAGTGAAGAGTAAAAGTTTTTCGTCGAATGGAAACTGTACAGACTAGGTGAGAAGGTAATTAAACTTCCACCAGTCTATATAAAGGAGTAGAGAAGTATGTTTAAGTTCATACCACAACTTAGAAATGAGTGTTATGGGGAAAAAAGGAGGGAAGAGAGCCTCAAATTCAATGGATTTCTTATTTACTACTGGTGCTCTTCTGCTGGTAGTACTAGTATCTTTGAGTTTTCCATCTCCAGCTGATGCATTCGGGAGAGTCCCTAATTTTAAGCTCAAATCTCCTTCACTACCACCAAAGAAGCCAATTTATATGCCTCCGACGCCAACAAAAATGTGCCTTCAACACCACCTAAGAAATCTCCACCACTGGTACCAAAGAAGCCACCTGCTTCCTCAAAACCACCTAAGAAGCCAGTAAAGCCTATGAATCCAAAATCCCCTCCACCACCATATCATCCAGACCAATGTAGTCAATATCGGAAATATCGGCATACCGGTCGAGCAGCGAGACACGATATTTCGGCCAATACCGGTGAAATATCGGCCAATATCGGCGGAATACCGGCCAATACCGGTAATATCGGCATCTCGGTGAAACACCAGTACCCGAAATATCGCCGATATTTTGGCCGGTACAAACGAAATTGACTACACTGAGCCAGACCTAACCACTTCATAAATCCCAAGAATTCCATTCTCGTTCGTGCCAAAACCAAAATTTCCACCATTCCCAAAACCACGAAGACGCTTTGGAAGCCCACCACCACCAGGCGGACTTCATTGATGATTTATTTTCATAGTTATTTTATCAAGTCAATTTCTTATCTTTATCTTTATAATATGAAATGTACCATGCATCTTTCCATTTGGTCATCATCTAAACCAAACCTTGTTAGGAATGGAAGATGATATTTGAATAATGAAAATTTTCTATTTTAGATAAAACCTGTGTGAACCAAATCATAAGTTACATCGGTCACTACCAGTTATACGAGTAAATACGGCTTCAAACACATTCCGGACAAAATCCTGGTTCAGACAACATCAAACCTCATAAAAAATCAAGATTCATAAATAGACGCATCAATAGAACGTAAGTGAGCTTCTCTATACTACTAACACAAGTTTCAATTGTGAATCCCTCTCAAGCAACATGATGGTTCATAGGTGTGAGACAAAACATAGAGTGACTAAGTTAAACCGAAAATAAAAAACAAAAAAACATTTAAACGCGAAGTAATATCATCAAACATCAGCAAGTGAATATATAAGCATTTTGTGAATGGTGAACATACTGATCCATCGGATAATAATAAATCTTTTTGAAGCTCTTTTTATTGAGATCATAAGAGATAACCTTGTGATTTCGTAAAAGTATCAACGCCCTCAACTCATTCTCATCACCATCTCCTTCAACAAATACCTTTGAGATACGTTAATCTAAACAGAAAATGGGCTATATGGCCAAAAAAGCACCTTTTTTGGGTCAAATGGACGGGTAGAAATTAGACCTGAGTCAAATGTCCAAAAGAATCTTTTAATGTGGAGAGACATTACTACCCTTCTGTAACCGTCTCCCTTCATCAAAACCACCCACGTTCCTCTCCATCTTCAGTGAAACCACCAGCGTTCTCCTTCTCCATCTTCTCACAGAAACAAATTCCAGTGAGTTTCCTCATAGTCTTCATCGTCTCCCCGAACCAAAACCTGGTTTTCTTCCTCACCGTCTAACAATCATCGCTACCAGAACTCGTTTTCCCCCACCGTCTAACAATCATCACTACCAGAAACCAATTTCATCAATCGGTTCAATGCTTTATAAGAATTAGGGTTACATTCTATATATGTTCAATGTACTTTCAAGGCGAATTAGGCGTCCACTCTACAACAAAATGTCTCCTAAAACAAGTAATTTTTCAAACCCTAACTTTATTTTGTTCTCATTTTCAAAATTGCAAGAATCATTTGAGTTGAATTGGTTGTTCTCATGAAATTGAATTGGGTTTTCATCATCTATGGTTTATTCAGTGTTGAATTGCATGTTTGTTTGGTTTAATTGGTTGATTTCATTTTCTTTGGTTCATCTGGTTTGTTAACCCTGGATGGAACTGGTTTCATCCAGTTTCAATGAAATTGGTTAGATAAGTTTGGTTTCATAAGACAGGTTAACCCTGAATGGAACTGGTTTCATCCAGTTTCAATGTTAAATTGGTTGAACTGAAATTGGGCGAACTTGGTTTTATTTCAGTGTTGATTTTATTTCAGCAGGTTTATATCAGGATGAAATAAAAAACATGATATTATTGGATGAAACTGGTTTCATCATGCATTATATTGTTTTAGCTAATATATATATATATATATGTACATGATATTGTTGGATGAAACTGGTTTATATTTAGAATGGTTGTATGTGTTTCATTCTGTTAAATCATTTGCGCAAATGATTTTGTTGTATTGTGCAAATGATTATAGTAGTACTTTAGTATATGGCTGAGTGTCTATGGCATTGAACTGACGTGGATTCTTATATAGTGTACTTTGCAATATATGCAAACCAGATTACATATATTGGTGGTCTTAATTTTAATGATTATGGGACTAATAACAGCGTAGATATCAGCGTAAACTTCTTGTATTTGATTCTTTAGACCATGTTAACATGTATAATAAATAGGATGTAAGTTGGTTTCATTTGATACCTGCAGAAACTTGGTTTCATCTAGCTCTAATATATAGGATGTAACTGGGTTTCATCTGATTCCTGCAGAAACTGGTTTTCATCTAGCTTTGAAGATATGATGTAATTGAGTTTCATCCATATTTTAAAATATGATTTAACTGGTTTTATGCCAAATTGTTGCAGGAAGCAGTAGCAAGAAGAGTAAGAAGAATGATGGTGATAAAAGAAGAACCAAGAATAAGCATGATGTGAATGTAGGTATTGAATCAAGGACTGGGAATATAGATGATGTGGATGCCGAAAAGAAAGGAAAGAAAATGTTCCGAGAAAACATGAAACCAACAATTGAGTTGTTGGGTTCACTGGTATTTACGGAAAGACAATAGGCTGCATTAATGAAGACTAAATTATTTTGATGTATTTAGGTTGTTTTTAAAAAATTATTAATGTAGGATACTCATTTGGAAGTACTTTTTTTTTGTTGAACTCTTTCTTCGCATACATTTGTGATTAGTGGATCTTTGTTAATTCAAAATACCTATTGATGTTTCTGAAAAAATGCATATACTTCAATTTCCTTATATTTGTGTTTGAATATGCAAAATGAAACTGGTTTCATCATGTATAAAACTATTTTCAGAGTTTTTGTCAGGTTACAGGTTGAAAATATTCTTTCTTGACAGAATATACATGATGAAACCAGTTTCACCCTGGCCAAAAATCTCATTTTTTTTTCCAGAATATGCAAGATGCAACCCGGTTACATCCTATCCTGTACAAAACTACATTTTTTTTTCAGAATGTAACCAGGCTTGGATGAACCCTGGCTACATCCTAGCCTATATAAAACTGCAATTTTTTGTTAGAATCTAACCAGGCTTGGATGAAACCCGGTTACATCCTATCATGTAAAAACTGATTGCATTCAAGTCAATGAAAACTGAAAAAAAGAATGTACAATGAAAACTGAAAAAGATTCATAATACAATTAAAGTTATGAAACAGTACACCATGTACTTGCTCTCGGAGGTTTTGCATGAACTTGTAATAATCGTTAACCTTTTCATATGCACTATGCTTGACAACCCATTTAAGTCTTCCATCCGCTACTTGGTTGCAACAAGAAGTAACATGCTGAGTATATAAAAACAATTTCCAACCGCTCCAAGTGGGATATCAAACTGTAAGAGAGGGCCTCACCTCATAGATGGACAATATGTCGAGACGCTATGGAATCATTTCTAGTTTCTCAATCCTTACCAGCATATTCTCTTCTTGCCTCAGCTGCGGCAACAGCAAAACCAACTTAACTCCCCTAAACATTGCACATGTAACAAATGTCTCAGCTCAAGAATGAGCTTTAACCATTGTTGTTTATCTGTGTCAAATCCTAGTCCTCAGCTTCACACTTAATTGCAGTTGCAATACCGCACACATCAGCAATATCCAGTCGCCAAAATAAGCACACCCACTTCTTGGTTTCATCAGCGGCATAATCTCAAACCAACACACAATACATCCAACCAACACCAGTTGCACACTGCATTCACTTCAGTCAACACCACCAATCTTCTTTCAGGTCACAAACTCATCAAAATCTTCAACAGTCGCTGCAATCACACACCACCATTTCCTTGTAACTATTCTCTCCATTTCTATCTTCTCATCACAAGTCAACAGCTGTAACTCCTCAAAACATCTGAACCCAGTAATTCAATAATTCCAGATTCCCTCTCTCTTGTTCACCATAAACCCATCTCAGACAGTCTCCCTAAGCATACATATAAGCCATACCATTTTAGTTCACCATTCATTCACCATCTTTGATTCCAACAGATGAAACTTCAATTTCGAGTCATCTCTCAGCCAAACTCAAGCCACTGAAACCCATGAACATCCGCATCAGTACCAGCACATTCGAATCCCTGTAATTCCTAACATGCATCTATCAACTGAACTACACCAACAACAAAACTTCATCTCAATCGCCACCATAAACAACAGATTCATCTCCAATTGCTTCTCCTTAAATGTGGAATTCTCCTCAACCTGCAACTGTGCCTTGCTGCAACCTGTAATACCCAGTACTCGAATCCATCTTCTCATCTCATGTCAGCATTGAACTTCAAATTCATCATTTTCTCTAAAATTAGATTCCACCCCTCTCTATCAATTTCACCATCAACAGATTCTTCTCCGATTTAACCACCAACTGAAGCAACTCATACTCTGCTAGATTCATTTACAAAGAACCCTAATTCAATTTGGGGACAAAAACCTTTAATTCTTGAATTCAACCTGATACCCATCACAGAATCAAACCAATACTTATGTCTCCTTCCATTTCTCATTAATTTCAAAAACCAATCGAACTCACCCATGAAAAATAGCAGCAGCATCTCTGTTTCCTCCCTAACTTCTACTGATTCATCGAATTCATACCCATTTCAGTCATATCCACAGTTCGAACCACCATCATCAAATTCATCAAAGTTTAAGGGTTACTTTAGGTAAAAGACTTTTATTTTTATTTTTTTCTGGTGAGATATCCATTTTGGCTAAATGAATAGTATTTTTCTATTTTTTGGCTATATAAACAGTATCTAAAGCTAAGAATCTATTTCACCCAGGAATTTTCTGTTTTGGTCTTTTTGACCAATTTTGTGTAAGCAATAATGCAAATTGCAAAAAAAAATTTAGCTAAATTCAGATACTTTACCACATTGATGACCAGTGATTCCAAATTCGGTGACAAGTGTAGAAAGTTGAATAGTGAACTTTTTCGGGGAAGATGAGGATCAACCCCCTCAACTTCCAAATGCGTCAAATTATCGAAGGTAGGGAAATTTGTTGAGGGAACACCTTTAATAACAAAAATCTAAAAAACAAGGCATACCAGGTATAACATTGTTACACGAAGCTATAGAAAAGATATATAACATAAAGTAAGCAACCATACCTATAAGTACTCATACGTCGCTTTTAGGAGCTTTATATTAGAACACATTCTTACGAACTTAGATAAAGAATTCAGTGTAGTGGTTTGGTGATCACCAAACGAGTAGAGAAAATATGCTTCTACCATTGATGGAAAACTACCCACAGGAAGGTCTCTTGGTAGGCAGCCACTGAGTTTGATGGACACTAGATTTGGTGCACCAATATCTACTTTAAGATTAAAAACGAAACTATTTAGTGAATAATCCTCTAAGGTGAAGTGCTTGATGCAGGGGGATGAAAAAGGTACGACATATATTTCCTTCGCACTATATTTGCGCAAAACCAATTCTTCAAGGATGGAATTAAAAGTTAGAAAAGATTTGTTTCGTCGACTCCATGTCAATAAATTCAATACCCGAGAGCCGAAGCACCTTAAGCCTTGGTAAATAAATTGTTTGTGGGAAATCAAAAACATGTTGGAGACACTCAAGCTTAAAATCCAACACTGTCAGTGATTGACAACTGAAAAGTTCAAGGAGACCCAGTTCTAGTCTCGGCATTTTCTCGGTAAGAATAAGCTCTTCAACTTTATGCGTTATTAAAGCAGTAATCCATTTCCTTACTCGGTTTTCATCAAATTGAATTGAATCTATATTGACACAGAATTTCTGTATTGTTGATACGTTATGAGATAACAACGTCTTGTTCATAAAATCCATAAAACTATTGGTCTTCTCGGATAGTTGCTTAAAATAGATCCGAAGTATACCCATGTCTATTTCTTGAGTATTAGTTCGCCATTCACGAAAATCAAGAACGGGCATAGATATCCAGAGATTGATCTATCGTTTTGATAAAACAGTAGTTCAGACAGCAAGTTTGGCTGGAAGAAAAGAGAGTATATGAAGAATTAAGGAGTCATGCAATTCACTGATTCTATCCTCTCCCATATCCATGTTATTGCTTTTGTGGTTCTCCCTAAGACGTAATCAAGAAGGTTTGAAGTTAAAAATATAGTTAATGGATCATGATTTTGAAACACATAATAAAGAAAGAAGAACCCTAGCTAGAATATTTACAAACAACCTAAAAAAGAATAACTTTATCATATCATACGATTCATACCTGGATTGTGAATTGATGAGATGCTTCTTTTTGTTTCCTATTGCCATTCTTCAGCGATTTGTTTCACAGTTTAATCTTCTCTGCGACAAAAAGATCTTATGTGAAACCGTATGGTTCCAGGGTTTTAAGGTTTTTTTTTGGAAAGGGCAAGCTAAAGCATGAGTTTAGTATGTGTGTTGACCTCAATAATAACAGTGCAGGGTTAGCACTTGGAAGTAGAAGACATGTCTGACATTAAATAAAACTCGATAATCTCAGGGGGACTGTTTAACTAAGCACTGGATATTCTATGTTGCCTGCAGTATTTAGCAAGTTTATCATCCGTTTTATTACATTTCCTATGAACGAAAGAACAAGACCATCTAAGAAAAGACTTAAGTTTATTCTTCGCATCAAGCAAGATAGCTTCACTCTCCCATGATATAACTGGAGCAACATTGTTAATATAACTTTCAATTCCTTTGTGATCAGTTTCCACTATGACTTCATAAAGATGTAATTCGACACACCAGTTCACATCATCCAAGAAAGATAGGCACTCTGCTTGTTCAGAGCTTCGTATTTCTGCATATCACTTTGAGAGCCCTCCTCTCCAGTTTCCTGCATTATCATGAAGAATAAGAGCAATTCCTGTTAGACCATTATTTAAATCATACGATGCATCACAATTAACTTTCACATAGGGAAATGACGGTGGTTTCCATGATTGTTCTATATGCATGGAAGGCTATTTTAACAGGCTATGATGTTGCTGTCTACTATAAAAATTTTCTAGATATCTAGAAAAATTCATAGATTTTTTTGCCACTGTTTGCGGTGCAATTTTGAAATTCTGGAAGTGCACATCACATCTTGTATTACATATGGTCCAAGAGACCACCATTGTTGTATTCATCCAATCACTAGGAAAATTCTGTTGCAGACCACGTTGCATCCATCTTTCAAAAAGTTCTACTACAGTGTTATGTGTGCCAGAAAGAACTGAAGATCCTTCAGGTATTAGCATCTTGTTTGTAGGTGAAAATAATTTCTATTTATTTCAGTAATTTCGGGTGTGTGGGTGAGAAAGAATTTAAACCCTAAACAATGTACTTCAAGGGAGTACTTTAGATTTGAAAGATCAATCTGTACAAATCCAACCTAAACCAAGAAATGGTCGTTCCGGACTTGCTTCGGTCACAAAATGGAGGAGAATGGGTTGGTTTTGTGGAGGGAAGCAAGGAAAGTGGTGAGACTAGAATAGTTGATTCTGGAAGAGTTTTTGTGTTACTACGACTTGTATCATAAAAGTGGAAAGGCTAACAAATGGTAAGCTAGCAAGTATTTTCTAAGTGTTGTATATTCCCGAATGAACTTGTTGTTCTGTGGAAATAGGTAAGACCTATTTATACAAGTCGAAGTGAAACGTACTCTAGTCTTATTAAGGGATGGATAAATGGGTAAGTAAATGGGAGGAGGTGATAACCGTATGCATGGAATTGATATTCCATAAAACTATTAACGTATGGAATTGATGTTCCATAAAACTATTAACGTATGGAATTGATGTTCCATAAAGCCGTTAACGCATGGAATTGATGTCGAGCGTTTCACTATTAACTCCCTATATTTACTAACCGTCTAACCCTTATGACACTTCCTTATGAAGGGCGTAGTGTACGCCACACGTTGTAAACCGCCAAACCAATACCCAAAGAGGATCCCCCAGTTTGTGATATGTGTTTGATGTCTCGAATATTTTTGTGGACAACATGTGGCATGTCGTTTTTTCCTGGCAAGTCGATCTTGGGAGACTTGGTAGCTTGGTGACTTTCTACGGTCGAGATCTTGCATCTTAAGAGGAAAGGTAGTCGTTGATCGTCGCACGCTTTTGTTCGTTGGTGGACGCATAGGGAAGGCCAGCATGGTGGTGCGGCTAAGTTGGCATGCCATTGGCATGGCATGGTGGCTCGGATAGGTTGGCATGACTTTGGAATGGCATGGTTTGTTGTGGACAAACTTAGGTTTACAGGCCAAAGGTTACCATGCGTTGTCTGGTAACGTTGGATGGCTGGGATTTGCTTCTGGGATTGAATGGAAACCGTTGATTATTGCACGCTTTCATTTTGGTAGCCACGTAGGGAAGGCCAGCATGGTGTCACGGCTAGGTCGGCATGCCGTGAGCATGGCATGGTTTGGCGTGGCCAAACTTAGGTTTTCGGAACAAAGGTTACCATGTGTTTTCTGATAACCTTGGATGGATAGGATTTTCTCCTGGGTTTGAAGGCTACCGTTAATTGTTGCACGCCTTCATTTTGGTAGCCGCGTAGGGAAGTCCAGCATCGTGGCGTGGCTAGGGTCAAGGCAGGGGGAATTTATCCTGGCATGTGGGGCCATGGGTTTGCTTATGGGAGCATAGCGCGGCTAGCTTGGCTAGGTCCGATTTTGGCTTGGCATGTGGGGCCAAGGGTTTGACATGGGTGCATAGCGTGGCTATCTTGGCTAGGTGTGGTTTGTCTTGGCATGTGGGGCCAAGGATTTGCCATGGCCGCATGGCGTGGCTAGCTTGGATAGGTGCGGTTTTGGCTTGGCATGTGGGGCCAAGGGTTTGCCATGGGCGCATGACATGGCTATCTTGGCTATGTGCGGTTTTGGCTTGACATGTGGGGCTAAGGGTTTGCCATGGGCGCATGGAGTGGCTAGCTTGGCTAGGTGCAGTTTTGGCTTGGCATGTGGGGCCAAGAGTTCGACATTGGCGCATGGCGTGGCTAGCTTGGCTAGGTGCGGTTTTTTCTTGGCATGTGGGTCCAAGGGTTTGGCGTGATCCAAGCTAGGTTTATGACCAAGCTAGGGTTTTGGGCCAAAGGTTGTTTGGTAACCTTGGACGGCCAGGTATATTTGCTCCTAGGATTGAAAGGAAACCGTTGATTGTTGCATGCCTTCGTTTTGGTAGCTGCGTAGGGAAGGCCAGTATGGTGGCTGGCATGGTTTGCCATTGGCACATGGGTGCGACTAGCATGGTTGGCATTCCTTGGCGCGGTTGGTATGGATGGCATGGTTTTCCATTGGCACATGTGTGCGGCTATCATGATTGTAATGCCTTGGCGCGGTTGGTGTGGCTGGCATGGTTTTCTATTGGCACAGGTGTGCGGCTAGCATGGTTGGCATGCCTTGGCGAGGTTGGTGTGGCTAGCATGGTTTGCCATTGGCACAGGGGTGCGTCTAGCATGGTTGGCGTGCTTTGGCGCGGTAGGTGTGGATGGCATGGTTTTCTATTGGCACAGGGTGCGGCTAGCATGGTTGGCATGCCTTGGCGTGGTTGGTGTGGCTAGCATGGTTTGCCATTGGCAAAGGGGTGCAATTAGCATGGTTGGCATGCCTTGGAGCGGTAGGTGTGGCTGTCATGGTTTTCCATTGGCACAGGGGTGCGTCTAGCATGGTTGGAATGCCTTGGCGCGATAGCTATGGCTGGCATGGTTTGCCATTAGCATACGTGGGAATTAGGGTTTGGATTTTCGTAACCCTAATTGGTATTAAAAAAGATACCTCGGTAATTTTTCATAGACATATTAAAGGTTTCAATAAATGCACCTAGTAAAAGATTATTACTTAAATATTGTGACGTCACTGTCTGACTAGGGTTTAGGGTTTTACCATTTTAACCCTAAGTTAAAAACCACCATCAACATTAAGTCCCCTTCTTATCTCGGAACAGGTGCCTTATTGCGAGGTAAGAATATGATGGTGACAGATAAGAACGGAATCGAGACGTAAATCATTGCAAAGATGATCAGGAATATCCGACTAACCTTTTTCGAGAGGTGAAGAGCGTTTTTGCTTCTCGTGTTAGCGGCCCTGCGTAAGTTGTACTGGGGATGAAGACCGTGGAAAGGTGAAACGAAAATTTCCGTCTTGGTATGGTCGTACATCTCCTTGGTGAAGCGGGCGCGATCTTGGAAAGCAAAGCATAATGAACGACTTAGCTCGTAGGGCCAAGGGGTGGCGCGGTCTTGGAAAGGAAAGCGTGCATGGATGACTTGTCACGATATGGCTACTACAGTTGAGCGGGCATCCTGGCATGGTACGGACATGGCAAGGCGAGATGTACACGGACGGCTAGGCATGGTGGGGCCGCGACAATAGAGCGAATGGCTTGGCCTGGTGCGGCCATGGCAAGGCACGGCTCGGTGAGGTTAGGCGTGCACGGACGGCTAGGCGTGGTGGGGCCAAGGCATGGCGTGAGCGGTCTTGGGCGTGGAAATTGGTCTTTGCGGGACCGGTTTCTTCTTTTCCTTCCTTGGATCAAAATAGGAAATCCTTTCCTTGTTCAAACTCCCAAGCATCTCGTCTATAAAAGGGGGCCGGCCTCTCCCTTTACTTCACGCCTTTTTTTTTGCTCTAGTTATGTGGAAGCGGTGAAGCGGACTAGCAGACTAGGTATGTTTCCCAGTAGTTCCTTTTTAACTTGCTTTCTTGTGTTGGTGCAAATGGCCTAGTTGTAGGCGTACCTTTTTTGTAGGGAATATTGTATTTCTGTGCTGGTATGAGTCCTAGCCGTAGGTATGTTCTGCACGATCTTGTAGTGGCACTTAGGCGTGAATATGTTTATTATATATATATATATATAAATAATATTAAAGTTTGCATTAATTCTATATTCTAAATAATTGATGCATAAGAATCTTTTCTCAATTTCTAATAAATTTTGTCTTTAAGTTCTTATTAAAATCCCGCACATAAGTATTGATAAAAGTAAATTATAAACTTTTCCCCAAGTAATCATGAAGTAGAGGCCAATTTTATGATTGGTATTGATAAAAGTAAATTATAAACTTTTCCCTTTAATCATGATGGGTGCCTAACACCTTCCCATCCCGTACTAGAATCTCCTTACCTGACTCTCCGATAGCAGACCATAAATATGCAAGTCATAACTAGGTTTTTGTTTTCCTCAAAAGAATTCAAACTAGTTAAAAGGGTCCCGACTCCCTTTAGTCGTGGCGACTTTAAAACATCTCTTTCTTCTTTGCGAGTTGGCCCTCTTACTAATGAACTAGTAAGAAATTATCTGCCAGCCTCGTAGATTAAACATCCACGAACGGATTAGAACATGGACCTCGCCCCATAACAATTATGAACAAAGGAAATAGACCGGCACTCGACCCGTGCTAGGCGACCCCCGATTTCTACAGTAGGCATGGGCAGGTCACTGTCATTTCCTGTGCGTATTATGCCCTCGAAATAACTTGGCTTGTCTCCAGGATGGATTTCTCGTTAGAAAATAATTTCCGTGATCTTTCTATAATAATTTCTATTCATATTGCTCTATTGTAGTTATCTCGGCAGTGAGAATAGTGTAAGAGAATTTTCGTTAGGATGTCAACAATTTATGCCATACCGAAGGACGCGGGTAATTCCAAGACAAACGTAGATGATGAGTTCTTCACGAAATCGGTCACGGTTAAGAGAAACCATCCCAAATACGTGTCGATCCTTATGACTGGTTCATAAAGTGAGGGAGAGGACCGATCGGTTCGGCCAGGAGGGGTAATAAGGTCTTTCCTTCAAAGGAAAGAATATTATCCCTCTCCTATCGACTTTAAAATCTCTGTGAGTCCGTTATGTTCCTTTGAGAAATGGATGTGATTCATGATGAGCCAGGAGCATGTAAAAACCAATTTGACAAGGGCACAGATCGTTGATGATGTTAAGGCTTCCGCGGTGCTTCAGATTAGGAAAGATATTCCAGTCTTGGTTGCTTTCGTTTCCAGATGGTGTCCAGACACCCACACGGCCGTATGCAGGTGGGGTGAAATGACTATCTCCTTGGAGAGCGTGGATGTGTTGTTGAATCTTCCCTTAATTGGAAACCTCGACGTTAGGTTGTCTGAAGATGAAGAAGAAATGCGCACCTCCCTGGTTGCGAAGTCAAATGGATTTTTTCGGAAAGAAAACGGGACGAAGTTCTTCTACGACTTTTTAATTTTTGTTAATGATTAGTGAAATGATTAAGTTAAAGATAATTAGTGAGATTAAAAAATCAGATAAGTTTTTTTTAAAAAGAAGTAGAATTACTGAGAGAGTAAAGTTAGAGAAGATGAAGAAGAAAAACATGGATTTTACCAACCACAACCGGAGGAAGAGTATTTGGGTACCCAGGTATACTTCAATCTTAGATAATGTTGGTTGAATTGATCCGAAATTTCGAAAAAATGTAAAAATTTTAAGTAGATTTGGGCTTGTTCGGTTACCTTATGTGAAGAACAGGTAACCGAACACATCTAAAAGTGTAGTTCGGTTACTTTTTCCAAACACGCAGGTTACCGAACTCTCTCTTAATGGAGGTTTTTAGTGGTTTGGTTAACAAGCAAGTTACCGAACTTTGTTTATAGGATTTACAGAGTAATGTTCGGTGTGCCAGCAATGTTTCCAAACTTTAGGATTTAGAAGTTTTGTTGGTTCTCAACCTATATCTAACCGAACTTCGCATTAATTAAGATTTTACCAAGTGTACCAAGTTCGTTTATTTCGCAAACTTCATACCAACCAATATCTAACCAAACTACACGCAATTAGTGAAGAGTTCGATTTGTCAAGGTTTTTTTCGAACATGCCGAACATAGTGGAACAAGTTCGGTTAAATTGAAACTCAACATAGTGGGCAAAATAGCACACTTCGGTTACATTGGATTTTTTTTATTTTTTTTTATTTTTGTAATATTGGTAAAGTTCGGTTGGAAAATAGTTTTAGCCTTCTTTGCGAACCAACCAAACATAGTGTGCAAAGTTCGATTAAATCAAAAATCAACATAGTGGGAGAAATTGCACAATTCGGTTACATTGAATTTTATTTTTTTTGTAATATTGGTAAAGTTTGGTTAGAAAATAATTTTAGACTTTTTTGCGAACCAACCGAACTCAACATATTGATTTTCAGAGAAGGGTTCGGTGAACAACATATTGATATGCTAACCAACCAAACTCTGAGTTCGGTTAAGAAAAAATTAATTCTTGATAACCGAAGGGTTCTTCGTGTTCAGAATGTTCGGTTAACAAACTAGTTTTTTTAAAACTATTCCTAACCGAACATGCCACTGTAACTTCCATTTAAACCATATTTTTATGATTTGTACTCAGTTTTCTCAATAAAAAAAATGAATTAAAAGTGATGGGTTTTTCAATCAACGAGTAACGTCAAGGAAAGAGAGAAGAAGAAGAAGAAGAAAAACAGAATAATATTTTTTTCAAAACTAATTATTTTTGATGCCCTTGTTATCTCTTTTTTTTTATATTTTGGTTAATGATTCATTTAAATTAGATGTATATGATTAGATTTATATAGTTATTAGGTTAGTTTTAATTTAAATTAAAGTAAAGGGTAAATGTGTAATTGTCTAACTTTAGGACACCCCTTATAAGTATACGGAGGTTGGCCTAATAAAACCATGGTCCCCAAAAAAAAACCATGGTCCCCAAAAATTCGTTCATTAGGAGTCAATAGTGGCAGAGACTATTAGGAAATAGATTATATTTGAGTAATGTGTATTTTAGGGAAGTTAAAATACGTGTTGTTCACGTATTGTATCTTGATGACCAAGACATATGAATGTATAAATATCTAAACGATGAATGAGGAAACTAAGACTTGTTGAGAACATGACATGGTCTCGAGAGCTTGGTTCAAACACTAACCCTAATGTTTTGTTTTTCAAGTTCTCTTTATACGATGGGGGAAGATGAAACAGAGTCATCCAAAGGAACAAAAGGAAAAGATATATATAGCATATGATTTTCCGAAGAAGAATCTGGTGTACCATCTTAGATCAAGTGATGGTCATGGTATTCTAATTACTCTGATTGTTTTAAAAGAAACCAATTATGATGAACGGGCTAGAGCCATTAGAAGATCTTTGATAACTAAGAGGAAGTTTGGTTTCGTTGACGGTACCATTAAAGAACCTGAAGACCCTGACCAGTTGGAGGAATGGATTTTTTTCCATTCAATGGTGGTTTCCTAGTGTTGATGGTGGTTTTTAGCTTACGGTTAAAATCTTAAAACCATAAACCCTAGTCAGGTAGTGACGTCACAACATTTATGTAATAATCTTTTACTAGGTGCATTTATTGAAACCTTTAATGTGTCTGTGAAAAATTACCGGGGTATCTTCTTTAATACCAATTAGGGTTACGACAAGCCAAACCAAAATTCCCACGTGTGCCAATGGAAAACCATGCCAGCCACACCTACCGCGCCAAGGCATGACAACCATGCAAGCCGCACCCCTGTGCCAATGGAAAACCATGCCATCCACACCAACCGCTCCAAGGCATGCCAACCATGAATGGCAAACCATGCCATCTACACCAACCGCGCACTACACCATTTTAATTTTCCGTTGCTAATTTCGGTTGCAAATTTTTCGCAATGGAAAATATGAGGTTGCGAATAGCAACTGCAGGGTGTTCAAGCGTGCGAAATACGTGTGTGGTCGGGAACACTAGGTCTAGTAAATACACCCATGTCAAAGTTTGGTCAAGTTATGTGGTTTTTGTTTCCACCCTTTAGAGTAAGAAGTAGTCGGGCTTATCTTTCCATTCTATTTTTTCTTTATCTCATTTCTCAGCCACAAAATTTTTACTTTCTTTCATTCTAGATCTGCAGCTCTGAAGAACTTCTATTCTCCGTCTGCGTCAATTCTAAAATTGATTATGTTATATGAGATTGTGATGAACACGAGCTGATGTAACAAATAGGGGATTGGAATGGAGTTCAGTTGTAACTAGAATTGATAAAGAACAACTCTGGTGATGTTGTTATCGGTAGGGGAGAAGAAAACTAGGGTTTGGTATAGGAAATTGAGGAATCGGTGAGAATAGTTGAGTGGCATGGATAATTGGTGGATGTAGTAGTCTCAAATCAAAGAAAAAAAAATATAGGGTAGACAAATTTAGAAATTAGTGTTAGGGTTTCGTAGGAAGAATTTAGAAAAGCTTTGGAAGATGAAATTAGAGTTTAAGAGAAATATTAGAGGTGGGATTGAAGTGAATTAGAGAATATGGTTAAAGAAAAGAAATCAGTGTTAGGGTTTCTGAAGTTTATTAGAGCATTGACGTGATATTCAAGATGAAATATGATGGTTGATGATGGCCAAGAGCAAGAGAGAAAATTATATCAACCAGAAGAGGTAATTCAGATAATTAAAATTATGGTTTATTAATAACTTCATTTGATTGGGTATAATTGATTGTAGGGATTTCAATTTTAGTTTAATTGTGAAATTTAGGGTCACAAATTTGGGGAAAAGAATAATCTTACTCGAGACAACAATTTTTGAATCTCTCAATTATCTTTATCCAGGTTTGTAATGATTCCTTGTTTTCTTTTCGTTGATTATACATAACCCTAAGTTTATTTTCTTTGTTGAAAGACTAAATTGTGTAAGATAGTTTAATTGTAGATCAAAAATGTCGTTGGGGAAGACCAAGAATGAAGCAAGTAGTAGTAACAACATTATAGCTGAAACCGTTGTTTCTGATGTTGGTAGAAGAAAGAGTTCATGTGGTTATTGACCTGCCCGTTCCAGTGTTACTCATGGTTAGTTTCATTCAATTTCCAGTACTCTCTTTTTTTTGTCTGTAATTGTTGTTATTTTAGTAATGGATGATTTGAATAAGGTGTTTAAATTTTCGTCTAACCTTTTCAATTACTATTGTTTGCGATTACCCTGTGGAGAAAAGGAGGCAAAATTAAGAGGCAAACCCTAATACCTCCTGACTTTCTACTGGCTTATTATGTTAATGATGTTTACAGTAATTTTTATTGATGCCATTTTTTATTTTTACATTTTGTTTGTAGGAAAGTGAGCGTTGGTGTGAGAAGCTGGTTACATAAGAACCTGAGTTTACGAGGCCACTCCTTATTTTTACATTTTTTTCTTCTGTCCATGTGATATTGTAGTCATCAAATTAGTTAATAAGGATTTGTACACCCTCTTAAATTATGGTGAGTAGAGGATGAGCTTTGAGCTTTGTCTATTTAATGAATGCTTGCAGGAGACAACTGCTAGAAGGGCAGAAGCTTTGGATGGTGTGGAGCGATCCCTTAACTCCAGGCTCCAGGTCATTTAAGTTCTTGGATTATTGATGAAGGCCATATATGCGAGCATCATTATAGGTCTTTGTTCTGGGCTTACATATAGTAATTGATATACAGGAGGCATAGGCCAAAGCAGCAGCAACCGAGGAAAATGAGAGAGCCATGAATGAACGCCTTTCTGGGACCATATCTTGAATGGTTGTTCTTGAAGCACATGTTTCTTGATTCATTTAGTTTTAGTATATGGTAATGGATTCTTAGTTATTTGCTTACTAGTGCTCGGTATTTTAGATCTCATGTCTTAGAGCCGAGCAAACACAGTTAAGTCGATCTCTTGAAGAAAAAAAAGACAAAGATCATCTGAAAATCGACAGGATTATATGGAAACACAGGAGTCAGTTGCTACCTATGAAGTTCGTGCCAATCAACTTGAAGAAGAAATTAAGGAGCACGAGAAGAAACACAGACAAGAACTGATGGATCTAATGTCAGACAAGGAACTATTGCAGTAGGTAATTTTGAGTATGGTGACATAGGGTGTGTATTGACAATCATACCACATACATTGTTCTTGAACTTATGCTACAAGATATTGTCTCCAGAATCTTCTTCTTGATGTTGTTTGTGTTATATACTATCACGAGATTTCTGATATAGGGATCTATTTTTTTCACAAGAATTGTAATGGGAGAAAACAGCTAGATCAGATTTGGAAACGAAGTCCCGTCTTCAATCTTCTGTACCAGGTCAATCTCCTACGAACAAAAACATCAATATGTATCTTGAAAATGGTAAATTGTTGTTGGATTTGCTACAGTTGATTGCTCAGGTCTTAAACTTTTTTTTCCTGACTCATTTAGATTTTCCCCATTTCTTGTAGGAGGAAACTCCATGCGTAAGATTTCAAGTGTTGGAAGCCTTGCCAACATGGAGGAAAGTTTTTTCCTCCTAGCGTCTCGTGATTCATCTGACAGCTTCTCTGAGAAGAGGCTTAGTGAGGCAACCATGACTCCATACTAATTGAGGAGCATGACTCCAAGTGATTTTGAATCTACCCTCCGCCAGAAAGATGGCGAGCTAGCTTATTACATGTCTCGTTTGGTATGGATGAGTGATTTTTGTTATATACTTTCTCATTTTCGATGATCAAGAATCTTATAGGGTTGGGTCAATAAAAGCTTACAAGTCTTCAGTTAAGGAACAAAGTAACTTTGATTACATAAATATTAGTTTGTTGAGCAGTATGTTTAAAAATTGTGTTATTTTTATTGTACAGACCTAGGCTATGTAGGATCCAGAGATCCAGAACATTCTATCTGATATAGTCATGAGACAGGTATGTGAACCATCAGCAGTTCATATAACTCAACTGAAATTACTCATCATTTACTAGATTTGTACTTAACATGCTAGATGATCTCAAGAGGCTTGTATTGATATTAGAGTTTAGGCATCCAACAATGTTATTCCTTAGTTGAAACATCTCTATTTGATATCTAGATTCAAGAATAGGTTGACGAGGTATTGAAAATTTATCTTCCAGAACTTGAGAGATTTGTTACTTCACAAGTCCTTAGACAACTAACTTTGTCGGTTTGCGCCTTCTTATGGATACTGATTTGTTTTATTCTTCTTGATTGGTTAATATGGGTTGATGCTTCCCTTGATCTCATCCACACACAAAATATTGGAAGGATGATCAAAAGCCATTTTCCACATTCCTAGGTTTGCTTTATTGCTTTTGAAAGCAATTAAATTTTGTAAACCACTGGAACTTGATTTTTTATGAGGAGCGAAATTAACTTTTGTAAACCACATAGTGATAAGTTCAATTTACTCGATACATCTCTGTCCATACTGAATACTGAACTGCGTACATTTTATACATCTTTATAAAATTAATCCTCAAGGTTTTCATTTTTCTTTGGACAATAAATATGTATGTTATGTATCTCCAGCAGTACATTTAACCACTGACCTATCATGGTTATTGCAGCTTATGTCCATCAGTATAACTGTTTGAACTCTCATCCCGATATTTTGAAGTCGCTATACTCTATGCTTCAGCCAGCAAGTCCCTTGGAAGAATTGAGGTGGGTCATTTTTTTTTTACCTATTTGCATCAATGGATCAATTCATTACTTACATACTTGAAAGAATATTTTATGGGGGTCAACATAAAATCTTGTAAAGTTCACATCTTGTTTGAAGATTTAGTTAATGCCTGATCAACTTAGAAGTTCTATCCATTATTATATAGGTATCATGATGGTGGTCGTCTTTATGATCAGCAAATGGCATTGCTGCAATATCAACGGGAAAACATTCATTATTTGAGTGAGGAGGTACTTATAAGTGAATTGGTTATATCCTTTGTGTTGGACTTGGTTAAATATCTTATAGGTGATACTCCATTTTGAATTACTATCAACCATTTTGATTGAGAACAGATTCTTCGCTTGCAAGAATGCTTGAGTAAATATGAAAGATCTGACGACAGAAGCACACCCTAGGTATTATACACTGCTTTTCATGCTGCTTTATCTTTTTATCTTGGTCCCTTGAACCAATATCCAGATTACAGGAACATCTCAGACTACTCGAGTCTTATTCAATATTTATGTAATTTGAAAGGATTATTCATGTTGAGATGATATTACGGCACAGGGATTCATTCCCTGGTTCTTTATATAGGTTGATTTAGCACATCTATTGTCAGCTCGGGATCAAGAATTATGAGAACTATCTGCTGAGGTTCTTTCTATTTCTACTTTATCAAATTGGATGTACTAACTAGCTTGCTAGAGAGAAAGATACTCTATGACAGATTTCGAAAGGTAAAAGTATTATTCAAACTCTTCTTTCAGTTGAATTTGTTTCTCACATAACTTTAGAGTGCTGGAGTTTGTTCAGTGAGAGGAGACCTTTACATTTCTTTTTATATGTCTTATCTAGATCAGGTTCATATTCAGAAATAAGATCTGACCTTGCATATTCCATTAGGGCAAATGTTTCAGCATGTAGAGTTTCCATGGTATGCATTCTAGTTGTGATGTTAATATATTAGTTTGTTACATTATTTCATGCTTTTCAAGTCCTACTTTCCCTCACAAGGAATGATGTGCTTACACTGCAGATGATTGTTACGTGCTTGTGCATCTTGGATGTGAATTTCACAATATATCCTCGGCGATATGCTAAGACTGAGACTTACGGTACTGGAATGGTAAGCTCCTTCTTGCTTGTTCCGTAAATTGCTTGTCCCTTTTTACTCCCAATAGTTGCAAACAATTTCAATGGATAATCACTTAATGGAACAATAGTTGAATTTGATTGTTCCTGAGAAGCACAACAAGTTCATCTCAAATTTGATAACATTTGGCTGTTGTCGAGGTGCTATAATTTTCTGTAATTATTTGTGACATTGTAATATTCTAGCATATGAACTGGTCTGTTACTTAATGTCATTCTTGATTAATTAACATACATCGAGAAACTAATCTTAGGAATTGGGGAATTCCCACTCTTGTTTTTGGATTCGACAGATGGATCTCGGGGTAGGATCATTTGTCCTGGAAAATTCTTTAGTTTCAAGACAAGCACGGAATGTCTCATCAATGTGAGTCATTTCTTTCATATTTTACTTACACATCTGATAAATGCGCACGGAATTGTTACTTGATTGATGTAATGGACTCAGTATTGCACTTACGTTCATTGTTAGAAATTTTTAGCCCTCACAAATTAGAATCTCTCCTCACCTCTTTTGACTATTATTAGTACAAACTTTGGCTCCGGAGCCCTTGTTTCATTACTTTCGGAAACATTGCTTAATCATCCCCAGCCTTGTTACAGCTTTCTTTGAAGATAATATATCATCAGTGTTGAATATTATCGGTCAGTATCATTTATTTTCCAGTAAATGCATCTAGCATAGAGAAAACCGATATCGTTTGAAGTTATTGAAAAAATAAATAAGTTATAGTGATTCTGTTGTGAGCCAACCATTGTTATGCAATGATATTCATGTGTCTTCTTCTGTAACTTTTAACTAATTTGAATTCCTTTCTTTTATTTAATGAATGCCCTAATGATACTTGTGGATGTGGACTGTAAGCAAAAGAATATGATGACTATCACCAAATTTTTGGATGAGTGAATCATCTTTTATCCTTTTGTGCTTTGTTACCCATTTCTTATGAAACTTGGAGAAATTCTTTGAATGATTTATTATTTCTTAATTTGTACCAATATCTTTTCTTTTAGGAAGTGGAAGACCGTTATTCAATCAACAAGTCCAATGATCATCCTATGAAGTCATGTCAACTAAAATTGAAATGCGCCTTGCTAAAGCTGAAGCAATCAACTGGATATCTCTTGAATATACCAGGGAAAATATAGTTCAACATAAATTGAAATCGCCAACAGGTAGGACATTATGCTTGTTGTATGGACTTGCACCAAAAGTTTGATAGCAAGAGTAACAGAACCATATAAGTAGTGAGAGGGATGTTTGTGAGTTTTAGGAAAACTAGGCATACATGTTTCTGTTTCATTAATTGAGTGTATATAGCCTATTAGTCTTCGACTCAATCTTTATAAGCATATATATTGGATATCTGATTGGAAGAATTTGTGATGCTTTGTACGCAGGTTAATTGAATGAAGCTCTGCAAGGTTGGAGAACAAAGCAGCAGCCATTGGGTCACTTAGCAGCTGCAAGATTTGTAAGTTAATATAGTATCTCCTTATAGAGATTTAAGTTAGAATAACTTAGGAATTTCAGAACTTTCTACGAACTGAACTTAGGAACTAAGTATGTTTATATGTATGTCCAGTAAATGAATGACATAGTTTGTATCAAATTATCATACTTGTTAACTTCAATTGAAGAATTATTTTTTCATAATGGTGAATGTGGAAATGAAATTGAATGAATGTGTCATAGTTTGTGTATCTGTTTATGTCCATTGTATATCTGTGGAATGATGGATATGGGGAACTAGGGAACTGCATGGGGTAAATGTAGGGGAAATGGATTTTGACCAGGTCAATGATGACTTGACTTTTTTTTGCTATTGCAAAAAATTAGCAACGTCTTTTTTATGTTGCTAAATTAGAACCAGAATCAATAAATTAGAACCAGAACCATAGTTCCGGGTAGGGGTATTCCTGTAATCAGCAACATCTTAGCAATGACAGACTTCGGTTGTGAATAAACATGTTTGCAACGGCAACGGACGTTGCGAATCTCCGTTGCTGACCAAGAGTCGCAACGGAGCTTATGCCGTTGCGAAAACCTGCAACACGCGGTTTTGCATCAGGTATCCATCGTTGCAACCCCAGACAGCAACAGCCAGGGGCCGTTGCTAATCCTTAAAAATGGTGTAGTGGCGCCAAGGCATGCCAACCATGCTAGCCACACCCCTATGCTAACGGAAAACCATGCCATCCACACCTACCACACCATGCAAAACGCACCTCTCCATGGCCACATGCTAACTTAGCCGCGCCACCATACTGGCCTTCCCTACGTGGCTACCAAAACGAAGGCATGCAACAATCAACGGTTTCCCTTTAATCCCAGGAGAAAATCCTGGCCGTCCAAGGTTACCAAACGACCTTTGGCCCAAAACCCTAGCTTGGATCATGCCAAACACTTGGCCCCACATGCCAAGCCAAAGCAGCGCCTAGCAGCCAAGCTAGCCACGCCATGCGCCTATGGAAAAATCTTGGCCCCACATGCCAAGCAAAAACCGTACCTAGCCAAGCCAGCCACGCCATGCGCCCATGGAAAACCCTTGGCCCCACATTCCAAGCCAAAACCTCACCTAGATAAGCCAGCCACGCCATGCTTGGCCCCACATGCCAAGCCAAAACCGCACCTAGCCAAGCTAGCCACAGCATGCGCCCATGGAAAACCCTTGGCCCCACATGCCAAGCCAAACCGCACCTATCCAAGCTATCCACGCTATGCGCCCATGGAAAACCATTGGCCCTACATGCTAAGTCAAAACCGCACCTAGCCAAGATAGCCGCACCATGCGCCCATAAGAAAACCCTTGGCCCCACATGCCAGGCCAAACGCCCCCTGCCTTGACCCTAGCCGCGCCACCATGCTGGCCTTCCCTACGCGGCTACCAAAATGAAGGCGTGTAACAATCAACGGTTTCCCTTCAACCTAAGGAGAAAATCCTAGCCGTCCAAGGTTACCAGACAACGCATGGTAACCTTCGGCCCAAAAACCTAAGTTTTACCACGCCAAACCATGCCATGCTCACGGCATGCCGACCTAGTCGCGCCTCCATGCTGGCCTTCCCTGCGCGGCTACCAAAATGAAGGATTGTAACAATCAACGGTTTCCCTTCAATCCCAGGAGCAAATCCCATCCATTCAAGGTTACCAGACAACGCATGGTAACCTTTGGCTTAAAAACCTAAGTTTGGCCATGCCAACAACATGCCAACCTAGCCGTGCCACCATGCCATGCCAATGGTTTGGCGGTTTACAACGTGCGGCGTATACTACGCCCGTCATAAGGAAGTGTCATAAGGGTGAGGCGGTTAGTAAATATAGGGAGTTAATGTTGAAATGCTTGACATCAATTTCATGTGTTAACGGCTTTATGGAACATCAATTCCATACTTTAATGGTTTTATGGAATATCAATTCCATGCATACGGTTATCACCTCCTCCCATTTACTTACCCATTTATCCATCCCTTAATGAGACTAGAGTACGTTTCACTTCGACTTGTATAAATAGGTCTTACCTATTTCCACATAACAACAAGTTCATTCGGGAATATACAACACTCAAAAAATACTTGCTATCTTACCATTTGTTAGCCTTCCCACTTTTCTGATACAAGTCGTAGTAACACAACTACTCTTCCAGAATCAACTATTCTGGTCTTACCACTTTCCTTGCTTCCCTCCCCAAAACCAACCCATTCTCCTCCACTTTGTGACCGAAGAAAGTCCGGAACGGCCATTTCTTGGTTTAGGTTGGATTTGTACAGATTGATCTCTCGAATCTAAAGTACTCCCTTGATGTACATTGTTTAGGGTTTAAATTGTTTCTCACCCGCACACCCGAAATTACCTAAATCAGCAGAAACCATTTTCACCTACAAACAATTGGCGACAACAGCGGGAGGTTCGATCTTTCGGTTACAATTTCAATTTTCGGTCGTTGATCTCGTTCTTCAACCCAGATGTCAAGATGGTAGAGTAAGATGATCCACTCCGACTCAGTTAACCGGCGGCTCGATTATCAATCATGACACAACAAGGGATGACTGGGGACTTCCCAGAGGATAGAAGAAGACGATCCGGCCAAGAATCAACGACTCGGTTATCAGACGGCTCAGTAATGACTAGGGATTTTCCATGGAGATGTCTCCCATAAAACTCGGTCTTACACCCAGAAGGTTTACCTAAGAAACCGAGTAAGTCTTACCTAGACAAAATATATTGTTTGCTTTTTTTCAAGTTTTACAAGAATGATAAAATCGATAGCCATGTTATGTTTCATCCTACGTCATCTACCAATACACGGTTTCGTGGTTTTCTTGGAATGTCTGCGTCACTTTCAATCACAACCAAAAACAATCCTAAACATTTCATTACAAAAATAATAATCCAAAACGTCAAGGTAACATTCATCTATCAACCCAAGAAAACCAGAAAATCAAAAACCATAAACTAGGCGTTTCATTTGCCTTTTCAAAAAAAAAAAAAAAAAACTAAAGATAAGATAAGAGGTTCAAAAGACAGAAATATATTCAAGGAAAGGCCTCCTTGATCCTCTTAGCAAAGGACTCCCTTGTACTATGGAGAGCCTCCCTCTTCAATTTCAGCTTCCTGCACAACTTCTTGAATTCCGCTTCCTACTTCTTCACCATGTATGCGGAAGGACCTTCAACTACTTAGGCAAACAACTTTTCGACATCATAGAGGCCTTCAACGAACCAAGGGTTGTTGAATTCGAAGTCCACAAACACATAACGATGGAACCTCCATCTCAAGATTACGTCCTCAGAAACCGTATGACCAGTCACGTTGCACATATCGTCAATCGAAGACAAAGCTTCCTCCACCCGCTTGACCAACGCATGTCGACTAGTAATCTTCTTAGTCGTGGCAATATGACCATAGATTTTCCATATCTTGGTATACAATATCGCATGTTTAGATAGCACGCTAAATCTACCGATCAACACATGACCCGGGAAAGGGACCAAATACGGAGGACTGAAGACGGCACCTGCAACTGAGTCAGCAACTGGCAAGAGATCCCTAACTAAAATTTCACCATTGTGCCCCAGAGTGCTCTCCACCATCTGAGTCGTGGAAGCACATTCGGGATGATGAATTTCAATGTCCAAGTCACTACTTGGAACGGTTTCCGTAATTGGAAGAATGGATACGTCTTCACTCTGGCGAATTTCCACTTCAAGACCATTCCCATGAACGGTTTCCTCCTAGAATATCAAAATTTAGTTTTACTTCAAAAAAAAAAAACATAGAGAAGACTCACTGATTCAGTTTCAGACTGACTAGAGGAAGATTTAGCACTGTTATCGGAAGAACTACTCTCGCCATTGCTGGAATCTGAACTTTCATCCTTTTCAAAATCCCCATCACCATAGATAGGCTCGGCACCGCCGCCCTCCGTCTCGAAAAACGATATTTTCCGACTACTTGCAAGTTTGGCAAAGGCGTTCGTGTTGCTGAAACCCTGGATGAGATACAAGGACACATTCTCAGAAAGAAACAAGGATATAAACGATCCAACTAAATCCAAGAGAAAAGTCATATGTACCCGCATATTGGAAGAACTAAAAGTTGAGAGAACCATCGGACCCAACTGAAAACCACCGGCACGGCTTTTAGATCTTCGCTCCTTCACTTGGGGACTATCTGCATTCGGGCTAACAGATTTCCGCTTGGAATCCCACAACAGTGTATTTTCCGCTAAAACCGCAGGAGAAGGCTTGCCGCAATTATTCTCTACCACACCATTCACGAATCCATGGATAACAAGAAACTCAATCTGCCAAAATATGTTATATTTATAGGTTGTTGATGGATTCCTTTCCGCAAGAAGGAAAAGGATACTTTTACCCGACATGAGAGCACCAACATCAAGAACAGTTGACAATGGGACTTCTGGAACAACCGGCTGACGAACAAGTGGCACCCCTTGGTCAAAACCCATATGCAGAGCCGCCATATCAATATTGTAAGATATTTTGTTGCAATATCCTCGAAAGAAAGAAGGCACATGACCGGGCGTGCAACTACGCATGAACACCATTTCTCCAACGCTCAGACCCTCTTTATCAGAATACAAAGACATGTTCGATGCAGGAGCAAAGGTACTAATATGAGTTATAGAAGACGCGTGTACTGGAGCCCATGGACAAAAATTAATTGCGTACGAGTTTTCAAGAAATCTAACCAGGTTCGAACCAGTCTTCGGGCGCCTGTTTGACCAGCGTAGTATTCTGGAGCCACCCCAAGACTCTGGAAGTATAACCAACGGTTTTGGGGCATACTTATCGAAATGCTCCCACAACCATGCCTGGAGAAAGATGGCATGAACATACGAGTCCACTTTCATGTAGCCGTTTGAGATGCACATGTCCGAAACCAGCTGATCCAAGTGTGCATACAGAGAACCAAGAAACAAACCACCAATAGGGAGAACGACGCCTTTTTCCAATTTTATGGAAAACTTGATAAGTTCCTTCCTTATCTATTTCTTGCTAGAGCCGTCGTCAAAAATATCTCTGGATAGCCAAAGATCCAAGAAAGCCGAGACATGAAGTATGTTATTCTTCTAGTTCGACTCCAGCTCGTCAGGAAACCACTGAAACACCCACCAGTCATAGAAGCACTTCGTCTTGTTTTCTTTCCGAACAAATCCATTTAACTTTGTAATCAGGGTGGTGCGCATTTCTTCTTCATCTGCAGACAACCTAACGTCGAGGTTTCCAATTAAGGGAAGATTCAACAAAACATACATGCTCTCCATGGAGATAGTCATTTCACCCCACCTTCATACGGCCGTGTGGGTGTCCGGGCACCATTTGGAAACAAAAGCAACCAAGCCTAGAATATCTTTCCTAATCTGAAGCATCCAGGAAGCCGCAACATCATCAATGATATGTGCCCTGGTCAAATTGGTTTTTACATGCTCCTGGATCATCATGAATCACATCCATTTCTCAAAGGAACGCAACTGACTCACAGAGATTTTAAAGTCGATAGGAGAGGCATAATATTCTTTCCTTTGAAGGCAAAACCTTATTACCCCTCCTGGCTGAACCGATCGGTCCTCTCCCTCACTTTCCGAACCAGTCAGAAGGATCGACACGTATTTGGGATGGTTTCTCTTAATCGTGGTCGATGTCGTGAAGAACTCATCATCTATGTTTGGCTTGGAATTACCCGCGTCCTTCGGTATGGCAGAAATTGTTGACATCCTAACAAAAATTCTCTTACACTATTCTCACTGCCGAGCTAACTACAATAGATAAATATGAAGATAAATTATTACATAAAGAGCATGAAAATTATTTTCTCACGGGAAATCCATCCTGGACACAAGCCAACTTATTTTGAGGGAATAATACGCACAGGAAAGAAAATAGGGAATGACAGTTACCAACCCATGCCTACTTTACGCAGTAAAAGGAGATGGTCAACATTTATACGGTATTCATGCCTAAGTGCCACTACAAGATCGTGCAGAACATACCTACGGCTATGACTCATACCATTACAGAAAGACAATATTCCCTACAATAAAGGTACGCCTACAACTAGGGTTTGCACCAACACATGAAAGCAAAAGAAAGCAAGTTAAAAATGAACTATTGGGAAACATACCTAGTCCGCTCGTCCGCTTCACCGCTTTCACACAACTAGAGCAAAAAGGTACGCCTCACCTCACCGAGCCGCGCCTTGCCATGGGCGCCGCACCATGCCAAGCCATCCGCTTCATTGCCGCGGCCACACCACGCCTAGCCGTCCGTGAATGCCTCACCTCACCGAGTCGCGCCTTGCCATGGACGCACTAGGCCAATCCATCCGCTTTATTATCGTGGCCCCACCACGCCTAGTCGTTCGTGTACATCTCACCTTGCCATTGACGCACCATGCCAGGCCGCCCGCTCCACTGTCGTGGCCCTATCGTGCCAAGTCATCCACGAGCACTTCCCTTTCCAAAACAGTGCCACACCTTGGCCCCACGATCCAAGCCGTCCATTATGCTTTGTTTTCCAAGACCGTGCCCGCTTCGCCTCGGAGATGTACGACCAGACCAAGCCGGAAATTTTCATTTCACCTCTCCATGGTCTACGTCCCCAGTACAACTTACGCAGGGCCGCCAATACGGGAAGCAAAAACTCTCTTCACCTCTCGAAAAAGGTTAGTCGGATCTTCCTGACCATCTTTGCAATGATTTACGTCTCGATTCCGTCCTTGTCTATCACCATCATATGCTTACCTCGGAAAAAGGCACATGTTCCGAGCTAAGCAGGGGACTTAATGTTGATGGTGGTTTTTCGCTTAGGGTTAAAAACCATGCCAGCCACACCAACCACTCCAAGGCATGCCAACCATGCTAGCCGCACCTCTGTGCTAATGTCAAACCATTCCATCTACACCAACCGCGCCAAGGCATGCCAACCATGATAGCCGCACCCCTGTGCCAACGGAAAACCATTCCATCCACACCTACGGCGCCATGCCAAACGCACCCTTCCATGGCCACATGCCAACTTAGCTTCGCCATCATACTGGATTTCCCTTCGTATCTACCAACATGAAGGCATGCAACAATCAATGGTTGCCCTTGAATCCCAGGAGGAAATCCTGGCCATCCAAGGTTATCAAATGACCTTTGGCCCAAAACCCTATCTTGATCACAAACCTAGCTTGGATCATGCCAAACCCTTGGCCCCATATTCCAAGCCAAAACCGCACCTAGTCAACCTAGCCACGCCATGCACCTATGGCAAACTCTTGGCCCCACATGCCAACCCAAAACCGCACCTAGCCAATCTAGCCACGCCATGCGCCCATGGAAAACCCTAGGCCCCACATGCCAATCCGAAACCGTACCTAGCCAAGATAGCCACACCATGCGCCCATGGAAAACCATTGGACCCACATGCCAAGCCAAAACCGCACCTAGCCAAGTTATCCACGCCATGCGTCCATGGTAAACCCTTAGCCCCACATGCCAAGCCAAACCGTACCTATCCAAGCTAGACACGCCATGCGCCCATGGAAAACCCTTGGCCCCACATGCCAATCCAAAACCGCACCTAGAAAAGCTAGCCGCGCTATGCGCCCATAAGCAAACCCTTGGCCCCACATGTCAGTCCAAACGCCCCCTACCTTGACCCTATCTATGCCACCATGCTGGCATTCCCTACGCGGATATCAAAACGAAGGCGTGCAACAATCAACGGTTTCCCTTCAACCCCAAGAGAAAATCCTATCCATCCAAAGTTACCAGACAACGCATGGTAACCTTTGTCCCAAAAACCTAAGTTAGCCACGCCAAACCATGCCATGCTCGCGGTATGCCGACCTAGCCACGCCACCATGCTGGCTTTCCCTATGCGGCTACCAAAATGAAGGCGTGCAACAATCAATGGTTTCCCTTCAATCCTAGGAGCAAATCCCAGCCATCCAAGGTTACCAGACAACGCATGGAAACCTTTGGCCCAAAATCCTAAGTTTGGCCACGCCAAACCATGCCATGCCAACGGCATGCCAACCTAGTCGTGCCACCATGCCATGCCAATGGCATGCCAACTTAGTCGTGCCACCATGCTGGCCTTCCCTATGCGGCCACCAACGAACGAAAGAGTGCGACGATCAACGACTACCTTTCCTATTACGATGCAAGATCTCGACCATCGAAGGTCACCAAGCTACCAAGTCTCCCAATATCGACTTGCAAGGCAAAAAAATACATGCCACATGTTTTCCACAAAAACATTTGAGACATCAAACACATATCACAAACTGGTGGATCCTCTTTGGGTATTGGTTTGGCGGTTTACAGCGTGCGACGTACACTACGCCCGTCATAAGGAAGTTTCATAAGGGTGAGGCGGTTAGTAAATATAGAGAGTTAATGGTGAAACATCAATTCCATACGTTAACGGTTTTATGGAACATCAATTCCATACGTTAACGGTTTTATGGAACATCAATTCCATGCATATGGTTATCACCTCCTCCCATTTACTTACCCATTTATCCATCCCTTAATGAGACTAGAGTACGTTTCACTTAGACTTGTATAAATAGGTCTTACCTATTTCCACTAAACAACAAGTTCATTCGGGATTATATAAAACTCAGAAAATACTTGCTAGCTTACCATTTGTTAGCCTTCCCACTTTTATGATACAAGTCATAGTAACACAACTACTCTTCCATAATCAACTATTCTGGTCTCACCACTTTCCTTGCTTCCCTCCCCAAAACCAAGCCATTCTCCTCCACTTTGTGACCGAAGTAAGTCCGGAACTGCCATTTCTTGGTTTAGGATGGATTTTTACAGATTGATCTCTCGAATCTAAAGTACTCCCTTGCAGTAAATTGTTTAGGGTTTAAATTATTTCTCACCTAAAATTACCAAAATCAGGAGAAACCATTTTCACCGATAAACACCTGGATTCTTCAATCATATCCACGTTGGGAGATTATGACGATGCGAGTCTTATATGGACACATTTAAAGAAGAGATTTTGTGTTGTCAGTGGCTATTATGGGAGATTAAACAAAATCTGGGATGAGCTGGTAACATATATGTCAATACCACAATGCAAGTGCGGTCATTGTACCTGTAATATTGCGACTCAGGTGACTAAATTACGAGAAGAAGATTATATTCATTATTTTTTGATTGGTCTGGATAGTATGTATGGCTCACTGCGTGAAAAATTGGTAGCACGAGATCCTTTGCCAACTATTGATGATGCGTACCAAACTGTAGTGAACTCTAAAAGATTATGAATGGGAGATTTTCTTCTATATAAAGATGTACAGGAGAACGTGGTGGCCTTTAAAGTGCAACCTGATCAGAAAGAAACCACAAACACTTATGATGCTGCGAAGTTTTGTAAACACTGTAACAGAGATGGCTATTCTGAAGATGGGTGTTTTTAAATAATTGATTACCCTGGTGAGGTGACAGATCTCGTGGTGGTAGAGGATTTGGCATAGGCGGCAAAGCTGGTGGTAGAGGTAGAGGTAGTTATGCGTCTGGCAGAGGTGGCAGAGGATATGGAAGCACCAATCAGGTATGGGAAAATAATTTAAATGTACCAACAACTCAGCAATACATTGGTACTAAGTGCTTGATTATTTTAGTTCAAACAAATCAAAACTTCAATTGCAAGGTAAACTGAACCATACTTCCTGGATTATGGATACAGGGGATACGAATCATGTCACATGTAATATTGATGACATGATATAAGTAAAAGAAATTAAGGCATGCTCAGTAGGCTTGCCAGATGGAAAGTCTGCGAACTCTGATAAAATTGGAACTGGAACTGTGATTCTTCCTGGTGGTTTGAAGCCTAAAAATGTTCTTTATGTATCTCATATAACATGTAACTTGATCTAGGTCACACAGATGATCGATGAGTTAGCTTATGTTTTGCAATGTACAAACAGTTTATGTCTTATACAAGACCGGTTTACGAGGAAGGTGACTGGAGTGGATTAGAGAGAAGGTGGACTATATTTGTTTCGTGGTGTACCTTCAGTTAAAGTGCTAGCACTTAGTGGAGATTCGTACGAGCTATGGCATCAAAGAATGAGACATCCAGCAGAGAAAGTATTTCAAAATATACCATATGTGAGTAGGTTATTTAGGAAGAATAATAATGCTTGTGATATTTGTCCACGAGCAAAAAATCGTAGAAGTAGTTTTCCTAATATTCAGAGTAAAGCTAGATGCATATTTGAGTTAGTTCATTTGGATTTATGAAGGTCTTACAAGACACCTTCGTCTTGTGGAGCTTATTATTTTTTAATAATAGTTGATGATTTTTCAAGAGGTGTGTGGATTTATTTGATCAAGAATAAAAATGAAATTAAATAGGTATTTATTAACTTTTTTGCTCTTATTAAACGTCAGTTTGACAAGGAAATCAAAAATGTTAGAAGTGACAATGGAACAGAATTTAATGCTTTGCGTGGATGTTTTAATACTAATTGAATAATATTTGAGACGTCTTGTGTTGGTACACCCCAACAAAATGGGAGAGTTGAGATAAAATATCAGCATATAATGAATGTTGCAAGAGCTTTGAGATTTCAATCTAATTTACCAATACAATTCTGGGGGGAGTGTGCATTGATTGCAGCATACTTGATTAATAGAACACCAACACCTATACTCAGAGAGCTTGTTAGTAACAAGGAGATTGTTGTGGAGTTTTGTGAAATTCAAGAGCAAGTGGCTGATATTTTTACCAAGTCTTTGAAGTCTAATACTTTCATTTACTTGCGTGAAAAATTGGGAATGATTAGAAAAGAGTATCTTGGTTTAAGGGAGGATGTTGAGAAATAAACTAGGATACTATGAATGGAATCAACAATGAAGTTGATACAGTCTGAGAGGGATAAACATGTTATGTTGATACAGTATGAAGTAAGCAGTATGGATTAATTATGAAAGTTGACATGAAGTAAATGGATCAACAAGAATTGTTGACGCATGGTACGGTATTTAGAAGTTTACTTGAGTTGGAAGTATTTCTTGTTTTAGAGTTTTGTTTACGTGAGAATTTCGTAGTAGAGTCTTTTTTAGGGTTTGATTAAGTTAGGAAAGTGTTTTTACTTGAGATTCAAGTTTGCTAATCATATAAATAGGTTGTTGATCCATGAGTCGATATTACATCAATTGAGATAAGTTTTATTTGAGTTTAGTTTTGTGTGTTTTCATTAAGTCTTTCATATCATATTTTCTACACAACTAAAAGAATATCGTAACTTGGGATATTATTCTCATCATATTTGAGGAAAAAAAATCCACATACCGAAAGTTTGTTGTTATGATGTATTACATAATGTTTTTGCATGAAATATGAATCCGTGGTGAGTGAATACCAATGTTTGGATACAGATTTGAGAACAAGTAGAGATTTCACAGGTAAACATAAGAGAATATGAATCAAAATATCACTATTATTGAGTACCAATGAAAATGTTGATGATGATGAGTTGTCACTGTTACCTGAAATTTTCGTCGTATGCATTCCCGGAGAAAAAGAAATTTGATCGTAAGGATATAGGGTTCAGACTGAGTCGCGCAGATGCTAGAAAAAACTGTTGAATACTTAATTGTTTACTGTAACACAGTAGAAGAATCCTTTATTATCTAAAACTGTTGAATACTTTTACAAGACTACTCGTTACATATATCAAAGGAAACTAAATATACACGTATATACCAAATTTAACTAATCCTAAATTTAGAAAGAGTTGTGTACAGAGGTGGCAGAAAAGTGATCACTTTGTACTCGGAGAGGACACTGTGTTAATACCCTACCGCAAGCATAAAAGAGCAAAACGATCTTTTGGAAGAGGTTTCGTAAAAATATCCGCAATTTGGTCGTTTGATGAACTAAACCGGACTTCCAGAATCTTGGAAGCCACTTGGTCACCAACAAAATGATAATCAATTTTGATATGCTTTGTCCGAGCATGAAATATAGGATCGACCGTGAAAAGGCGAGGGTACCCCAAATATATATACCTCAAGCTATAACTTTTCCTTTCTATATGTCCTTTCCCCGAAAGTGATTGTCTATGGACTGAGTCGAGACAATACAACAAATCGGTTCACACTTTGTGTGATCGTCTATGGATACGAGATCGATATAATACAACAACAAAGTGTGTTTACTTGATATAAAGGTTCGGACTTAACCAAACTCAATAGGAATCACGTATCAAGTAAATAAGAATTAACGTTTGTGCAATTTACTTTAATTATAATAAAACAATTATAATGCGGAAATATAAAGTAAATGACACGGCAAGATTTTGTTAATGAGGAAACTGCAAATGCAGAAAAACCCTGGGACCTAGTCCAGAATTGAATACTCTCAGGATTAAACCGCAATACAAAATAAGACAACTTCGTATAGTTGAGACCAAGCAACTAAACCTATAGTTTACCTAGTTACGTCTATATTCCCACGCCTCCAACTTGTAAAAAAGTCACGTACTTGGACCAATTCCTTTGGTTCGTATTCCAAACAGTAAAGGAACAACATATATGTTTGGTATCAACTCTCTTCAACCAAGTGATATGATTTGCGCAAAGTTTCCCTTGTTTATCTTAACATAAACTCCTTTGCCAGGTTCCAAGATCTATCTTATGTTCAATCACCCAAAAGCAATCGTTAAGATTAAGCCAACAACACTCTTCAACCAAGTGATATGTGTTGATGTCGATCTTCCTCAATTAATCAATCCAATCTACCATAAGGATAAAATGATTATTAATTGGATCCTCTTTTTCCCAAACAAGTATTGTGCACACCAAAGATTGTAAAAGCCAAGTTAGAAATATTCAATATCTTCTTTGTCTTCAAATCTTCTTTGATCTTCAATAAACACCTGCACACAACTACTTGAATCTCTTGTGATCAATCACACACAAAACGGAGTCTGTTAACAATGGATTATCACAAGATTGTCTTTAGATTTAACAACATTCTAAAGATCCCTATCGAAACCTTGAACTAGTTTGAGTGAATCTTATATCAGAAGATAAGATTCTCATGTATAAAAAAACTAGGTGCAATCAAAGTTCAACCACCGTTAGTCAATCAAATCAATATGAAAACTAAAGATAAACCGCAATATCTAGTTTCCCACCAACGGGTTGCGCTAGAGCTTCTCAATCCCAAAGAAGACTTTAAATTGAGCGGTCGTAAGAGATTTCACCTAATTAGATTACTCTCCTCTCCGATAGGCGGCTTCACCAATAACAAAGACAAAAGAGTAAGTCTAGGTTACGCATGATTAGTTTTCTAGAAATGCAAACTCAAAGTATTTATAGACAAGGAAGTTTGGACACCAAAGAATTTCCAAAACCGAAAATATACTCAAGATATTTTTCCATATTATCTCAAATTCGGTTTTCATAATTACTGTGAGTGTACTGTCCAAAAATATGATCGAAATCTCCTTGGAAAATCTTTAATTAGCAAATGCACATTACTAATTTTTATTTTCCATATATAATTAAAAACCTTTAATTAAAAAGATTCTTAACTTATTTAAATTCGATCTTGGGATTTACTTCCTTCTTAGATGTTAAGGAATATCTAGAACAAAATAGAATAAGCATTAATGTACCGTGTTCAAAGAGTGGCGACATCTTACTCTTGCAAGTCTTTTCCATGCTTGCTCACTTGAAACCTATTTACTACACTTCCAAACAAGTTTAGAATTGGTTCATCTGACTTTCAAGAACTACGTGATTGATCAAGTACCACTCTGTCACAACTCATGGGTTTACGGTTCTACCAAAACAAGTTTCGGTTCTACCTCCATGTGAGTACTGTGCACAGTTACACTAGATTACCAAAGATACGGCTGACTAGGTACTAGGATCGGTTCCCCACATATATTTGGTATCTAACTTGTATGCACTGCACATGTCCATAGGATCGGTTCCCCCTTCCCAAAAATGTGTTGTACATGTTCATAGGATTGGTTCCCCTTTCTTCCATAAACCTTGTTGCACCTCATACAAGGATCGTTTCCCCATGTAATGCACTGCACCTCTTACTAGAATCGGTTCCCCTCTTCCCAGTAATAAGTTCAGACATACACAATCCGATCATACCCCAGGTGATTACTTAAGATCGGTTTCACTAATAAAAGTCATACCAATACATAAGTCAGGCCTCATGTGAATAGTTTTACCAAGAACACAAACAAGTCATGAGCGGTTATACTAATTACACATATTGGTCGTTCATAAGATATGCAATGAAGAACAGCCCCAATAACGCCTGGCGATTTCCTTTTCGGTTCACAACACATATCATGAACTTACTTCCTTAGAACACATGTAAACATTGTTCCCTAGGATGAAATCCTCACCTCATACCCATACATAATCACAATAGCATTCATACGATTATTTTGATGTCTTATATACAAAGTTTAATGGTTAAGCAAGCAACTTCATATTGTATTCCTTAATACTATGTCTATCTAGAGTGTTCATGCTTCGCAGTTTTATGTTTTCAATATGCATGACTTGAAAGATATGTTAGGGAATGAAACAGTTCAAGTCAAATATCACTAACTTCAAGTGGAAGGATGATGTTGTCGTTGTAGCTCTGTACTTCTTCACTTCTTCAAGTCTTCGCAATACTTGTAATGTCTCACCCTAATACTTTCAAGCTAACCTATACGAAGTTGACTCTAGTACATTTAAATCAAGCGACTCTTAAGTGAGTTTTGGTTCACTAAAATATGAAAACCAAACTTGACATACCAATGCTTGGTAGGTTCAACCGAGCAATGCTCTAACAGAGCGTAAGATTATCAAACGTTAGCAAGTGAACCAATAAAAGCATGTTGTGAACGGTGATTAAACTGACCCGTCAGGTCACAAATATTTTTATAGCTCATTTTCTTGAGATCACAAGATACAATCTTGTAAGGTAAAAGTATAAGCACTTTCAACTCATCTTCATTGCTATCCCTATCCACAAGTACTATCTTTAACTTTAACGCACGGTAATTCGATCCACAAATGGAAGCACCAAATTTTCCTAGGATATTGGTTTCCACACACTATAATCGTTCTCCATCTCAAAGACACCGAAGTAATTGGACGTATGATCCATTTCATGTGAAATATAATACACATATGACTAATGCACTCTCCAAAATACTCTAGTTGAGACCAATGTTCCCTCATCCCATCGTCAAACCGTAACTTTTTTAGCACTTGTTGAGCAATACTGAAGTAAACTAAAGTCTGTGCTTTATGCTTGATCCAATTGAGACAGCCATTCCAGTAAACACTACGAGAAGGGCGATCAAATTCAAACATATGATCAGGAAGTCTCCATGAACATGTTTTCGAAGAAAAGATTGATATCTGATTATTATTACAGTCCAATTGCAGTAGTGTTTTTTTTTCTTCGGTTGGTGCCTCCCCACCTTGGTAGCGGTGCTTTAGTATATATACAAAAATTAATTCAAACATCAAAGTTTATATAAGGATGTCAAATCATAATAATTCAAGGGGATTTTAATAAAGTGCCACACTTTCAATTTCATGTTTAAGAAAGTGCCATCGTTTTTTTAAGAATTTATTTAATGCCACACATTTGACCTTTTTCATCTAGTTTTTTACCAGACATCCGTTAGTGCATAGGTGGCAGTTATCCATCTTAGTAAAAGACATCTATGCCCTCAAATCGTCTCATTATAGTTGAGTTAAATCAAATTATCGTAACGAGTCATTACCGAGTTCAGTCGTGAGTCAGAGCATCAACACTCATTCATACTCTTCAATACAACCCCTGGCAGTAACATAAGCATCAACTCCACCTACAATAGCATACTAACACCACAAACAAACACCAAAATCTCCAACTGAACTACAAGATCATCAACAACAGAACATAACTCCAACCATTCTCACTACAACAACAACATCTTCATCTCAATACCACCTCAATCCATAGCCTGCACTTGAGCTGCAATACTTGTATCTTCTCAGCTTCAAGCTCAATTCTTCTCTTGCTAAAATCATTTGATCAAGCACCACCCACTGCTTAAAACAACATCCACCTGCAACTGTCACCCAGTTACCAGCATTTCCTTTTTATTTCAATATCAATTACACCCCATAGCAGTAATATCAGTGTACACTGCAATAACCAGCACCATTTAAAAATCTTTGCTCTTGTAGTTTGTACCTTCCCTAGACATTCATCTAAACAGTTCCATACACCCTTTAATAGCATCATTCAGTTGGAATCCCGCTAACATCAGACTTGCAGCTCAACTTTAGTTTAAAGCACGGTACCAACACAAGCTAACTGCAGCAGTTCCTATAATTCCAATTTCATCTCAGACTCATAGCTGTAGTTATGAATCTCCTTGTAATCCAAGGCAAAACCACTTAGCACAACCCATTTCAGTTTTACCTCATACAAGCCATAACTTCCATCACCAGATTCAACCATACAACCCAAATTTGCAGGCCATTGTTCCCTTCAAATTTCCTAACATTTATCTATAGTTTCACTGCTGCTTTATTCTTTTTAGTTCTCAAACATCTAGTAAATGCATCTTATCCATGCAATGATTCAATCTAATAGAAACACATTCAAATTCTATCTGGAGCTCTAAATTCTTCTCTGCAACCTATTATTACCAACAATAATTACCTAAACTCTATAACTCATCACAGTAACAGAAATTCAATTCAATTGATTGAAGAAAATTACCTCAGGACCAATCTCTAACCTCTTACAATTAACCAATCTTCACTGCTAGCTCAGTTCAGCTTCAACCAACACCAAATACCTATCTCAAATCCTTCCCTGAATTCTTCTCATGAATCCCTATATTTTCAATGCAAACAGAGATTCGATCACTAAATCATTCTCTCTTGCTCGTAACAGTAAAAAACTATCATCAATTGATCGATTCTGTCATAAATTTCTCCCAAATCCAAAATTAGTATTTGATACCCTAATTTTGAATCTCGCTGATTTCAATTCTCTTCAATCAGAATAAAACCCTAACCAATTCATAACTACATCATTCCATATCCTTCATCATTCATGCAGTTCACCAACGAATTCCCTTTATTTACATTTCATTTTCAAATCCAGAAACCCTAACTAAGTCCTTGATTTACTTTTCGTTTGAGTTTGAATCAATTGTACACAATCCTCACCACCAGTAATCATTCCTTAATGTTCCTCTAATATTTTCCGATCTCAAAACCTCAAAATCTTCTCTCAGAATCGCTAGGAATGAAGAACATGGGAGAGGAGGAGAAGAGCGAGGATGAAGAAGAGAAGATAAAATCTCGGCCGGGTTTGGATAAAACCAAAGTATAAGGAAATTCACAAGGTTAGTTAGGTAATCATGATACATTTTCTTGACTTTTTGAATAGCAATTGACTTATCAAGTGGGCCTTAATAGAATACTTAACGTGTGTGGCATTTTATAATTTAAAAAAAAAACGGTGGCAATTTCTTAAACCGGGAATTGGAAGTGTGGAAGTTTGTTAAAATTCCCTTTCTTTTTTTATAGATAAAAGAGGAAAAGAAAGCATTCCTCAAACTATTACAATTGTTGAGATCTGGTGCCGCTGCGCAGACTGCCAGTTCCCACCAGGTTTGCATCCAAACCATCCAAGTCTGAAACAACTCTTACATGATTACTTGCGCGTATTCTAACAGTACAGGGAAGTAAATTTTCGGAGATAATCGGAATAATTTTGTTAATAGTGTTTTGGTTCCAAGACCCATCAAATAGCTATATATAACTAAGTTGACTGCTAGGTGATTATCCCTATCATTTGTTGTGCTTCGAGTACCAATTTCAAAAACTTCCTTTCCATCGTGATCCATATAGTGAACATGCTCCTATCTTCTCAGCATGCATACTTCTGATAAGCTTTATTATTTGGCAAGAATTTGATTCAAAATCCATTCTGCATCCTAATTCCACTTCCCAGTTGTAAGCATCCAAGGAAGACCTTTGTTTTACTTCATCATTGGAGCTTTGGCCGAGATTTGGTCCTCTGACTCCCCTGCATTTCCCTATATGGTCAAATAGAATTAATCTCATTCCATAAATATTCGTAGCATGTTTTTGGAATATTGCCACATTAATTTTCATAGTTAATTCAAACTTCAATGTTTATATATACAAATATGTCTTCCTTCTTTATAACATTGCCCTTCTTTGTGTCAATATATATATATATATATATGTCAAAGCATAATATAGTATATTTTTTCTCAAGTTTAACAAGCTAAATGGTAAAAATACAAGGATCCAATTTAGTTCAAAATCTAGATACATGAGAAATATAACAATACACGAATTGACAAGTTTAATTTCCAAGAAGAAATCTTGAAAAAGAAATTCATAATCTTCACGAGATAACTAAATCAAACTTATTTCAAAACACCATCCTATTCACATCCCATGATGTATATGTACAAGGACAATAACCTATGCGAATTTTGGTATTGTTGTAAGCTTTTCCGGCTTACTACATCAAGCTAGCTTTAAAATACGTGGGAAAACAAAACAAAGCAAGTAAGGAAGAAAACTATATATATATATATGTATGTATTGATTGTGAGAATAATGTTCATTTTAGATTTTATATATAAAAAAATCCAAGACAATGTAGATAAAAAAAAATTGAAATTGGTGGTCAAGGTTTTAGTTTAGGTGAAAGACAGAGAGAAAACAGGTTGTTAAGAATGTTACGATCATCACAAAGAGTTCATTCAACTAAAGTATATAAAGTAATAAAATTCACTTACCCAAACCTGGTTCTGTCCATGTTCATCTCGGAGTTCGCTAGGATTACTCGGAATTTTTTAGGAGCTCTGATTGAGATGACCACTTGCCCTTATTTAAACAATCTTTCCACTGAGCAATTAATTCGTTGTTAATTTAAATTAAATTTGACCGTATTTAACCGGATACCATTACCTCCCAAGAGTATCATCATTTGTGTTATCCTTGCGTATTCTTATTGACATCGGAAAAAAAAACTTCTTATTAATTTAATACTTTCATTTTTTTTCTATATAAAATAGGCATTAACACCATTATTTAGTTGTAAAATTTTCTTTGGTATCGTCGATAATCTTACAAATTAAATAAAAATTATTGATTTTTATTTTGTTTATTATTGTTATAAAATATTAGACATTGTAAAAGGCCCTACGAAAAATTTCGCATAGGACCCTTCTAGACACAGGATCGGCTCTGCATACCTTGGACAAATTCCCATCATTGTTCCCACTACCATAAAACTCTGGCTCACTCCCTTACTAGTCCCTCCATTCTTCAAAATATATTTTACACTTTCCCAATAAGGAATATACGGTTCTTTTGGTTGTTTTCTGGACCTTCATTCAGAACGAACCTTCTACATACAGTCTGGCTACATGGTCAAGGTTTTAAGTTTAGGTGAAAGATGGAAAGAAAACAGGTTGTTAAGGGCATCATCATAAAAGTTCACTCAACTGAAGTACTATTCTGTCCATCATTCCACATTACAGAGCTAAGTACTGTTCTGTCCATAATTCCACATTACAGAGCTAACTGAAGTTCTTCACTTCCATAGACCAACATATCCACAGATCCTCCTTTTGAAAAAAAATTTATAAAAATTAAAGAACTATTTAAAATTAAAAAGAAGATGAGAATTATAGCTTGTAGGTCTTCCTACCTATTAGCATAAATAGAGATCTTTCAAATTGTATGTTTGCACATCCATACATGATCTGATCAAGTATTCGGAAAACAGTTTTTTTCTTCTCAGGTTAACTCTCTTTTCTCCAAGTTATTATTATCTTCACTCTTATTCTGCTTGTGTTTTTTGAATACTAGGTGCATGTAATCCATGCAGTGCCATTGCATCTGCATACTCAGATTCATATTGCATGGGTGTGCAATTGCACCCCCTGCCCAGCTGGCTTCAAAGCCAAATTTAGGCCCAACAAGAATATTTTTTCATATACAAGCTTGTTTTTGCTTCTTTGCACCCCCTAAAAATAGCTTTTTTTTCATCCCTAACAAATTTTTGCACCATCTCATTATTCCTAGCTCCGCCCACTACTAATAGGTTTCATCTACTGTGGTTGTGTAGGCAGGTACCAATGGAAGGTAACGAAGTCTCGTTAGTAATTGACGACTTGATAGCCAAACTTCCGAAGTTAAAAGCACCTACGCGTCCTTGGGGATCACAAGTATGCATCTACAAAGTGCATGAGAAGTTGCAGGAAGTGAGCAGTCCTAGTGTATACAAACCTACGCTTGTATCAATCGGACCGATCCACTACGGAGATGAAAATCTAAAAGAAACACAAGACTGCAAGTTGTATTATATGAGCGAGGCTCTGACTCAAAGGGGAAAGAATGATATCAACTCGACAACAGCGTTACTTCAAAAGTGTGTGGAGTCTATTGAGAAGCTTGAAAAAAGAATTAGAGACTGTTACGCAGAACCTATACATTTCGAAAGCAAGGAATTTGTAGAAATGATGGTGATTGATGGCTTGTTCATCGTCGGGCTTTTCCAGCATTTCGGAGTTGAACAACCACCACCAGACGAGGATCCTTTAGCTCATAATCCATGGGGCAGACAAAATATTACCTGGGATTTGCTACTCCTTGAAAACCAGATTCCTATGTTTGTTCTCGAAAGCCTGTATAAATTAACCGCATCGGAGGAACAGCAAAATGCTAAGACCATTGGTTATCTTGCTTATGGTTTCTTCAAAAATTATATCCGATTCCCAAGAGATAAAATTGTTCTAAAAAACATGAAAGAAGCAGATAAGCATGAAGACACCCCTTACAAGCATTTACTCGATCAGTTAGCACAGACATTTCATCCTCTTAACGATAACAAAGATGGTGAGGCCCCTCCACCGTTGCCGCCGCTGAGACGTGCTTTACGAGTAACTTTCAAGTTCATAGTCAAGATATTCTTACCTAAACCAAAGACGCTCCATACAACAAGAATGTACATGGCTAGTGCGACACAGTTGGACCAAGCAGGAATCAAAATCGTTAAGGGTTCTACGGAAGCTAGTTTCCTCGACATCAGCTTCAAGGATGGAATTCTGACAATTCCACCTGTTGTGATCAACGCCCGCGTTGATCCTCTGCTTAGAAATCTCATTGCAAATGAACAATTCTCCGATCGATATACTGAGTACGTGACTTCTTATTCTTTATTCATGGATAGGCTCATAGTCACCGAGAAAGACGTTGAGTTCCTAAGCAATCAGGGTATCGTTACAAATAATCTCGGCCGCTTCCAAGAAGTCGCTGATATGTTTAGCAGGCTTCATAGAGAGATAGTTTTGGGAACACCATTCTATTATCTTGGAACATTCGATAGAGTCAACAAATATTACAACAGCCGTTGGAACTTTTGGAAAGCGCATCTCAAACGGAAATATTTCAGTAATCCATGGGTGACTATTGTAGTAATCGTTGGAGGCATATTAGTACTTCTGTCGTCCTTAAAGACTATTATCCAGACAATTCAATTCTACCTCCCTAAGGATAAACTATCTGCTGAATTTAACCCAAACGTTCTCAAGTTGGGTTACTATTAATACTATCGCAGCAAGTGTGTGGTGTGCCAATAAACTTGTAATATGGAAATTACTTGTATTGTGTTGTTGTGTTTATTTTAATAATGGCGGAGATGTATTGTATTATTATTTCATGCCTAACCTTATGCTTCAATTTACATGATGTGACTATTCTTGCCTCGGAACTTGCTAAACCATATAGAATGATATACTCGCAAGAAGTCTTATGTTATGTGCAGAACATCGAACCAAATCAACTCAAAGCACAAAAGGCTTTGACAGTAACAACCTAGCTCATTTTCTATAAACATGTGAAGATTAAAACTCTGGCACTACAACTTATAAGCAATAACAAACAACAAACAGCATAGCCCAAAACAATTACAAAAACTACAGCACTTCACAGAACCAGCATTTCAATCTCAGGCAAGAAAATCAACAACATAGACAACGGACAAAAAGATAAGCTTCCATAGATATATCATCATTTCATCCAGTGTCAATTCAAAAATCGATGATTTTCATCTTTTTCACATATTTACATTTCTATCAATTGAAACTCCGATATGTCTAACCAAGTTTGAACTCAGAGTTTCTAATCATGTGTTATATGCACCAACATGTATCCAAAACAGAAACAATCAAAGAGCACGAGAAAACAACTTACATCATAGACGAAGAATCCGTGTCACGCGAACCAGTACTAGCACCATCCTCGTCCACATTTGCGCAATTCAACAGCTCTTCTTCAAATTGTTCCAGTTCATCCAATTTCAAACACTCTCTCAATTTCAGCTTACACAGCTTCAACTGATTCTCCAAAACACTTCTTTCCGATTCATGCTTGAATATAACCCATTGAAGTGATTGAATGATTTCTTGATCATATTGCTGTTTCTGTTCAGCTAATCTTTTAGATTGATTCGCTTCGATTTGTATTGAACTCTTGTCACTTTGTAACCTCAGTATCATATCCATTGCTTCATTTGTTGCACATGTTGATGACATTCTCTCATTCTCCAGTTCTGTAATTGCTCTGTTCTTCTCTTCTCTTTCAATCTCAATTTCTTTCTTCAGTTCCTCAATTGTACTCATCTCTTCATCATTCTTTCCTTGTTCACTGATTTCAGCAGATTTCTCAATGATTTTTTCAGATTTCTCACTTCTAGGGTTTTTACCAATCCCAACCAAACGAGATGAGATTTTTGACCAGAATAAACCAAACCATAACCAAAACCCATGAATCAAATCAATTGATTTATCTCTAAATCCACCAAAAATTCTCATCAAACCCTTGTTACGGTAAGACCCAATTGTTAACAAAATCAAAAGAACCCAGAGGATTACATCACCTGTACAGAAAGTAAATGCCGCTCCAAACCCAGAATTTGTTGCATCTTCTTCACTAAACCTGGAATTTCTGAAGAAAGAGGAATTATCCATCTGCTGCTGCGTGTATCCATCAATGGCGCCCAGAGTCTGAACTTGAGCCATTCTTCTTCTTCTTCTAGGGATTGATTTATTTCTTCAATCAAACACAAACCCAACCTTCTTCCGTTGTTCAGAATCAAAAATCCCTAAGAAAAGTAGTGGAAAAACAACTCAAAATTAAAAACTTTCTGAAATCAATACTCTGTTCTTTTTATCTTCTTCCACTGATGGTGAAGAGATAAAGAGATGGGGTTTCTGATTGGATTGAAAAGAATTTATGTCTGTGGAAGAAGAAGAAGATGAAGAAGAGGCTGCAATTGATTTACATTTCCAATGAGTGACTGAATTTTAATGATTTTTTCATTAGAAAAATCCGAAACGTTTTTTTTCTCTGATTGTTCCAGTGTACATACAGAAACTCAAGAGCTTCTATGCACCGGCATTTATATACGAACACGTGGATTAGCTAGCGTCAAATATAAGCTTGAGGACAGATGTTTGGTTTTCATTGGCGTTCTGGCTGTAGTGGAGATGTATGGATTTAGGTTTGGGTTATAGACCGTTGGATTATTTATTATGATTCCCTTTATTGATGCAAATAAGAACGTTGGGCTTACCGTTTGAGAGTTTAGCTGATTATTAGATTTTGAGCGATTAATTAATAAATGTAAGGGTATTAGAGGGTGATTAGATCCAGGGATTATCTTGTTTGAGATGTGGACCAAAATGCTAAGTGCAGAGGATCGAGAGCGTACCATATGTTAAGCAAATTGTTTTTTAAGGACAGAATATCTTATCTCTGATAATAATAATAACAAAACATTTAACCACTTGCATAGTATGGGCGCACATGATTTATCTGGCATTTTTAGGGGGATTCTTAAAAAAAACAAAAAAGGTCACTCAAATATAAAGAACGCGTAATTTGGGATATCCAAACTAATTGGGGGATATGAATTACTTCCCCCAACAAGGGGTGGCTGATAAGAGGTAATTTTTGAATATGATAATACCAAAATACCCTTTCTTAATTAAAAATCTTTATGAAAAGACTGTTATGCCCTTTCCCCTAAAACAATTAAATCTAAATACCAAATAAGTTTATCCACCAATTTCATTTGATTGCCGGCACAGTTAGGGTTTTGATTTTTTTTTCCTTCATCTTCTTCATTGTTCTTTGAGAAGGTTAGTGATTGCTGAAGAAGATGAAGATGAAGAAGAAGAAGATGAAGAAGAAGAAGAAGAAGAGGACGACGCGGCGAACTCGGACGATCAACCACTCGCAGTCATGGCTTCTTTGAGAAGGTTAGTGATTTTGAACTCATTTATGATTGTTTTAATCGATTTATAGCAATGGGTATAGGTTAGAATCGCCAAACATAGCTGAAACAGTCGAGTTACACACAGTACCGGCATTCTATCTGGGATGAATACCACGCCGGTTTTAAGTACCGGCATGTCCGATATAATATATATCCATGTCGGTGGTCAACTGGAAAAAAATCAAGTTTCTGGATACTTTTCATCATGTGCCGGCATAGAATTATAGGATGAATACCCCGCCGGAAGTGAGTTCCGGCATGGTTATTTAGGATGAAGACCACGCCGGAAGTGATGAAGAACATGTCGGAAATGATGAAGACCACGCCGGAACCTAGTTAGCAATTCAAGGTATGGGTAGTAGTTCGGGACGGCATACGTACGGGAATTATAGGGATTCAGATAGATTGGATTCGGTCAAAAATCCGATCAACGGTTCGTTGTTCGGACATTAGTTCGGAACGGCATACGTACGTGCATATTCGTTTTATAAATGTGAGCTCGGCACATAAAATTCGGCTAACATATATGATAAATTGATAAGTATTATGACCTTAATACGAGACTAATTTGATTTGTATATGATTTATAAGATGGAAAAAACATTTTAGCGTGATTATTTAACAAGAAGTAAACAATTTAATCGCATAAATATATTATCAAACTTATATACTTTTAAACAAAAATCAACACATAAAACACTGGTTAAACAACTGACAATAGAAAAATCTAACTGAATAATTGTATTTAAATATAAAGTATATACAAAATTAAATAAAAACCAATCAACAGAACTCTGGTGAGAAAGTTACCTATGGGAGTTCTAGTTCGGAAATATCATTCGGATACGGTCAGTTCAGATACGTTCGCGAATCATTCGTGAAGTCCATATAATCCGGGAACTTGGTTCGGAGTTCAAATAGTTCGGAAGTATCATTCGGATTCGGTCAGTTCGGATACGTTCGCGAATCATTCGGGAATGATTCGGAGAATTACTAACTAGGCGCCGGAAGTGATGAAGAACATGTCGGAAATGATGAAGACCATGCCGGAAGTGATGAAATTCAATGCCGGTACTGAGTTCCGGCATGCTTGATACAAATCTTTCCATGCCGGTAGTCAAGTGAAAAAAAAAATCAAGTTTCTGGATACTTTTCATCATGTTCCGGCATAGAAATTTAAGCAAAAACCATACCTGAAGTAGTTCCGGCATGCTCGAAAGCTAGATTACCATGCCGGTACCTGTTCAAAACCAGAAAAGAATCAACATTCTTAAGATCAAAACCAGAAAAAAAAATTATGCACATTTCCAACAATGCCGGCATGGGTTTTTTGTTAAATACCATGCAAAAACCGAGCTTTTTCAGCTACAACAATGGTGGATTCAAAGACAAAAAATCAAATTTTCAACCTCTTAGCTGCAATTCTCTCATCACAATCATCTTCCATTTTCAAAAAAAAAAAAATTCCACTCAAATTTTTTTCCCCTACTTCAACTCCTCACTCACACAAATTAAAAAAAAAAATCAAACTAATCTATCCCCCAATACTTAACATTTTTACTAATTATAATTATTCACTAATTAGGATTAGTCAGGGCTAGATTAGGAATTATAAAAATAATTACATAGGGGGTCACCCAGAATTGCTATTGGGACACCAATTTTGTCCTTTAGTTTGGATATCCCCCAAGTGCGCGTTCAATATAAAGAAGGCTATTATTGGGGCGTCATATTCTATTAGAGGGGCGTCATCTAATAAGACAAAAACGGATCACCCATAAGTAATATAAAAAACCCCTTATCTCAAATAATTTTATAATGACTAAACAACCCTTATGTGGTTAGGCTAATGATAAACTAATAATTAGATTGATAAGATTTTTTATATAATTAGTGAAAAATCATATTAAGTGATTTTGGTGGGAAGAAAAAGTTGAAAAAAATGAGAAGTTTTGGAGATTTTTTTCTAAGTAAAACCCTAGATTTTAAATCACCCAAACAATGTTCTTTTTATTTCTCAAAATTGATGAAAGTAAGTAAAAAAATTAATTTTTTTAGCTTTTCGGAGCGGTTTACGGCTGGGTTTTTCCTTCGTAGTCAACTGTAAGACAAATTTACGGTTAGGTGATGATGAACTCCTAACCGTAACTAGGTAAAATTAGGAAAACGTAATTTTAAACCAGTTACTTGGGTTTTTTTGGTCAAAACCCAACTGTAAATCAGTTACGGCTGGGTTTTTTTTTTTTTTGTCGAACCCAACTGTAAAATAGTTACGGTTGGGTTTTGTTGAGGAAAACCCAACCGTAACTGGTTCTGAAACTTAATTTTTTCTAAGATTTCAATCAATCTAACCATTTCAGATGCAATTGGTTTGTTGATTACCATCACTTCTATCAATATGCTTCTTCCGCACCTTTAATAGAGAATTCAATCGAATATTATAAGTTTTTCGAACCGTCGATTGATCGATGATGGTGATGATTTTGATTGAAAAAAAAAAGAGAGGAGGGAATGATTTATGGTTGATGAAGGAGAGGAAGTTAAGAAGAAGAAGAAGAGGAGGAGCAGATCTTTGAATGAGAATTAGGTTTTGATTTTAGTTTTAGTTTTAGTTTTTAGGTTTTGATTTTAGTTAAAAAGTAATCTAGACATTTTGTATTAAATCAAGAATACCTCATAACCAATTTTTTGGTCACTAGAAATTCAAATGAAGCCCCTCTATTAAAATATGACGTCCCAATAATAGCCTTTAATATAAAATGTAGCCATCCCTTACCTCGCCAATGTTATAATTATATGTCATAAAATGTTCTCATCCATGGATAAGGAGCGCACTTGCGCCTTTGAAAAAGGCGAAAGTAGCTTAAAGTTCCCAGGCAGGCACTGAAGTGGAAATATTTGTACGGAAAAGAGACATTTACCACCACCACCACATGGTCTGATGCAGGGAATGGACCCAGGTCCCAGGAGCGTCTATTTCAAACATCATGATTTTACCTTGAAATTTCTTTAGTATGAATACTTTAATCTTAGTAAGTTGAACCTGCACGGAAAAGAGATGTTTACAATCATATGGAGTTCATCCACTGTTTGTTTGGCATTCCCGAATTGCAAACATCCCTAAAACATTGCAGGTTAATACGCAAGGGCAGCGGGTACCTTCAAAGCTGCTTCACCAAGGACGAATAAAGTGGCTACGAGAAAATATGATTTCTTTCGAGGTTTCTATTACGTCTTGACACGACCAAATTTCTTATGAAAAAAATAGTACATCACAATAGACTAGATTTGTGGCCTAGTTTGAACAACGTATATTTCGCCGTCTTTTACTACACCTTCTATGTCTTGAGCAGAAGAGTACAAGCTCTCAATGATTTTTCCTGCCTCTGCAATTCTCGAAAATATTGACCGTTGGAACCCTTTATCAGTTACTAGACGGTCACACGAGTAATCCAATACAACTTCCTCCTCTCTGTCCATGGGTACACTGGTACAGTAATAAACACGTCAACAAAATTCGTTTTCATGACGCAAAAGATGTTGGGATGAAATAGAGAACATTAAACAAGGAAAAAATGAAACACAATATAGGACCTGTCGTAAAGCCCTGCTCCAGCATATCCTTCCAAATCTTCACCATTCGAGTCTGATCTGAATATAAGGGACTTCCGAATAAATAGTCCGATTTTCTTGCTAGGATAACCAAGAATCTGCAAATGCACATCAATCGAAGGCTTAGAACCTAAGTTTTACCATAGAATGTGTCCATGTCTCTGCAGGAAATGAGTAGTGGCACTAACCTTTGGAGATTTTAAGTCGGACTTTTTGGTAATGAAACCCATTGCTCGTCCCGGATAAGCACCTACTAAGGTTTCTCCCAATCCTTTAACAATCTGATTGCATAAAATGGTAAGTAGAAGGAAGTTTTGGAATAAGCAAGCGATATGACATAGTTCGATCAAAATTACCTCTGCGTATATCTCTGAGGTGTCTCCTGATAAGGGATTTCTTGTATGGATAACAAAAGCATAATCAGCAGCAATTACTTCTTGAACTAAAACAGCCATGCAAAGATTATCATGATTAAGATTAGCTTTCCTGCAACTAACATATGCTCTTTCATTCCACTTTGAAGCCCAAACCTAAAAAAGCCGAAGAAAAGATGGGAATCAACAGCAGAATTAGGTAATTAAATATGAACAAGACACGTAATAATTATGAACTGTTACGAATATCAAACCTTCTTTGTTGCTTGCCAACCTTGATTCCACCTCTCCTCGCCTTCATCGACGGGCCAAGGCATCCTTGAACTTTTCATTTTGTTTCTGAACTCATTGACCTTCCACAAAATGATAAGAGTTAAAGAGTTAATCCTCAAATGAACAATTGAGTTGAAAGATGCAGCTGTCTAAAGAAAAGGTCGATGATTATTACCAACTGAGAAGGAGCTCTCATTTGTAGTATTGTTTCTTGAATTACTCGGAGTTTTGAAAGATCACCAGCATTAACAAACTTGCTCAATAAAGAAACTTTGGATGCCAAATCCTGTAAATGAACCATGTTTAACAAAAAATCTATCGAAGTAGAGCATAAGGGGAATGCTCACAAAAAATCATATAAGACAGAGATACTGCAATGTAGACCGTACCTTGTTTAACTCTGATGCTAAAACTGTCTCAAAAACTCCAAACGGTAGAGCTACTGATGTTGGAATTTTTATCCATGATGGCACCCTGCCTCTCAAAAATTGAATATTACGAGATTTTGCACCCACCTATATTAGAATAAATTTTGTCAGGATAACAAGAACATGCAATCTCTGCTAGCTAGGTCAGATTATCATTAGCAAATTAATCGAGTTGTATCACAAACAATACCAAAGGTTAAACAGGTTCTCAGGGAAACAAAGGACATATTATCTATTAGCCTACCATCTCACTTGTGAATTCTTCAGCGGAAACGGCATATTTACCAGCAAACGATTTTTTCTTCAAGGTCAGACCTCGAGGAATGGAGGAAGAAATGGAGGCTCCGGGGGATACATCTGAGCTACTTATGTCACTGCACATAGAAAGGAACCCCACAAACAAAAGTAAGGAAGATGAACATGATGATGCTTTATAGATACCATAGTTCATTAATCAGCAGCATACCTGATCACCAGATTTGTTGACTTGACTTGTATATAGACAGCTTTACCTTCCTTCAATTTCAGTGCCCTGAGAATACTCTGATCAAAGCATGTGGCAAAACACACCTATACATCACGGCAATCATTAGGTGGTTTCTTTAACAAACACTTCATTCGGCAATTCAATTTAAATCGAAGAAGTTCAAAAAATTATGCGAAGGAGATGTGCATGTATCATACCTTACTATTTCTTGCTCTAACCGAAACATGAGATAGAACATCAGGCATATCAGATGTCAGCACAGCAACAACTCCATCTGGAATCTCTTCCTCTCCAGATACTTTATTTGCAATAAGAACTGTTTGTCTCCCATAAACTTTGTTTTGAACACTAATCAGCTCATTTACAGTTGTTACGAAACCACGTACTTCCACTGCACTGATTATCTGCCAACTGCCATGAAAACACGTATGATTAATTTGAGTTGAAGGGTAGTAATTTGGCAAGAGAGATTAGCAGCCTAAATTAACGATTATGGAATAAAGAAGAAAAAAGAGTGTGTACAATTGGCTGGCCGAAGGAGACAAACTTACCAGCCCAAGTTTCCAATTTTTCGAAGAATAGGATCTAGACGGTTAACAAGCATAGAGAGACATGTCACTGATCCCCCTCTTATTAATTCCTCTGTGAAAATGTCAATCTGAACGAAAAGTGATTAGCAAGATTAGGAAAAAGGACTGGATCCTGAAGAAACATGTAAAGAGCTCCGAATAAAAGATAGGAAAGTTCAGGTTTTGGTATAACATACTGCCCATTTTTCCACCCTTAGCAATTTGCCCAGATATTCCGCACTAGGCTGAATCATGTCATGGTAGTACTGGGCCTTATCAGCGAGTGATAGCCTCACTCGATCAATGACAGACTTTGCTTGTAATGCCCATTGATCATCATTGGGTTTATATGATTCACAGATTCGGTACCAATCCTTCCAAAGCAAGAAACAACAACAGAGAAATGAGTTTGCTGTAAACTTTAAGAAAAAACAAACAATGCTTGCAAAAATTACAAAAAAAAAATAAAAAATCTACAGTCGAAATTTGGGTTAACAAATGAGAAAAAGACGAATAACACGGTCAGATGGATAAACAGAGCATAGTAAGTATGAAAACTGCAGCAAGGGAACAGCGAGTAACATGTGCTAGAAAATCCCAACAATTTATAATACTATATATAGATAGAAAATTACCTTCGTGCAAAAAATTAGATCTTCATTGTTGACAGTAGATAGACAAGAATTTTCGAGCAGCAAAGAAATGAAGAACAGGATATCCTGTTTAATATCAACACGTCAGAGACAACCTCCAGGTATTATAATCTAAGCAATACTCTCGTGTTCATAAGTAACAGCAGTTACTCTAAAAAAAAATAGTGGGAAAGCAGTAGACAGTTAGCTACTAATCAATTATCACGAAAGCTGGAAAAGTTAACAAATTGAAGCTAATCATATTCTTGAGAGAAACATAACTGGAATATGGGCATCGCGTAGCTCCTTGAACCCCCTCTCAATAGTTGTTTTGACAGAAAAATCCAGTGCCAGATCGAGAAATATCAAGTCTTTCAACCTCTCATGAGATGTGAGGAGAAGCGGGCGAAGTTCAATGCGGCACTCTAACAATTTCTGGAAAGAAAACAAGATAATTAGAATTAGTTTTTGCAGAAAACACTAGAAGATGAATTAATTTAAATCTGTATCAAAAGATTCAAAACACACCTCCATCAGCGGACGAATGTTATTATCCTCAATATGAAGCTTGACAAAGCTCAAGCACTCCTGCGATTTCACAAACATGTTACGCGGATCAATTCAAAATATATGTACAACGGAGAATATTATGAAGCAGAACTATCAGTAGTCTAGATGCAGATTCTTTGTCAAATAAAGTACTAATAGGTTAGCACCTGCAATTTTGGAGATAATCCACCAATTGAACGAACTTGAACTCCACCCATAAAATCATAACCCTGTAACACGAAATAGATGCGAGTTCAAGTTTCTAGTTTCCAACAAGGTGTAATCTCTTTGAAGCGTTAACCTAGAATTACCTTAGAAGAGTAACCCAAACAGGTATCAATGGCAGATTCAAGGTCGGCGCCTGAATGAACAGCCTGCATGTAAGAAATGGAATCCGTTAAACTAGTTATAACTTATAAGTAACAATGTAAGGCAGTAAGTTATAAGTGCAGCAATCACACTTAAATCAGTAACATACATTGTCTAACAATTAGACAATGGATTCCATGTAATATTTGTTTCTATAAAACTCAAACCTTTAGCGTCTTCAAATATGAAGTCAGGTCACGAATAAGTCCTCCTTTAGTTTCCACCCTGAGACGAGGCTCGGACACAATAGGACGGTCATAACTCCGTAGTCTGTCTTTAGTTATGCCGTTTGCTTTTAGGGTATTCCAATAAACCTCAATCTTGAAATCACTTTTAACATAATCCAAGAGTGCCTGTTCCAGATGGAAAGAAATCATGACCAGATCACTGGCAAAACATAGAAGAACAGGTGGTTCAAGACCAACTTACTTGACAAATTATTACATCATCCGGGCTGCTGTTGTTGTGTAACTTTTGGTGCCACTCCTCCATCATTCCACCTTTGCAGTCATTATTTCTCTGGTATGTGTGGCACAACAAAGACATTAATATGCCGAAGAAGAATACAATAGATATGTTTTTACAGAAGTGGAAGCAAACAACCTGAAGAACAAGAATTTCGTCACGAATTCTCTGCCCTACATCACCTTGACCTCCTCGACCAATAGTCGACATAATTAATCTCAAAATTTCCCTATCATTTGGTTGGCTGGAATACTTCCGTTGTAGTAAATTAGTGAAAGCATCTTGCGCGGCACTGATCTCACTGCCGGAACAATGGAAATACATAAGAGAAGGTTCTTAGTGAAATATGGTTACCAGTACTGTTTTACTGACTAATTAGAAGAAGAAAAAAAAGTTACTAATCTACCACCAGCGAAAGAACAATCTAATCAAGAAAAGAAAGAAATGAAATGTTTTACCGCGGCTTGACATTATAGTTCTTATTCCATGTAAGTTGTCTGCATGCCATAAACCTCAACCAGACTAATATACCAATGAGCCCCAGCTGCCCTTCGCTCTGGCAACGTTCAGCTAATTCTTTGGCCATATTGAACCTTTGACATCCAAAAAATTATTGAATTATTATACATAATCATACTAAGAAAGAGAAAAATAGCAAGAATATTCTAAGTATCTTTTCTAAAAGTTTGTTAATGTCTACAAAAGAGGAAATAGCTATTACACAGCTTTTCTCCCTCCATTATGCTAAGAATTCTATAGACGAGAATTTCTCATATAACCTATACGCGTGATTCGATACCTCACTACTGCAATTACCGCACTTACCTATGCATCAATGACCTTTCAGCATCTGTTTCTCGTCGATTTATTTCATCAAGTAACCATTTCACTATTCTTTTCCTGTCTCCTTCCTCCTACAAAAATTATTTCAAAACAGTTAAGCAAAAGAACACTGAAGTCTAAAGAAGTGCAACGCTTTAACACCCAAAAACTGTCTGACCACATCAAAATGCCAAAGGTACAAAGAACAGGGTGTTTGACGATGTGAAAGAAAATGCTGGAGAATATGCAGTGTAGGTTAAACAAACTTCTATTTAGCCGGACCACGAGTCTGTAACTGGGGATACAAAATACCCTCACAGCTTCACTAGAGATGGATAGTCGGCACACACAACCAGAAAGCATTTGAGTGACCTCTGTATATCACTCTAGGCGGGCGGGGTAAATATAGCACAAAAACATAAGCAATAAATTGAGATGGAAAGGTGATAACCTGTTTGGATTTCTGACTTGTCGGTTTGAGGTCAACAAAGAAGTTTGATCCATTGTTCTTCAACCAAGACTCACCAGACCAGAGGATAAATTGGATTCCCAAGAGATCCATTCTTTGAAGGTTAATATCCACAAACTGCATGGTGATACAAAAGCTTAATTGGGAAGGTAAACAGAATATCGTGAACTCAGTATTCAAAAATACTACCTGAAACCAGCCCTCTCTAGAAGACATTTCTTTAAAATAAGACTGGCATGCTCCATTGACCAGTTTCGACTTTTCCGGCAACAAGGCTTGTGGGGGGACCTTCATTGATTAGGAGAAGTTTATTACGTTAGCACAGTATAGCAATAACTTTCAAGCAGTTACATTAATAACCAGTACTTCGACAATACAAAATAAAGACTCACCAACCACTCCGTAGCTGAGAGCTTTGATATACCCCAGTGAAGCACCAAGGTACCTTTCATATTTGAGGCAACGATCAAATGATGGTCACCCATGACAGTTATCAGAAGAATCTGTTCCAGAAAAAAAGTAAAAATAAATATTTACCATTGAACTGAAAAATTGAATTGTCAAAATGTAATCAACAGAACATGAACAGCTCTTTATTGCTAGATAGAAGCCTACCACTATTTCATGGTTGCCAACTTGAAATTTTTGCCTCAGGATCACGTTATCTCCGCCAATACATTTCTCAACAAGATTCATGAAAGGTGATGCTGGGAAGCTGTTGGCTTTAGCTTGTGTGTTGGAATTTTTGTTTAACCACTGCCCCACATCATATCTTCTGTGAGGGTTAGGTGTCGGAGCCCTGCTAACAACTACAGGACGTTCTTTTTCATCAACTCTCCAAGCTGGTTGACTGCAGTTTCTCAGTTCTTCCAAGGAAACTCCCTTCGAAAACTGGCTTTGAAGCTCTCTATATGCAGCATCATAGTCTTCCTGCATCAAATTAATAAAACTAATATAATGTAGAACATAATTAACAAAAATGAGAACAACCAAACATATGACGGCCATTACAGGTTGCTTATTACTTGGAAGTAAGCAAACCTTTTGCTGCTGCGGAGAGTTTCTTGGCTTGCCCTTACTTTCCCAAAGCAAATATGCCCTACGTTCTACCAAATCTTTTGGTATAGATAAAGAAGAAGCATTGAACACCACCACATCCTCAGGTATCTCGATCCGAAAATTGCTTTGATTTAGCTTCAGCCTACAAAAGGACAATCATGTAACACTTGCGCAGACTGTATAGAGCACATACTAATTTACAGAAACAACTCCTGAGAAAGTACGACACAAGTTTCAGCAAAATACCAACCATTTATTCAATCTGTCATCTTTCAAAACAAATTCGATAGCATGAATTTTGGGGTCCCTCAACTCTATTACGATTAAATAGACCTCACCAACCTGCAAAGTAAAGTACAAAAAAAAAAAAAACAATTTGTAAACTGGCTATTGTAGACTTGTAAGCAATCGAAAAATCGAACATGAAAGTCACGAGAAGATTAACCTTCACAAAGGGAGTTTGCAGTGCCTTTTGCTCAAAATTTTTCGTCCCGGTAGGATAATTAGAAGGAAGGATCCATTTCCTGCAAACAAAGTGAAAGCCTAAAATCTCTAGAATACAAAAAAACAAGCATAAATAAGAAAGAGTTTGTAGTTGGAACTTTACGTCTGCCCTCGATAAACTCCACCCCAGTGAAGAAGCCATGTATTTGAACAGTTCCTCAGTTGAAACTCCAATTTCGCATTGCTCCCCTTGGAACATCCAGAAACTTTCACCTGTTATAAATCCAAAAAAAAAAAATATCAAACGTCTGCATAAAACATCTTTGAATTAACATTATTACCAACTCACACAATACCTGTAATTTCATCCCATCACTGAGATCGAAATAATGAACAAGTGACGACATGATACTGAATTAGCTCCCTTGAGCACTACAACCAACAATACAAGACACAAGAAACAGCATACAGCGTTCCAATCTATCTACCACATACCCTATTTATAATTGCCTCTAGACTAGATTCTCCATTTCTCATAAAAGAAGAATCTAGCAGTACATAACTTTTTCATAAAGTTGTAGTATAAATTTAGCTTCACCAATTGGATTTTGATACAATAGCAATTGCAATACATCGTCGACACGACATCATAGTTGAATAAAATTACAAAATTAGGGTTCGTAATTTAGGAATCTTACTTATGAAAAAGGTGAAAGGTAAAAAGGATAGGATTTATTCTTACCAGATGTCATAAGAGAATCGGTGATTGTAACATAGACGGTCCAAGTTGAATTTCTCCATTAAGTTTTTTTTTCTGAATAAAGGGAAGACTGAATGAATCATAAATAAAGAAGAAAAAGTTATTATTCTCACCAATTGAAAAAAAGTGAAAGGTTCTGGAATTGCCATTACTGGTAGAATGCCAATTTCCAGAGTATCTAATTGAAATCATTCCTTTGTGAAAATCTCACTGTCGCGAGTTGATTGACTGATGCTGATGCTCGATAGAAAGGCCGAAAGAAATGAGACCGGTATGTGGTGAGCTAATGGAGAAAACTGCAGACCGTTTTTTCGCTTTTCCCTGATTTTTCTGAAAAGAAAAAGTTCGAAAAAATCCGAAACGGAAAAAATCGGATGTCGGAGCCATCAATGTTTTATGGACAACAATTGTCATTTGGCACCCCATGGCCATGATGTAACACACTGCACGCACCTATGTAGATAGGTTAAAAAAAATTCGAGCCAAAAATTTATTGGAACGGAATTAAAATGGGAAAAATATGGTTTAGTCCAAAATTTTATGCAACTATACTAGAACACCGCTGCCACGGTGGAGAGGGCCGACCGAAGAAAAACAAAACACCATTACAAGAAGAGTGTTAAGAAAATATCATTTGACTTACGGGTATTTCATGTTAGTGGATATCTGTGCGATAATGGCGCGACACTATTTTTATTTTTTGGTGGTGTTGGCAGCCGACTGTTTGGAAAAAAATCCCATACAGTGTTACAAATGCATGATAATGATAAACAGAAGAATTTTATCCTTGCTTTCAGCCAAAGATGCCTCTTATACCACAACCAAAGAACCCTAAAATTTTCGTTGGTATGTTTTTCTAATTAAATGAAATAACCACCTGAAACTGATACTAATTTGGTTTCGTGTAAGTTTGATGTGCACACACGTGCATTTGCATGGTAAGACATCAGTCTACTACACTACAGACACGTGGGCAGGTGTTAATTTAAGGGTAAGTTTGGAAAAAAATTAAAAGTAAAAAAATGAAAACCTAGCTAACTTATTCCCTTTCCCTCTTTCACTCACATTTGCAGCCGCGCATTTAAGAAAGGAAGATCTTCATTCTACCATTACCCGAATCTACCACTCTGTGACTCGATCAATTGTATCCTGTTCTTTACAACAACAACAAAAAAATTTGTCATAAATACTACACGGTCCCCACAAACCACCACCACCACAGAGCAGACTCACGCTGTCTCTCATGCAATCTTCTTGATTTGAATTAGATGTCAAGGTTTGTGTTCTTCAGTTAGTAGCAAATTTTTGTATCCGATTGAATTTGATTATTCAATTAACTTTAATTTGATCTCAAAAATCAAATTGGTGTATGAATTGAAGTGTTTTGTGTATGAAACTAAAGGAGGTGGAGGAGGAGGATGGTGGCAGTGAGTTGAATTTAAATTCGGAATTGGTGAAACTGAAATTGAGGATAAATTTGCTTAATTATGTTAATTATCATCAAAATTTCATGAAATTTATAAATCTGGAAAACCAGTTTTAAAATCTGGTTGTGATGGCGGCGGAGGTGGTGCTATTGTGGCTCTGATGGTTGATGGAAAAGGTGGTGCTATATTGGTTATAATGGCGATTCATTATCATTGGAATCAAATTTCGGCACGCAAAATTTTAGGTGACGGTGGTGCCAGGTGACAGTGGTGTTTCTGGTGGTGGTGATGACGGCGGTGATGGTTGTGTAGGTGAAGAAATGAGTTTCGGTAAAGGTGACGAACTAAGTAAGAGTTTGCAAATTCGGAGATGCTGGTGTTTGTGGAGATGGTGGTGGTGGTGGAAGTGTTGTCGAAGGTAGTGGTTGTGTCAAGCTAATGAAAATTTGATTTGTTTCGGTCTTTGCGGTGGCGGTGGTAGTTCGATTTCGTAAAAAAGCAACATCAAGTCAAAGTTGGTGGAGGAGCTATCGGTAAAGGTGACGAACTAAGAAACCGAAGTGAAGAAGAAAAGAAAAGAAAGAGACGCATCCTGTAAAGAGGAGAGGGGCAAATTCGTCAAGTAACCAAAAAAAAGACACGGAATTCTAATTTTTTAAAAAAATTGGAAATTGAAAAAAAAGTGGCCATAAAAGGGTCTCCCTCCCTACGGGCCCTTCGGGCCCTCCGGTCGGTCGGCCAAATTAGTTAGTTTTAACCCATTTAACTAGGTACAAATTAGTCATTTCTTTTGTATGGAAAGTACACAAATAACCTTCTTGGTTTACAATTCAGTCCAAATATTTGCAGTTTAGTACAAAGTGACTCGTGATGATGTCATCAGTTTTAAATAATATAAGAAAAAATTAAAATCAATTAATCTTTCTAATCGCTTGTCCAAAATTCGCAAATTTTATATATTGGAAAAGCTCTTTCCGAGAGCTACAAAAAGAGTACCCCATATGACTATATAATTCTCATTTTTTAAGAAAATTAGTTTACATTGGTGTACAAACATGTACACATCTACAAAAATACAACCTGTTTACAACCCAAACTCATAACCAACACCAGCTCCAATGCTCAACCACTCTTAACCCTGCTGCTGCAAACAACTACACCACCTCAACCATTCAACTCAAATTTGTATATCAAAACAAAAGTATACAAGTAATAATTACCAGTTGAAGGATTAAACATTAACCAAAGCTTATTCATGAATTGCCGATCAACACCTAGAAATCGCACCCAATAAACAAGTGTATAATTTTGTACACATTAATTTTTAGCATGTGTACAACTATGTATACATCGCAGCACACATTGAGAGTTTCTAGTTTAAGTAAATTAAGAACGCGATAATACTAAATGTGCAGGAATCTGGATTGCTTTTATATAATTATGTACTTATCAACGAACAAAAAATTTAACCAAGATGCAAAATAAAAGAAATAAATAGAAGAGTGGAAATTGTTAAGTAATACCCTTTAAATGTTTCGTTTTACGTCTCGGCTTCGAATTGTGGAACCCAAAAATGAATTCCCACCATCCAGATGAGTAGTCATGACCTTTGTTCTCGGCCATTTCCGGGAAAAAAAAAAGAGAAATGAATAAATGAATCTAGCCTTATTTATTATCCCAATTAATTAATGCAAGCATACAATAACATGAGGTAATATATCGGCAAGAAGTCATAAAGATCGTTACGATATCCATTTCATCACGAGGAAGGCCAAGTTTTTCATATGTAAAACTAAAAATAGTCCATGTGAAATATACAAGAAGTCATATAAGTGGTGTACAAGCATATACACCTCTTATAACAAGGACAAAAAAAAAAGCGCTTCTATGTATATCGCGTATAGATGGTACATAAATGCATAGTGAACATAAATGAAAATTTTGAACCGAAATTAGCACTTACATGCACTTTAACAATCTCCATATGTATAACACTAGAAACTTGTTGCTCCTTCTTTACATAAATCGTTTCTCACTAGTTCCATTTTGTTGAGGTGTACGACTATGTGCACTTTAACAATCTCCATATGTATAATTATGTTTTCCATCTATAATTCAGCATATTGAAGAGTCAGATAAAATTTACACCGATAGTCCAAAGATGTAGTCAAACTCATTAAACCAGACATAAGGATTCTTTATCCATGCATTGTTATAAAAGCATTCTTTATCGCATATATAGAAACTAACGATTCCAACAACACCGGCTATATATGCCTTTTTGTAGTAGAGAAAGAAAATCAAGAAGATCAAACATTGTTAATGTGTACATGTACACAATTACAATAAGCAAGTGTACAACTATGTACATATTAACAACAAAAAGGTGCATAATCATGTACACATAATATTCAGCATGTGTACAACTATGTACACTAATAATTAACATGTGTATAATAGTGTACACATTGATATTCATCACGTGCACAACTATGTTCACATACGCCAGAGTAAAATAGGAAAGTGATAATGCAAATGGTGCAGGAATCTGGATTGGTTTCGTATAATTTTGAGCGTTTATCAACAAACAAACGTAAAAATCCTAAAACAATGCATTTTTCATCTATAATTGTTAAACCCAGAACTAATTAGTTCCCATGACCAATATACAAGTAAGGATCCTAAACATAAGTAGCTATATAGGTTCATATTACAGATTTCTCTATGTAACGGAAATAAAGAAAAGAAAGTATTGTGCTAAATTTTCATTTCCCTAGGGATACGTACCATAAATCCAACTCCCACTTTGTACTTTTAGGTTTGTTCGCTTTAGTTGCCAACTTGCAAATGGACATCTAAATTGTCAGATAGAGTGTTCGATATCGTACAGACAACAAAAGAAGCTACATCCTACATAATGTTGAATTTAGATCATAATAATGAAAGGTGAACTACTGAAACCTCGTTTAACTTGAAAAACCAACAATTTTTTAACCAATTCTTTATGCAAGTCCTTCTTTATGGACTATCGGTCATCAGCACATTTGTTAAGTTGTTTATAATTTATGGCCTCAGAATACCTCAAAGTAACGTAAGTTGTTACTATCAGTCATCAGCAAATTCATCTCTACCAACTACACCAACATAAAGAAATAAAAAAATAGAGCGGACGAGTACACATTTTCAAACAAATAAGTGCGTTTCTCGAAAAACTATTCAAAGATTAAAAATTGGCACATTGTTAAACATAGAACACCCATGGGAAATTAAGTTCACAAAATAAAATATCCAATCCAAAATTCAAGATGTGCACTCATTAACAATCAATAGGTGTACAATTTTGTGCACATTAACTATAAAGAGGTGTACAACTATGTACACATTAAAAATATTGGATCCGTAAGAGTTTCAGAGCTATTCCTCTCTTCTGGGATAGTATAAAATTAAAAATGAGTAGGAAAATTTAAATTTAACAGGCTACAAACAAAAAAAAAATTATCCCATCTTTGACAACTCACGATGGAAAAAGCTTTAGATGGCAGCAATGGTGGTCCTGCGGGCACTATCTGATTAACAGAAACCTTAATGTTAATGCTGTAAGAGTCGCTGAATTTTCTCACCTGAAAATGGTGTCATATCAACTGATATCTTTCCTACACCACCAGAATTTCGCAGACTATGTATGCAAGACGACTACATATCTCCTTGGTCCAACAGTATCCCATTTAAAGACTCTATATGACAAATCTATCTAGTCTTACTATGAACTAGAAACGGTGGTCATGCGCACTATCCAACTAGAAGAAACCATAATGTCAAGGATATCGCAATCATTGATTTTTTGACCTGCAACTGAATAGTCATCAGTGAAGTAATTTAGTGACATCACTAGTAAGTAAAAAAAAGATTAATCAACAACAAGACTATTTCTACCACTCTCCTGTGCCACCTAGAAGTCAATATTGCTTGCAATAAATCATAGATTACTGCCGATTAAACGATTGATAGTTATATTTTAAGGTCTCCATTGATAAACTCTCTTAATCTCGAAATGATACCATATATGCGTTGTTTCTGTGTAGGCATTTTTTGAACATCCATGATTGGATATGTAACTATCATACTAGAAAAAAAAAATTGTAAAGTCCACAGCCATGAATACAACAGGTCAGCATAAGTTTTCATACAAATTGCGCAAAATATATTTGAAACAACATCAGTCAGACCTAGTTTGTCTTCCAATTAACTTCTCAACCTCAAAGGATCTCCAATAGAAAATGGAATAAACTTACATGCACCAATCTAATTCGAAACAGCATTAACAGTATAATACTATCCTTCAAACTCATAATAGAAACCATAACTAATGTGTAGGAATCATATAATAACACAAATATATGACTTACCCATAGTAGGAATTTGTGTTACAATCTCTCCAAGCTTGAGTAGTCTTACCATCAGCATCAAGACCAACCACCAAAATATGCATCTCTTTTTTAACAAATAACCAACAACTAGGTGAATGATAACCCCATGCTTCTTATATTAAATTGACTCCTTCAAATCTGTATGTAAGAGAATTGTGACTCAATGCATGGACAAATTGAAGATGATCAACAATCAAAATCAAAGGATTCTCCACAAAAATTCAGTAAACCTAGGATAGAACTCATATAAATCAAGGATTTCTATAAACATGTTATTAATTTAATAGATCCAGGAACTTAAAATTCAAAACGAACCACAAATACAAAATCTACTGATTGGAATAGGATCTGATTACCAATAAAAATAAAATGAATACCTAAAAGTATCACAAAATAAACTGTAATAAGATTTCAGAGGTAATGTTAAAAAAAATGCAGATGTAAAATTTAATTGAACTTGAATAAGATTTAAATAAAAATTTACCGGATCTGTTTGTTGCGAGATCATCTTCGAGAGATTCTTGAGGGTTGAGAGAGAGGGGAAAGGTAGAGAAGCTTAAAATGATATACTTGATCATGAATCGAATTCGAGACGAGTTTTTATCAAAATCTTATAATCGCCGTCTTCAACAGGAGGAGATGGAGAGCTCTTTCGACATATTAAACCATGAAATTGAAAATGATTACGAGGGATGAAATAATGTTAATGGGTATTTTTGTCATCAAAAATGGCGCATTTTGGACTGAATCGTCTGTAAAAGGACTGACTCGTCTCAGATAGGGTGAATTTGGATCTCCCAATACTAGGCTTGAGAGAGTAGGACTAAAGTGTCTAAAGCCCAACATATTTGGGATTAAACGTTAATTTCTACAACTAAAATCAACAATGTAGCCGCACTGTCCACATCTATGTTGTGAAAGGTGCCATGGGTGCTATAGGCGCACGATTCCCCCAAGGAACGCCCAAGTAATAAAGTTCCCTAGGCGCCAAGATGTATATAATTTTTCTTTTTTTAATTTTCTCGCAGACACCTAGGCGAGTTGGCGCCTCACCTCGCCTAGTGCCTTAGAGCAGTTCCTATGGGATGAACAAACTCATAGTTTGTTCATTTTTCTCCCACTATGGCATGAACAAACATGAAAAATGGATGTTCAAATCATCAAATCTGTTGCTTTGAACATTGAGTCGTAACATCCAGCGCGCGTCTGTGTTAAAGACGGGCGGCATTGCTACCTACGCTGGCGTCCGAAGAAATAACGCCCACTTTATTATTTCCAGCGCACGTCTTCATATATAGCGCTGGAATCCGTATCAATAACGCCAGCGTTAGTCACTATGGCGCCAACAGCTCAATCTGAACGGCTGCAGAACCCTTTGATCCAATGGCTACATTTTCTGAAATTAATAAATACTCCTCATTTGAACTCTAACAGGGGGTTAGTCAATTGGGATTTGTAGAGATATCGAGAGAATTTTTTTGTAAGAGATTTGGGGAGACTCTCTGTAAGTTTGTTGATTTTGGGGGACTTTTTGAGTGATTTTTAGGAAATTTCAGTGAGTCATTGAGACAAAAATATATAGAAATTTTATCTTACGTACATCAAATAAGAAGAAAACAAATTCTAAAAACATTTTATAATATTCATAGATTTATTACAAAAAAAATGGAAGAATATAATCAATGAAAAATTATAAATTTACGCTTGCCTAATAGAAATTGTGACTATTTTGTCAATCGAAAATTAAACCAAAATTAACATGAACATAATGCATGGGCTGAGATCTCGCATAATGTGGAGTTTTTGGAAAATAATAGTTTTTTTTTTATATGCATGGAATTTATTATAGCTTATTTGATTTATTTTTATTTCTTTATTGTTTTTTTATTTTATTTTTTTAAATATCCTAAAGTCTCTCCAAATATCACCTATTTTGGAGAGACTTTGTTTAAGCCTTTTGTGGTATATTTTCACTTAAAAGTCTCTAAAAATCTCCCATAACCTTAAATCATTGATTTGGAAATCCAAATCCAATAACAGAGAATTCTAAAGACTTTCATAAACTCACTATCCAATAACATAGAATTCTAAAGACTTTTCGAAAGTCACTATCCAATAACAGAAACTCTCAAAGATTTACAAAGACTCCCTTATCGACTAACAAGAGATTTGGAATGTCTCTAAAATTCCCTATAAATCTCAATTGACTAACCCCATGTAAATTCACTCATTCTACACATTCTTCGCTCTCAAATCATCTAAAAAAATGCTTCCCAGAGTTCATTCTGTTAGATTCACTAAAGAAGAGGATTTAGCTATTTGCAGAGCCTAAGTTTTTCAAACACAAGATGTTGCCGCTGATGTTTCTATCGGTAGGAATGTATCACAATCGACGTTCTAGCAGATTTTTTTTGAAATGTTCGCTGCTGAAACGATGAACATTAATAGGCGTGATTGTCAGGGATTGGAGCATCATTTTAGTGTAATTAGTTGTAATGTATCGGAGTTCATCGCTCAACTAATGGAGAATCACAAAAATAAGTTCAACGGTGAAGCCAAACATGAAGTGGAACCCAGAACTCTAGCGATGTGGCCAGCATCTCACCGCGGTCGTCAGTTCGAATTCCATGCTTGTTTCAACATTCTTAGAGTGCTCATCAAATACGATCCCTACATCGCCCTAGGAATTCCACCACCTGCCAAGAACTGACGTCGCCTATGTAGTAGATGTTTTAATCTGATGTATTTCTTTTATTCTCAATATGTATGGTGTGGCTGTTCAATGCAGTATGTTTTTATTTATGAAATTGATGGTACAATGTTTAATCGAGGAAAAATTTAAATTACTTGATATTGATGGTTTTAGTGAATCGATTTGTCCAATAACTTCAATCATCCCAATCCACCAAAAAACACCTGGGACATTCTCAGAAATGCCTTCCATATGTGTCTTCTTCAGAAGACGTCCGCAAATGCATAAAAGTCTTGCAACCGGTCTTTGATCATGCACTGATTCTCTATGGACAATGATTGTATTCGTGATCTCCATATCCACAATGCTTGCAATGTAATATCTCCTTCTTTAATTTGGCTTTAAGTTTGAAGTTTTTGCAGAGTGTTGCAATCTTTTCTTCTTCATATTTTTTAATCTTCAGAACATCATCCAGCATATGTGGTTCCTCTGGACAGTTGGGATCTTGACATTGCAAATACCTGAGCTTTTCCGGTTGTGATTCAATCACCATTATGATGCTTGAACAACCTTCCCACGAACACTTTGAATACATCCAAGGACATTGCATAAGACTATGGTTATCCATGAAACATAATGGACAAACCTCTTTTGCTTCGACACATAATATTTTCTTTGCTTTGCCTTTAGAAAACATGGTGGATGTTGAGAAAGAAATCGGATGGTTTGGTTTAGAATAAAACCTAGAGGCGTATTTATAATAGAAAATAGGCGTTGGTAATTCAAACAGGCGGTTTTAGTAAAGTCGCGCGGTTTTAGTAAAGTCGCGCGGTTTTACTACAAGCGCCAACTTCTATGTAATTCAAACAGGCGCTTGAAGGAAAGACGCCAACGATTTTACTTCAAACGGCTCATTTTTCTTTCTTGACCTATAAATTTCATTCCTCTTTTTTGCTAAATCTCTCTCCCTTTGCAGAAATGCTTGTTAGAAACCGTGGTCCCGAGTTTACTCAAGAAGAGGATATAAGTCTATGCAAAGCATATTTCTTTCATAGGGTAATCACTGGTGTTGTTATTTCTCATGACGGTTCTTTTTGGGAGAACGTTTTATTCAATGTTCGTCTCACTGACGGGAAACCCATGAAATCGAGATGCTTGTCGATTGCGTGCTCGTTTTCATTCTATTAGGCTTACAGTCCAGCCATTTCTTTCTATAGTAATAGAAATTGATGGAAAAAAGTTCATCGGTGTAACTGAAGATGAAGTGATCCAAACATCTCTTGATAATTGGGAAGAAGCTCACGGTAAGCCTTTTCCTTACGAAGCGTCTTTCAGAATTCTTAAAGATGGTCCATCTCAAGCACATCGTTACTGCACTCGAATGCCGCTCCCGGTATTTACAATGGAAGAAGATGTTACTCTTGTTCGATGTTGGATACATCGTTTGATGAGACCAATGAACAATGACCGTTTCTGGGAAATAATATTGGGACATTTTGTAGCATCGCGAAACGAAAGCATAAGAAACACTAAGAGCCTAGAACTAAAAATTGCATTCATCACTAATGAAGTCAAACATTGTACGGAAGTTTTGTGGATGGTTCACCGTAGCTATTCTAGATTATCCAACGAAGAACTGGTGAGTATCTTCCCTTTTTCCTCACTGATCAATTGCATTATAAATATCTGAACTTGTTTTTTTCTATGTTTTACAGAAAACCATCGCTCATACCAAGTTTACTGAAGAAAGCGGAAGAGAGTTTAAGCATTTTGAATGCTATGAACTCTACAGAGAGAATGTCGCTGGATTTGATGTAGTTTGATGTTCTTGTTGTGGTTTATTAAAATGTAGTTTGATGTTATTTGCAAGTTTAAATTGTAATGAATTTCACTTAATCTGAAGTGGAAATCTATTTTAAAATATAAACATTTTCATTCATTGATATTACTTCCAATTCTTTTACAAGATATAAACTTTAGAAAATAATAAAAACTTCAATAAAAATCAAGTACAAGTTTTGGCCTCCTGTTTATCTTCATTTGACGTATTCTCCGTTCAGCGCGCTTTTTGACAGTTTCACCTAGAGGTGTAAAGTGGGTTGTGACAGCACGAGCACAGCACGCTAAAATTTGAGCACAGCCCAGCACGGCACATCACGTTAGTTAAATGGGACGTGTTGGGTTTGAATAATTGGCACAGTAGCACAACATATCACGTGGCACAGGCCAGCACAGCACAGCACGTTAAGAAAGCACGTCATAATATGTACAAGTACACCATATAACAAGGCATAATACATCACATTCTTTGTATATTTCACAAAAGAGTCACTATTCTAGCTAGTTTTTAACATTTTATACTGACTTATTTATAACAACACATATAATATCTTAATATTTGGAAAATATATTTCAATATCGTTGTTATAATATCGTCATCTATATTTAACTAGAACATTAATTTACATGACGATAATCCAATTTTATATTTGATGGACTATTTATTTTTATTGAATAAAGTTGTTAATTTTACTTGAAATAATATCAAATGGTATGTTGTCTAATTAAATTCTTGTGATAATGTCCGACTTAATGTATACATTAAGTGATTTCAAATTGTTTATAGCACTTGTGCTAGCACGGCACAGCACAGCACGTTTATTCGTGTGTTGTGCCCGTGGGCTGTGCTGTGCCTAGCTTTTGACTAGTAAAGCACAGCACGACACAACACGTTTAAATCGTTGGCACAGCACGGCACATGGCACGTGAAGCACGCGACTTCGTGTGCCGGACTGTGTCGGGCCGGCACGTTTTACACCTCTAGTTTCACCTTTGTTTTTGAATTTTTTGTTGTTAACTTTCAAAACTGGAGCTCTTCTTTGCCTTTTAGTGGAACATTTTCTTGGAGAAAATTCTAAAACTTGCACTTCCCTTTTATAATTTGCAATCTTTTTAAAACTCCCACATATCTTAGAAACAACAGCTTCAAGTTTTGCATCGCAAAAAAAGTGTGATCGCCTTTTCAGCCATTTTATAAGAGAAAATTCAAGTGAATTTTGGTGTGAGTGAATTGTTTGAAGATGGTGGTAATTTATAGAGGTAAAAAGTGAAATTCGAAATTTTAAAAACTACCCGTTGGCGTTAGAAGTAAAAACGCCGACGATATATCTTGTGACGCCGCGTTGGTTATTCTGACGCAGGCGCTCTTCCTTCCAACGCCAGCATTCGATTTACATACGCTAGTGTTTTTACCTACATCGCACGCCTATTGATCTAACGCTCAATGCTTTACCATAGTGGAAAACCTAGCTTGGCCATCCACCTGGTTCAACAAACGAATGGGTTTGTTCATTCTCGGCGGAATTGCTCTTACACCTCCCCAGACTACCACTCTAGTGGCGTGTCTTGTCACATATTTTTGTTAAAGTCTTGGGAGACTCCGGCAAAGGATTTAACTTTAGGTTCTAGGATCAAATCCCCATACACAAGTGTTCTTACATTTTTTTTCAGTTTGCCTCGTTCATTGGCTTTGTCACTTAAGTTATGACAGCAATTTTCAAACTATGTTCGACAGTTCAGGATCATTGCCAATCTTGAAACCAGGAAAATGAATAAACGATGGGGTAACATATAGAGGGAAAATTGAGTAAGACATTGTTTCTTACGAGTAGTTTACTAGCAAATTAGACCTGCATAAAACTTAAAGCAACAAGGATCTTTCACACACTCAATAAATAATAGTAGTAGTACTTAGCTTGGTACTTAAAACTAATAAGATAAAATCTCATGAGAGAACATAGCTAGAGTGTCGGATCAAGCTGAGACGCTGCAATTTTGGATATGGTGTTGGCAATGTCGATGCCATTACTGGTAGAATGCCAATTTCCAGAGTATCTGCTACCCAATTATAGAAGTTCTAATTAAAATCATTTATGAAACGGTTCCCACGAAATATCTCATACTCATAGGAAAGGCCGAAAGAAATGAGACCGGTATAATGGAGAAAACAAAGAATTGGTTGTAGGATCAAATCCAGATACACACAAGTGTTTTTACATTTATTTAATAAATAAGATAAAATCTCATAAAGGAAAAACATAACTAGAATGTCGGATCAAGATGAGCCGCTCCAATTTGGCTATGCAATTTTCGATACGGTGTTGGCAATGTCGATGACAAATCTGTACCTAACATCACCCTTAGCAAGACGTTCCATTGCCGTGTTGACATAATCCATCGCAACAACCTCAATATCCGCTGTAATGTTGTGTTTTGCAGCAAAATCAAGCATCTCTTGCGTTTCTTTCATCCCTCCCATGATGCTCCCTGCAACAGTCTTCCTACCTGCATTGCAAAAGCCATAAATTATTTGGTGCGTAGAATATTACAGTATGTTGTATAAAAGTGATCAGACAACTGGAATCATAATATTGCTGTAACATATACCGAAAAGCAGCGGGAAAACGGGCACTTCGAGTGGCTTGTCTGGTAAACCCAGCATGATAAGTTTTCCATCAGCTTTCAGCAAACCAAGCATCGGTAACAGAGAATGAGGCACAGAGACTGTGTCGAGGATACCATCCAATGTACCCATCACAGCCTACACAAGCACAAATGTAAATTATAACAGGATAACATGAAAACAATATATCGGAGCAAAAAATTAATTTGGTTACCATCAATTGTTCTTGGTTACGGCTATTCACAAACGCATCCGCTCCAAGATGCTCAATTGCTTCCTTCTCCTTATCCGGTGAAGTGCTGATCACAGTTACCTTCATCCCGAAAGCCTTTGCGAACTTAACAGCAACATGACCAAGACCACCAAGTCCAACCACACCCAAGTGAGTACCAGGCTCACAAAGTCCGAAGTATTTCATTGGGCTGTACACTGTAATACCGACACATAACAGCGGTGCAGATGCATCAAGTGGCATGTTGTCTGGGATTTTTACCACGTACCGCTCATTAGCAACCATGATATCAGAATAACCTCCGTAATTTACCGACCCATCATGATAAACACTATTATAGGTTAATATCCTCTTGTTGCAATAATTCTCAACATCTTTCGAGCAGCTATCACAGGACTGACATGCTCCGACCAAACAACCAACACCCACTCTGTCTCCAACCTTGAATTTCGATACCTTGTGCCCTACCTCACTCACTATCCCAACGATCTCGTGTCTGCGTTAAACACACATTCAACATTAAAATTGCAAATGCGGATATTACTACTAATTTGCAATGTAGATACAGAAATCGGAAGTGTTTATTACCCGGGAACCAAAGGAAAAAACGAATATCCCCATTCGTTCTTGATGCTGTGTAGATCAGAGTGACAAATTCCACAGAACATCACCTTAAATGTCACGTCTTCATCTCCGGTTTCCCTAACAAGCATCAAATAAGTACATTTGAACAGGCACAGAAAGGAAATGTGTTGAAGTTAATTACTGAATTCCAATAAAACAAAAGATTACGACGTCGAAAAATGTACTCAAGTTTTTCTTCTAGATTCACTGATTATATTCAACAAAACATAGATTTCTTGTACAGATCTAACTAAACATAGATTGGGAATGCTAAAAAAATTGTACTAACATTTTGTTGCAGAATTAGCTAGTGTCTAATGTCAAAAGATTTGCAAGAGCATGTAAACTTAAGTTTTCATTAGTCTAATGGGGGGCATATAGATCTGATCAGTTAGCAATAAGTCCTAGTGAATGAGAAATGTACATAGTTACATACCTTCTTGAGAATTTGAAGGGTGTGAGAACACCAGAATTATCCTTGGCAGCTAATCCTAATGCCTTCTGTGGGAAAACTTCCTCTGGTAATTTAGACATTTTAGGTTGTTGTTCTTTCTTAGATCTCTCTTCACTCTAGTGACTGATCTTCACTGGCCAGTGCTGGTGTAGTTGGATAAGTGGAAGAAGCTGCAAGTTAATAAAGAGAGTGGGTTTTAATTACAGCAGGTGTAAATGTGTATGGTTGGAGAGTTGTAGAAAATAAATGACATAGTGGGTGACCTAATTAAGTATGGGCATCACACCTTTCGATGCCCCAATCTGTTATTACTGTTACTCTATTTACAGCCGAAAGTAAGTGTAATTCTGTGGTTGTGAGTCGGAGCTAGCTTAGTCATTGGGGCACTTGCCCCCCAAAGCCATGAGAAAAACACTTGTTACCCCTTAAACATTTTGTGCACGCACCCCTACGTAAATATTCTAGTCGCAAAATCGCTAGTGGAATGGAAGGTCCAAAACGGGCCCCCTCTTTGCTTCGTGGGGTAGGAAACTGGAGCCTACACAAATTTGTTTTACCTATTTTTCATCCTCATTTTCCCTATTTCCCATCCATCTTAATTCTTATCTCCAATTATCTTAAACTAGATTTTGTGTCCGTGCTACGCACCGGGTGGACCCAAAAACTATCTATTTTTGATTTGGTGTAGCTCGGCTTCGCCTCACCCCGATCACGATTTGGAATCTAAGAAAATTAATATTTGCATTGACGTGAAGGCTAAGATGTCGACATCAATGGCTGAACAATGTGTGTTGTTATGTGCTAAAAAAGATATAGGAGATCACCATTAGAAAGGGAAAAAAAAAACTAAAAGGAAAAAGATTGAAATAAGTATAAATGCAGTATTAGAATGCAATTTATAAAGAGATTATGATGTAAATAAAAAAAAAAAAGATAGAGACGATGATAATGACGTAAACCCGTGCCTCATAAACTCATAATCATCAAGAAAACCATCAGATGTGTTACGAAGTTTATTTGTCTTGTATGATAAAGAAAATAGAGCATCTATAATTTGAAACAATCTTTCGTATTGTTATCTTGTTGCACCCCTGAGAACAGAAAAAAAAAAACCAATATAACCAAAAACATATTAGGAAAATTTAGTTCATGATTTTTTTCAAACCGTATATACACGGTCAAAATTAAAAAAGAAAAAAAATACAACTTGGTATATAAACTAATATATGAAAATTAATAAGACTGTTCAAAAGATTTTTTAAAAATGATTTTGGTATAAAAATACGGAAATTGGTAAAAGAATTTTTACCTTTATTTCAGGGTTCAACTGATATGAATGACAGGTCGTGGTGGTACCATCCCATGGACGCTCACGTTTCTACACCCTAATCAACCAAATTTAATTGAAAAGCTAGCAAATTCTTTACTGCGGTGCCAACCCTGTCCAATTCAAAGATAACCATATTTAATCCTTGACGTTGCTAAGCTGAAGACCAAGGCTATGTGCTTTCTGTATATGAATGCAGGAGTTGAACATGCATGTCACATAGGATGGTGAGAGACAAAAATTAACAGTGATCGAAGAGGCGGATCCTTGTACTGTGTACTACCTCGGTTAGCAACCAATGAATCCCCGGTTGGAGGGATCCAATTCTAACGCTTTATCCAATCTTGACATATTCCCTTTAAATTAACGGTGTTACTTAACGTACATTTAAATATTTGGTGTAAACTTGGTGTAATTTTTTAATTAGGTGTAAATCAACACATAAGTCTTGTACACCCACGTTTCTACTAACGGTTTTAGTATTTGGCCGTTAAAATCAGGGGGCTTGGACCAATAACGTTCTCTATTAAGGGGGTATTTAAAAAAAAAACATATTCGACCAATAACGTTACGACACTTGTCTTCTCCAGAATTGGTGTAGTTGAAAACTTTTATCTAATTTAATTTGAGGTGGGTATCATGCTCACCGTGTAACGTGGGAGCTCATATGACTTAGCCTTTTAAAGGAGGAGTGATACCACCCATATGAAAATTCATATGTCCTAAATCCTATCTTTAACTTTTTATTTACACCCATCAATAAAACCACTCTACAACTAAACTAGAAAAAGAAAAACTTAGGTAATTAGGTCTCCACCTTCTTCGTCTCCACCAGTGCATTTTGTACGCCATCCATTCATCACCACCTAAACGATTTTTCTTTAATTTTTGGTTGTGCTACATTTGGTTATTGAATGACGAACTCTTTAGATAAAATTATTGAGTGGGGTATGAAAGAATTTGTGCTTCCTCGCAAAACCCTTATGAAGTGTCTGCTTCTCATCAGAATGGTGTGCTTACAATTTCGGTAGAAACTACTTATTGTACGCTTTAGACGAATCAGATTATTCCGTAGGTGCTAGGAAACTACAAGTTACGGTCGATGAAGATGAAAAAGTGCTTCTTTGCATAAGTACCAGGTGCCTTATAGATATTTGTCATAATTTTTTGTATGAAAAGAGAATGGAACTCCCTTACGACTCAATGTTGGAAAGGTTAGGGTGATTAAAATAAGGGTTTGAGATGATTTTGTTTTAATGGAGAAGTGGGAACTCTTAGGCTGAGTTTGGTAATGCTTTTATTTTTCCAAAAGCACTTTCAAAACCTATATATGTCAATAATTTTTTAAATTGGTGTTTGGTAAAAAAAACCAAAAACACTTCCCAAATTCCTCAATTTTTAAAAGTTGGGGAGGAGGAGCTTTAAAAAGTTACAAAAGCATAAGCTTTGGTCCCACCAAAATTTAATGATTGATTTATCTTTTTTGTCCCTATTTTATTTTGTAAATGACAAAAATTATCCTTAAATATATATACAATCAATTATTTTTATTTCTTATATTTTATTCTTTAAATATTATTATAATTTATTTTCAAACTATTTTATGATATCATTTCATTTAATTTGTCAAAAATAAAAATAAAAACAAATATTAAATAATTACTTAATTTTAGTTTAATTTTTTGTTTTAAAAAGTGGTTAAGTAAAATATTTTTTTAACAATCATAATAATAATAAAAATTGGTATATTTAATAATTTATAGTAAAAAATATTAATTATTTTTAAACCCAATAAAATTGAATAAAAATATTTTCAGAGATATGTCTGTTTTTGTCATTTGCCACAACAACAATGGTTTAATCTCATATTTTACTAAACACACTTTGATTGCTTTTTTAATTAGCTTTAACTTTAATTAAATTTTACCAAAAGTCTAACTGTTTTTTCCTCACAGCACAGAAATGCACAGCAGAAAAGTGCTTTTATAAAAGCTGAACCAATACCAAACTAAGCCTTAGTTATTCTCACTCTCTTTCTATTAGATATTTTTGGATGCTTTTATAAAATTGCTTTTTGGGTAGGTTACATTCTCTTTTCTTATCTCTTTCTTTATATAATAGGTTTAGATAAGACTTAATATTAGAGATAAGATTACACTACTTAAGGTGCAAAAGGAAAACATCACATGAACTAACATACTAGTTCATGTGAAGAAAGGAAACATCACCTGAACTAATTATATTCACAAACGCATCCGCTCCAAGATGCTCAATTGCTTCCTTCTCCTTATCCGGCGAGGTGCTAATCACAGTTACCTTCATCCCGAAAGCCTTTGCAAACTTAACAGCAACATGACCAAGGCCACCAAGTCCAACCACACCCAAGTGAGTACCAGGCTCGCTAAGTCCAAAGTATTTCATTGGGCTGTACACTGTAATACCGACACATAACAGCGGTGCAGATGCATCAAGTGGCATGTTGTCTGGGATTTTAACCACGTAGCGTTCATTAGCAACCATGATATCGGAATAACCTCCGTAATTTACCGACCCATCATGATAAACACTATTATAGGTTAATATCCGCTTGTTCAGGGGCGGAGCCAAGAAATATTGGATGGGGTGCAAAATTCTACTATATAGTGCAAACATTTATTTAGGGGTGCCAAAATGCAAAATTAGTCTTGGATGTTAAAAAAAATATCTATTTGGGCTTGAAATGGGCTTTGGAGGCAGCTGGGAAGGGGGTACAAGTGCACCCCCTTGCATAGAGGTGAGCATGGGCCGGTATGGACCGGTTTTCACCTCATCCGCATCCAATCCATTCCACTACGGATTTCAAATTTAGCATCCGCATCCAATCCAGACCCAATGGATGCACGGATGGACGGATTGGATGCGGATAATCCAAAGGATTTGCTTTAAAATTTATAATAGCATAAATGACACCTTTCAAAACTTAAACATCATATATATATATATATATATATACAAGAGTCCCATGGACAACACCCCAAGTAAACAAGTCCTTCCAACATGCATCAGTTTACCATATACAAAAGTTCCCATGTTACCTTGCAATCACTTCCAAAAAATCATACATAGCACTCCCAAAAAAAGGCCTTTACAGTTCGGACCATCTACATAGTATACATAAGTTCCAAAAAACTAACTAAAATCTACAAGCAACCAGGTGCTATATACTGCTGCACCGCCAAAAAAAAAACAAGTCCTTGTAGTTGTAGCCAGCACCAACTGTAACATATATACCGCATCGCCAAAAAAAACAGCACTATATTACCCATACACATCAGTCCAACTTTAACATATATACCGCATAGGCAAAAAAATAGCAACAATATTACCACACACATCAGTCCAATATCGTAACTTCTTCAACATCCTGGAGCATTTCCAATGCAGCTGCAAAATCATTAGCAGAAATTAGATTATCAACTGGACATAATAAATCTTTGACAAGTAGGTACAAGTAGGTATAGTGGTGTATACGTCTATTTGATACACATCATATAAATGAAATTTATTAGTTAAGTGTGATCTACATGTGAAGCTGAACAGAGAAAACGTGGAACCTGGATGGATACATGTGGACGAGTTTTCTAGTTGTGACTGTGTATGACACACAAAGAGAGAGACATGAAAATTGAAGTATGTTCTGAATACTAGGTTAGAGAATCAAGAAAGAGGGCGAGAAGACATAAAACATGACGAATAAATCATTTTTGTGTCGAGGATAAGCATTCAGAAACAAAAAATAATCTTAAATCTAATAATTTCATATAAATAAGTTCAAATTGTTTGATAATCATACCTGAATCCAAGCTTTCAATATCCTCGTCAAGTTCATCGACAATTGGTTTACCTTGAAGCCAATTCTGACCGCAGATTAGAGCTTGAACTGTCTTCGGATGTAACGAACTACGAAACTTACCAAGGACACGACCCCCAGTTGAAAAGGCAGATTCAGAAGCGACGGATGAGATAGGCATTGCTAAAACATCTCGAGCAATCCTGGACAAGACCTTATATCTGGTAGAATTAATCTTCCACCAATTCAAAATATCAAAGTTGTCATCCTACACATCTTCACTAAAATCAGACAAATAGTTCTCCAACTTTGATTTTCCGTCAAAAGTTCCTTGCTGTTTTAGAGATTCCTTAAACTGAGAGGCTAATCTTCTCCGAGGTTGTGCTGGATGAGAAGTATCAACACATTCTGTCGCTTGTGGAAGTGGTTGAGAAGTATCATTACCTTTATTAAACTCTGAATACTCATTAAGCATCGTTGTCAAAAGTGATTTAACCCCATTCATTGTGTTGCGAACCCTGTCATCAGTTGAAACCCCTTCTTCCGCACTTAGTAACTCTTTCAAGCAAAAAGAAAGATACGCTTCCTTGCGTCGTGGTTCAAGCAACACAACAATGTATAACATCATGTTAATCTTACTCACTTCCCAATATGCCTCATACATCAATACCATAAAATCAGCCATGTTGCTCAATAAAACATCGTCACTCTCAACCCATTCCTACAACTGTGCACGGATAATAACAACTTCATCTAAAAACGAACTAGATGTAACATATGTACTTCCAGAGAATCTCAACGTAGCCTCATATAAAGTCTCTAGAAATGGGATAAAGGCACGAGCTATTTCCCAATTAGCAGCAGTAGGCCATACCTTTGGAACTGCTGGAACATCTCTTGCAGGAGGAGGATAAAGAAAGTCATTCGCATACCCTGTTTCTCTAAATAGGTTGAATGATGGCTCATATATTACAGATGCTTGTAACATCTTGTAAGTTGAATTCCACCTTGTACTAACATCTAAGCTTAAAAACCTTGAATAATCAATTTTATCTTTTTCTACACAAGCTTTAAACTTTTTCAATCTAGCTGGCGATGCTTTTACAAACTTAATCGCAGCACGTATCCGACTTATTGATTCATTATGAGTATCCATACACTCTTTCACAATTAGAGCAAGGACATGTGCTACACACCTAAGATGCATGTGCTTCCCTTTCAAAACAGCTTCCTTCCAACCAACGACTCTCCTAGACATATAGGATACAGTTCCTTCATTTGCAGACGCATTATCAACCGTGATGGTGAATACCTTCTCAATCTTCCACTGTAAGAGACAAGCCTCAATAGTTTTACCCACTGTTAAACATGTGCGAACAACAAGTTAGTTAATATTTTTAATAGAATAAGGGATACAAATGCACATATCTAAATAACAAAGGAAAAACGATGTTCAATAATTCAAAAATAATGAGCTCATATAACAATATTCAATAATTCAGACATATTGAGTTGGTTATCGTACCTGAATGATCTGCAACTGGACAGAAATTCAAAATCTTTTTCCTTAGCACCCAATCCTTATCAATGTATTGACCAGTCACACAAATGTAGCTTAAGTTTTGAATTGAAGTCCAGACGTCCGTTGTGAGACATATGCGCTGACCATGCAATTGATTTTTCAATTTTTCCCTCTCACCCTTATACAATTTCATACAGTCACGAGCAATAGTAAAACGAGAAGGAACTTTAAACTTAGGTTGTAGTTCTCTACAGAAATCCAAAAAACCCTGATGTTGTACGAAATTGAAGGACAACGCATCCAACATAATCATTTTAGCAAGAGAAAGTCTGCATGCATCTTGGTTAAATGTGTGGGACATAAGAGCATTACTCTCACCCCCACTCATTGGTTGAAAGATTAAACAAGTCTGATTTTGTTCTCTTATACTCTTGTATTTAGGACACAAATTCCTAAAATGATACAGAAGATTAGATGTACCATGGATACACTACCATATGCATACCGAGGTTTACAATGGTTGCATTCAGCTTTAGGAGGCTTTAAGTTCAAGAGTTTAGTAAAATGGTCCCAGGCTTCAGACACTTTTCGTTTCTTACTAACTACAGGCAATGAACCTTCTTGTACAGACATCTCTGTCGATGTAGGATGTGTAGCAGGTGGCAACTCCTGAACCTTCTTGTACAGACAACTCCGGTTCTACTTCTATAGGTTCTTCTGCATTATTATACCCTATATATAGAAAATAAAAACAAAAGAAGCTGAGAAACCATATAAAAAAGTCAAAGATTCAATAAATTGTATAAACATTAACATTAAAAGTCTTACAATCAATATAGTCCTCACTGCTCTCTTATCTTGAAACAAAATGCATTCATTTCATATAATACTAAGCAACGGTAAAATATAGCCGTTCGTATGATTTCATTTTCTTCATACAAAATGCATTCATTTCATACAATACCAAGCAACAGATTGGAACATGAGAAAAAACTAATCGGATCACTATATAGGTTAAGCATAAATGGAACGGTAACATTAGATATAATTTTGAAGAAAAGATTAATCATCAAATCATAAATTGGAAATTAGTAGTACAAGCACCATAAATGAAAAGATTCAATTGGTCATTTTTACAAACACCTAAGGAACAAATATAGACAATAGTGTTACTGACCAAGTAAAAAGGTACTCCAGTATGACCTGCTCCAAAAGAATACAATATAATGATTCTCCTGTCCAATCGTAGTCTGCATGATCAACAAAAACCTCTTTTAATTTGGTGATTCAATCTTCTTAATGAGTAACCAAAATCAGTCAAATTCAGCTCCATGGAGCACCTAAGTAATTCACTAATTAACAAAGATCAATACAGCCCCAATAAAGAAAAGAAACCCCAATTTACCAATCGAATTGAAAGCGATTCAGTCAAACATGCAATTAAGAATGTTACAACAAACACATTTCATCAACAAATAAAGAAGAAAAAAAATTAAAAAGAAAGAACAGAAAATAAAAGGGGTTGTTGTTGTTGTTATTATTAACATCCACATATGATCAGGGACAAGGGTGATGATAAAAATAGAAGAAAACCAAGTAGTATAAAATATGGTGCAGCAAAAAAGTAGATCTGTAAAAATATAACAGCAGGGACAAGGATGATGATAAATATAGCCGTCTGTAAAAAAAACATAATGAGGAACATCTGGTGCAGCAAAAAAAAAAAGGAAAAAAAAAAAGAAAAAAAGTAGATCTGAGTCATATGATCGACTCTTCAATGGTAGATAAAAATAACCCATTTCAATTTTTACTTCATATACATGTTTACCAGAAAAGTGGTCCTCATTTAACCCACTCAAATGGTCCTATAAAATACTTTATTAGTTAAGTAGTACAAAATCACCATTTTTTTTTCCATTTTAGTAAACTAAAACTATTGTCTGTAAGATTCGTTTGTATATGAAAAGAAGATAAACACGGCTATTAACATTAAAACATCTAAAAATGAAAAAATCTTTAATCTAAAAACTGAAAGAAAAATAGATGAAAAAAACAAAACTAAAATAAAAACACAAAAACACAAACAAAACCCTACATATAAAAAACTACCAAAATCATTGTTACTTAGTGAAAGTGCAGTTATTAAATCTGCATTGCAGTACCTGTTGTGCTGCCTCTCTCAAAGTTAACCCTAGAGGTCGATGAGAAGAAAAATAGAAATGATAAGTTGATTATATACCAGTTCAGGGATTTCCTACATTACCCCCATATATTACGAGAAACTACATCAGTACCCTAATGTATACAGTTCCGGATGTCCACGGATTTTTATGGTTGGACCTGGGACCAACCCGTTAACCGTCGGATGTCAAAATTTCCACCCGTATCCATCCCAATAGCCAATGGTTCGGGTACCCACCCGTCAAAATACGGATGGGCCGGATAAAATCCGCGGGTTTCGGGCCAAATGCTCACACCTACCCTTGCAATAGGCTGCCTCCGCCCCTGCGCTTGTTGCAATAATTTTCAACGTCTTTTGAGAAGCTATAACAGGATTGACAGGACCCAACCAAACAACCAACACCCACTCTGTTTCCAACCTTGAATTTTGATACCTTGTGCCATACCTCACTCACTATCCCAACGATCTCGTGTCTGCAGTAAACACACATTCAACATTAAAATTGCAAATGGGGATATTACTACTAATTTGCAATGTAGATACAGAAATCGGAAGTGTTTATTACCCGGGAACCAAAGAAAAAAAACGAATATGCCCATTCGTTCTTGATGCTGTGTAGATCAGAGTGACAAATTCCATAGAACATCACCTTAAATGTCATGTCTTCATCTCCGGTTTCCCTAACAAGCATCAAATAAGTACATTTGAACAGGCATAGAAAGGAAATGTGTTGAAGTAACTGCATTCCAGTTAAACAAAAAGATTACGACATCGATAAAAAATTTTAGCATTCATACCTAAATTGTAGTACCATAAGTAAAAATGCCACATAATGGGCCAAAGTGATACTTGAATCATCTTTTGGCACTCATCCAAGCCCACTAACCAGTCCACTAAAGTAGCCCACCAGCCTTCCCAGTATTACATAAATCAAACGCTCGGTCAATGGTCAAAGTCAACAACCGGTCAACGGTCAAAATCAACAACCGGTCAACGGTCAAAATCAACCATCAGTCAATGTCAAGACCGTGTTGCCGATAGTGCTGCCATGCAGTTTCCATCCATGTTTCCGATGGTGCTGCCTTGCATTTTCCACTCATGTTGTCAGCAATGCTGTCAACCAATTCCTAGCTAAGTACTTTATCGCACTTCCAGTGCAGCCAATCCAGTCTGCCAGCCAGCCAGCATCCATCCATACTGTCAGCCATTATTCCTGTCAACCACCAGTCCTGTTTTCCAGCATACAGAATTTATCATGGAGGCATAAATGTGCAGTTTCATGCAGAATTCATCATGGAGGCATGCAATATTGATTCAAGCAGTTCCATGCGGATTAATGCAAGGAGGCATGCAAGGCCAGCAAGTGCAGAATTAAAACAGGAGGGCAGTATCATGCAGTTTCAGGCAGAATTGATTCCAGCATGCATGCAAGAAGTTTCATTCATAATTGATTGCAGGGAATATTAATGTCATTTAAGTCCATCTCAAAATTAGGTTCTAAAACTGTATAAATGGAGAGGCCCTGATAGAAATCAAGGGGGTAACCAAGGGAGGGAGAGAACATTGTAATGCAAATATCAATAAAATATTACTCCCTAAGGGGATTCGTCCGTGGACGAAGGAAAACCAAGCCGAACCACGTTAAACCGGTGTCTCCTATTTGTTCTTCAATTCATCTCCTAACCCAAAAATATACACCAAATCATCTATTTATCGTGTTTCGTGCCCAAAAGTAATTTTGGGTACAAACATAGTGAATAATATCATTCATGTTTGAGTTAATTATTATGACTTAAGCTTTGTGTTATTATTATTATAAACGGGTGTAGTTGTGTGATTTCACGCAACTACATTTTGGCGCTAGAAATAGGGAGGATTCATCCTCACCTGCTAGTTATCAACTAGAAATCATCATCTACCCAAGCTTGTTCATTATTTTCATTACCATCATTTTTTTGTCCACCACGATAATTCTCTTGTTGATTGCTTGAAGTCATCATTGCTCTGAAGATGTACATCACCTTCCTCCTCCGTTCCATCAGGAAATGCTGATAAAATATCGCTAAGATCTTGTTAGCATCCAGTAAAGTTACCTCTGCTTTGTCTCTCTATTGTAAAGCCGTGGTAGACACAACACCATCTCCTCCATGAGAACTTGATAACACCGCACACCAATATCCCAATCCCCGGAAAGAAAGCTCCTTAAAAACCCCTTCACCTTCAGAGAGAAAAGTTCCCTAAAAAAAAAGATCTCAGCATCAGGAAAAAGGTTCCCGCCGATCAAATGTCGAGAATTGCAATGTAAAATAACCATACGGATATGAGCCAAGTAATAAACATTTACAGGAGAAAAGGGAAGGGGACACGAGAGGAAATGTTTGTCGGAAGATGCATGCGATGTGTCAGATAAGGAGATGAAGGGGGATCTGTGCGAGCTGATGGCCAAAACAAAGAGAGACGATTCAACCCTAGGAAACAAAATGAAGAAACAATGATCCATATACGAGAATATAAAAAGAATCTCACGCAGTGGAGAGAGAAAGATAAAAAAAGTTAACCAAAGAACGAGTAGAACTCGCAGTCAAACACGGGCGACTCAGGATAGAAAATCACAATCTAAAAAGAAAGGTGCGGAAGTATGAGTTGGAGATAAAATACAGATAGAATTACAAAAGATCTCACAAAGAAAGAGAAATTGTTGAAAGGGAACAAAGAATAACACGATTGAATGAACAAATTTGGAGCGATGCGCGAATGAGAGAAAATAGAAGAGAGAGGTATGTAACACAAAAAACCCAATGCGAAATAATCGTCGAAACAAGCAACGTAGGAGAGCAACTTGGTATAAGTATCAAAATCAAGCATAAATAAGAAGGAATACAGGTAATCAATGGCACAATGATATCGTATCGACTGCGAAAAATGTCAAAGAATTTCACGACCTAGTCTTTAGGCCAGCCATAGGTTAGGAATCAACCCAACCGCGAAGCCGGTCAGGAAGAGGATACGGAAAATAGAAGCAGTATATCACGAGCAAATTGAGGCAGAGCTACAAAAAATGATCAACTCGGGAATCATAAGGCCTGTGAAGTATGCAAAATGGGTTGCAAACATGGTGATAGTCCCTAAAAGGAATAAAAATATTCGCATCTGCATCGACTTCACTGACCTAAACAAGGCCTTCCCGAAAGATAGCTATCCGCTACCAGATATTCCTCAAACAGTGGAGTTGGTTACAGGGTGCGAAAGGATATCATTAATGGACGGGTACTCAGGATATAATCAGATACCTTTGGAGGAAGAAGATCAAGAAATCATGGCTTTCTTCGCACCAAGGGGCCTATATTGTTACACTAGGATTCCCTTCGAGTTAGAAACACAGGAACCACTTACCAACGAATGGTAGAGAAAGTGTTCAAGCCATGGATACCCACCACCTTAACGGTCTATGTCAACGATATGTTGGTCAAGAGTAAAAACTAGATTGATCACACGAGGGACCTGAAGGAGATATTCGAGCAAATGTGAAAGATAAAGATGAAGATAACACCTGCGAAATATATCTTTGGGGTCGCGTCAGGGAAGTTCTTAGGCTATATCATCTCGAATGAAGGAATTCAAGTCGACCCAATTAAAGTACAAAAATTGAATGGTTTGATCGCATCATTAGGGAGATTTATCTCGCGATCATCATATAAATGCAAAAACTTTTTCAACATTCTAAAAAAGGAAAGAAAGTTCGCGTAAACACAAGAGTGCAAAGCTTCCCTCCAGAACATAAAAGATTACTTGGAAAATTTATCAATGCTGTAAAAACCGAAACCAAATGAAGATTTGTTAATATATCTCGCCACCACAATGTATGCCCTCAGTGCAGTATTACTGAGATCAGATCATGGGGTAGATAAGCCCATATATTACATCAGCAAAACCTTCAACTCTGCGGAGCGAAATTATACCAAGATAGAGAAGCTGATATTAGCGCTAGTATACGCAACCCAGAAGCTTCGCATTTATTTTTACGCACACAAAGTTAAGGTGCTGACCAAAACACCCATCGAGTTTGTGTTGAAGTCCTCCAAAAGGGTAGGAAGGATAGAAAGATGGAATGCGCAAATCGAGCAATTCGCCATAAATTACGAAGTTTTATCTTCACCAAAATCTCAAAGATCGCCTATTTCATCGCGGAATTTCCATTAGAAGAAGATGATTCCCTCTGCGAAATGATAGATGTTGATAAAGAGCGCACAGACCCGGAAGACCCGTTGAAGGCGGATAACCCTAAAAGGTGGGAGATCTTTGTGGACGGATCTGTAAAAAGCCAAGGGAACGGAATAAGGATTGTGTTCACATCACATGTAAGAGAAAGGATAGTCTATTGTTTTAGACTGAAATATAAAACAACAAATAATGAAGCGGAGTACAAAAAAGTAATACATGGGTTGAGGCTGGCGGTATAAATGGGATTGGATGACGTCAAGCTTACCAGTGATTCACAGCTAGTTGTCTGACAGATGGATGGACGGTACAAAGTGAATGATCTCGAGCTACAACGATACTCGCAGTTGGCAAAGTAGTACTCCGCTCACATACCAAAAATCATATGGAGACACATATGCCGAAAAGACAACCGTCATGTCGATGCACTTGCATTTGTCATATCAATGATGGTTGTTAGAGCATAGCTCGGTAGAACCCACCAAGAGTTGGCATGTCAAGTTTGGTTGTCATATTTTATTGAATCAAAATTCATTTAAAAAGTCGCTTGATTATTTACTAGAGTCAACTTCGTATAGGTTAGCTAGAAAGTTACTAGGATATGAGACTTACAAGAATTACGAGAAGACTTGAAGAATGTGAAGAAGTAAAGAGCTACATCGACGACATCATCCTTCCTCATGAGGTTAGTAATATTTGACTTGAATTGTTTCATTCCTAACATATCTTTCAATCGTGCATATTGAAAACATAACTGCGAAGATGTGAATGATTATACTCTATTTAGACATAGTATTAAGGAATTACAATACGAAGTATAACGTCTATCTTTTGAACTTCGTATATAAGACATCGAAATAATCATATGAATGATATTGTGATTATATATGGGTATGGGTGAAGATTTAGTCCTAGGAAATAATGTTTTACATTCGTTTAAAGGAAGTACAATTCATAAACTTGTTTTATGAATCGAAAGGGAAACCGCTAGGCTTATTGGTATTTTTATTCATTGCAAATCTTTAGATTACCAATATGTGTGTTTAGTATAACCGCTCATAACTTGTTTATGTATCTTGGTAAAACTATTCAAAATGCCTTCCTTTTGTATTGGTATGACTTTTATTAGTGAAACCGATCTTAAGTAATCACCTGAGATGGTATGATCGATATGTTGTAATTGGTATGACCAACTCTATACATTGGGGAACCGATCCTAGTAAGAGGTGAAACCGATCACAAGTATGTGGAATCGATCCTTGTAAGAGGTAGAACAAGTCTTAGTAATTGGTAACCGATCCTATGACTTGTGCAACTGAATACAAGTTAAATACCATAAATATGTGGTAACCGATCCTAGTACCTAGACAACCAATTTTTGGAAAGCTAATGTGACCGATCCTAGTACCCAATGGAGGTAGAACCGAAGATTTATGTTTTGGTAGAACCGTGAAACCCATTAATGGTGATTTGATAGGATAATCAATCACATAGTTCTTGGAAGTCAGTCGAACCAATTTCTAAACTTGTTTGGAAGTGTGGCAAATTGGTTCCAAGATTGTAAATATGAAAAAGGATTTAGAAATTAAAGATGTCGACATACTTTGAACATGTGCAGTAACTCTTATCTTTTATTGTTCAAAGATATTCCTTAATAACTAAAGGAGAATCCCGGATCGAAATAAATGGAGAATCTTTTAATTAAGATTTTTAGTTTTTATATGCTTTTAATTTCCAGCAATTAAATGCATATCTTTAGAAACTATAAAAACTAGTAATATGCATTTACTAATTTGAGATTTTCCACTAAGATTTCGGTCAATATTTGGACAGTGCATTTCCATGAATTATGAAAACCATTTTTGGCACATCTTTGAGAATATTCTGTTTGGAAATTCCTTGGTCTATAAATATTGAAGTTTGCATTTCAAGCAAACTAATCCTTAGAGCCATCAAAACTACATAGTTGTGTTGTTATCGGTGGATCCGTCTATTCGGAGAGGAAAGTACCCTTGTAGTTGCATATTTTCTCATGACTACACCCAAGTGAATCTAAAGGATATAAACAACCTAAACATTCAAGATTCAAAGATAAACAAATGTAAAGAACATGAAAGTAAATATTGGCACAAGCATGTAATGTGGTTCTCCCATGAAGACCTACATCCATGGGAAAAAAGATGTTTTCTTTATTGATTATAAGGTCTTACCTTTGAAAGAGTTACAAATATCACTTGGATCTTTTACTCTCTTTCTATCTAGATCTCTCCCAGGAATTCTCTGTATAAAGACCATCTAATCATACATAAGTTAAGTTTTCCATATTCTGCTACATGGACTGGTATTTATAGGCAGATTATACTCTCGAAGGCCTGGTCTCGCCGAGCTGGTGGAGTCATCGTACACCTCTTTGATACTTCGGGCGAACTCTATACTATCCCCCGTGGTGGTATACTTGGTTCCTTCTTCGAGTTATCTCTCCATGTACGTCATCGCTCCGCTCTTCCTTGGGGAACCTCGTGTTGCTTCACCCTTACCTGAATAGCGCAGAATGCAATCGCATTTATTAGAGAGTAGATCGTTCTATCTGACTCTGACTAAATTCCTCCATCCAGAGTCTTATATCTGCTTTCGATGGCTACCAATGTCAGAGTAGACCGTTTCCTTCCAGCTCTCTTTGTTCACAGTATGCCGATACTTTCAACACCCACCTCTCTAGAGTCTCAAAGTTACAACATTTTGTGGCCTGTATGGGATGATAACCATCTTTGAGGCAATCAAAGACTCAAAGCTACAACATTATGTGTCAATGATGTGTTTTACTTAAAAAACTTAAAATACTCCAAGGGAAATAATTAAGAAAAATATAAAACTGTTAAAATATAGCTCACTCAATTATAGTACCTACCTTAAGCGCCAAATACCCTAGCCCATATGCACAGATGCAATAAGAGAGCATATAGAAGCATCATGTGATTGTTTTATGCATGGACGTCCACAGCTGGTTTTATGCATGGACGTCCACAACTGATTCCAGTAAATACGTATATCTTGATGAAAATTTACTCCACTAACCAATATCATTTGTGGACTATAACGACAATTCTTGCAGTAAAATTTGTCAAAATCTACACATTTAATGGAGGTTACAAAAATGGAGAAAATAAACAAAGGTGTCATACAAAAATATCACATCGCACAGTATTGTTAAATAAAGTAATATCTCAAGGTATGATCCTAGACCATAAACTCCAATTAATGGTGCTGGAGATGTTAAGGTTTTATATATATGATTTTCCTACTCACGGGTTGAAGGTAACAAAACAATTAACCTCTTACATACTACCCACCTGGTAGAGGAGAACTAACTACTCTAGGAAGAAATAAACCATCACCAAGTGCAACAAAAATTAAGATTTGCAAACGTAAAATTAACCATTTATTAACAGGATTGTTCCACCCTGCAAAGCATCCAAAAAAAACGAGGAAACAATCTTATAAGATTCTGACAAACCCTACTAATTTAAAAAAAATAAAAAATTAAGATCAAAATATAATTTGAACTGAAAAAACATATGCCTAGCTAGAATGCAAGAACATATGATTAAACTGCTTTAATGCACCCTTTTAGATTAGCCCAAGCTACTTGCAATAATAATTTTCTGAAAACAAAATTAATATAACGACCAACAACCAACAAGGATACATAAAAATAAAATAAAGAATCCACCTATGTACAATTGTACAGCAAAACATACCTTCTAATAATTTTAAAATTATCCGAATTGTAAGATATCAATATCCAAGGAATCAAAATTTAATAACTGAATGGAAAAATCTATACCAGACATATATTACATTTATCTCTGGAAAATCCAATATAGATAAATACTACTAGTGTTATCATAACTCAGCAATTTGGTTGGCATTGTGTGTTGTATCTGTACATATGTCAGTTCATGCGCTTCAGAAACAAATCTGGTCAATCTTCAGTTGCTTAATTCATATTTTGAGCTTCAATTACACTTAACCTCGTGCTTCCAGCAGTTGATTAAAGAATACAATCTTCTGTTCCTCCAATAGATAGATGTTTATCCGAATTGGCAATTGAAATGTGAATACGTTCTTACTGCAGACACTGTGGATACATATGATTCAATTGCCAATCAGGATCGAGCCTCTTAAACTAAGTTAACGCGGATTCCTTTTATGAGTCAATTTAAGTCAACATGGAAAGAAATTACATACCTCACCAGAATTCTTTCCATGCCCTTCTCTTTATTATCTCGTTGTTGCTTCAAATGTAAAACAGTTTACCTTCTGTAAAATCACTAAGCTTTGCTCTTGGTAAATCTCATGCAACATGGATAACAGTATGATCCAAGGGTACACGAAGCCCATTTTTAATCTCTTGCATAGAAAGTATGTAAAACCATTATTGAGAATAACCTTATAATCAAATAAAAATAGCAAAAAGCAAAAACTGTAAAATTAAGTGATAGAAATTGAAATTTTCAAACCCTTACGTTCTGGCATAACATTGTTTGACCTAAAAACCTAGGAATAAATCAATCCAAAGATTAGAGTTGAGTTTATTTACCTTGATAGTGTAAACTTCATCACTATTGTCATTGTTGTAGTACTTAAGATACATCTTTATCTTCTTCAAGTGATTGATTATCTAAAGCCTACAATATCTCTATGATTGTTATCCTCTGATCAATTACATATAGCGAATATACCGAATATACCAAAACTAAAAAACTTGAACTAAGAAGAACAAAAAACTTACCGAATAAAACCCTAGGATTTCAGCTATTGGATTTTCTAGGACATTATAATAAGATTTTCTGGGTAGTTATGCAGCAAAAGTGAAAGGCGTAGCTTCCTAGCAAGTCTACTAACATCTTTTCTTAAACCTGGTATTTGATGATAAAGAACCATGATTTCATACACAGAAGGTTTAAGTAAATCAAACCTTTTAGTAGGGTCATGTAATATTTCCGTAAGGATGGTCGTTACAGGATTTGAAATATCAAATATGTGATTTAGGATAAATCTGACGGTGATTTGAAATAGGGTGTTTTCCAAGTTATAACCACTTGACCAATAGAGTATCACCAAGTGTCCTCTCAAGGTTTAACGTGAGAACTCTTTTCTCAGCGATTGTGGCCCTCTCCAGGTTTAACATGAGAACTCACTATTCTCTCGTTGAACGGTGACGCTCACCATTCAACGTGGGGGCTTATATGACTTAGGATTTTAAAGGACTTAGATGAACGAATTTTTGGGCTCATATTGGTCATGGATTGAGAATGAGAATCTAAAAGCTCGAATTTTCCATTGTTCCTCTATAGCTCAATGGTAGAGCCGTCAGTTGTTAACTAATTGGTCATAGGTTTGATGCGTACTTGGAGAGATTTTGTTCAATGAAAGGGCTCGCGTTAGCCGCATCTTTTTTTCGTTCTATCCTAATCACTCTATGTCTAATGTGATGACTTCCATATATGAACCATCATGTTGCTTGACAAGGATATACAATTAAAACAATGTTGTTCCAAATTTAACCACAATTATTTTTTGAATGTGTTTATGAAGTCATAATGCTCGGTATAACTGTTATTCTAATAATGATACCACAAAACTATAATATATACTCCCCTACATTCTAGTTTTGTTTAAGGTTTAGGGTTCATTTTTTGTTCCAAAATAGATTAAAGTCTTCATGTTTTTTCTAGTTTTTCCTGATTTTCCCCTACATTGAATGAACAAAAAAAATTAAGAAATTTAATTATTTTATGAATTAATATTAAGAAACAGATTTGGGAAAAATTTACTCTCCCTACTTTGCTAATCTGCATAAAAACGCCTAAACCTCCGAGTAATTGGGACGGAGAGAGCAGGGCGTCATAGGGGCAAGGCGAGCAAGGCTGACACCTAGGGCCCCAAAAAGACATTTTTTTTAAAAATAATTGATATACTGTAACAGTTATAAGTGTTGAGAAAACATTTTGTTACAGCAATAAAATTGTAACAGATATGATTGTTACTAAATTTTATGTATCAACCTACAAATATCACTAATATTTTAATTTTTCAAATAAATTACAAATTTTTGGGGGTTTATCTTATGCCAAATTACAAGTTTCCAAACCAAAATCTAGTTTAAAAGCTGGAAAAAATTGACCGGCCTCCGGCAAACTTTTCCTTTTATTTAATAACCAAAGTCTGGTATATCATGTTCGCCTTAAGGCATCCAAAAACTATAAAACGTCCTGGGAGAGAGTACTAATTAAAGACCACGTTCAATTTGGTTCCACATGTTTTCACATATTAAGTGCTATTAAAACATGAGATTATCATTATTCAAATATATATATATATATATATATCATCTTCCAATCCGGACAAGGTTTGTTTTTGATGACGACGAATAGGAAACATGCATATTACATAACATATGAAGATAAAGAGATGGAGCTTGATAACATCTAATAACTTCGGCTTCGTTCGTGTATATTGATTTCAATTCTCATAATGAATAGAGATCATCAACGAACTCCACCAAATAGTCTCTCTCCAATTATTGCATCAAACTAATAACCATACATCCCAGACCTTTCTTAGTTACGTGGTGGTGGATATCGTGGATACCAACCATATCGTGGTGGTGTCAATCGTGGATACCCACGATATCGATATCGTGGTGGTGGTGGATTCCTTAATCTGTACGGACTTTCATCAGATGGCGGAGTGATCCCAATTGGAATATTTCCAAATCCCGGGATTCCTTTTGATGGTGGTTTTTTTAGTATTTTTGGGATTTCTGGGATAATCGTGAATTTGGCAGTAGTGGTAAGGTCAGGCGTATATGGTGGTGGCGGAGGAGATTTTGGCTTCATTGGAGTTACTGGCTTCTTTGGTGGTATGGAAGGAACATAATGAGGTGGCTTCTTTGGTACTGGTGGTGGAGATTTCTTAGGTGGTGTTGGAGGCATGTAAAGTGGATTTTTTGGCGGTGGAGAAGGAGATTTAAGCTTAAAAAAATTAGGGACTCTTCCGAATGCATCAGCTGGAACCGGAAAACTCAAAGAGACTAGTACTACAAGTAGAAGAGCACTCGTAGTAAATAAGAAAGCCTTTGAAGCTCTCTGCCCTCCGTTTTTTCCCATAACACTCATTTCTGGGTTTTGTTGTGATTTTTAATCATACTTCGCTACTCCTTTATATAGAGGGTAGAAATTTTTACCGTCTCATATAAAAAAGACATATTTCGCTTTTCAATAATTACTCCTAGTGTTATTACCAGCTAAAAAAATAAAAAATCTTGGAAGTTTAACTCTTTTCTTTCTCGTAGCAAGCTATAAGTCTATACTAGCAACTAGTTATTTGTTTTCCGTTCTGTCATATAATGCAAAGTGGCCGATGGCTTAATGAAACGGTCATTACACGGACTTTTGAGACACTAGGACCCCACGACTCATTGTTAGGGTACGTGGTAGTACCCTATACACATCTTGTGCTTCTAGAATCAAGATATCGTCTTCTCAGACAAAAGACTTCATATTCTAGTGTTGACTTGACTAATCAGCAGTCTTCGAGTGGTCACTTATCATAATAATTAATTAATTATTAAAGGGTGGTACACTATACATATTAGCAAATTATGTTTTTCCGTGTTATTTGTGCATCACATGGCCACTATTACTGATAGCAGCAGACACTTGTGATACACTTACTGCATGTTCGAGACAATTATCTTTTGATTAATTTCTAAACCACATAGATTTTCCTAGATTTTTCTCTGGTCAAGTTTGTTGAATTTTAATTGGAGTTAAAAGATGATTTGATTTGAATATAAATTCGAGTATATCAATATTTTTATTTGACTAACCAACTGGGTATAGCCCAGTAGGCTAGGGGTCGAGCTCCACGTTATAAGTTAGGGGTTCGAATTCCGCCGCTAATCGTGCAAAAAAATAATAATTGAGAGTGAAATATGGTCAGGGCAATTCCTATATTAATTGGTTTATTGAAAGTTTTGCTCGCCCATGTAGTTGGATAAACGTGATTTTCCACTATGAAAAATTAGAGCAAAACAAACAAATTTGATTTTTTAGGGTTCCGTTACTATTTGACATAAAATCTTTTGTTGAGTAAGGTAAAATTATTAAATATTAAATTTGGTGAGATAATGTAGGATAAAAAAGAAATAATATCCTAGAATAAACTGAATAAAAAATAGTAAAATAATTATCAGGAATCTGAAAATGTATAGGGGTTGTGGAAGAGCCGGCGGCGGTTGGAGAAACCCGCATGGCGCATGAAGAGATGCACGGTTCTATATGGGCCGCATTGGACAAACCATTGAACTTGCCCGTTTGTCCATCTATTTTTCATTTTTGTTGAATCCATAATGGGATCAAAATGCATTCCATAGGTTTCCTTGAGTGGAAAAAAAACATACAAGCCAACTCCCTAAGCGCAAAGAACGGGCAGTCTCATTTGGACTAATACCTTCGTTTCAAAGGAGAGAACGGGTGATTGAAGGAGGGATCATACTACGAGCAAATTGAAAGAGTAACACATGCTGCATAATTGCATGGTTGTACCAAAAAAAAAAAAAAAATTATAATAAAATACCCCCTCCGTCCTAAATTAGATGAACTAGTTGTAGTTCGCACAATTTTTAAGACAGTGAAGAAAGGAGAGTATGTTTAAATATTTTTTACAATTATACCCTTATGAATAAGTAGTAAAACTTAGAAATGATCTATATCTTAAACTATACCACAGTTTTTCGTAAACTTTATACCGTTGAAAATCATTTTAAAACACCTACCCAACGAGTACGAACATGGCTATCAAATTAGATACATTTCTTATGGTAACAATAATCAATTAAAAAGATAGTTTTTGAAAGAAACCTATTATAGGGGCTCCAAACATTGGGTTTTGAGGGATCACAAGATGACAAAATCGGGTTATGAAATAGTAATCAACAAAACCCCATATCCAACTATTTTTTGTAATGGCTAAAATACCCTCTATGAATTATAAAATTAAATTTATTATCTTCTCCTTCTCTTTGCATTCATATATCATGATGAAGATGATGATCATCATAATTTCATCATGATGAAGATGATGATCATACACAAAAAAACTAAATCTATTATATTCTCCTTTTCTTTTCATTCATAAATCATGATGAAGATGATGATTATAAAAAAAAACTATTATTTTTTTGTCTCTCTTCTTCTTCTCCGTCGCGATGAAGATGACGATCATAAAAAGAAAAACTAAGAAAACTCATCACTTATTTTTGCTTTTGAATACCCCTAAATTCGAACCATAAGCTAACCTACGGTGAGTAAACTTCAATCGAACCAACCGTAGGTAGAAGTTACGGTATGGAAGTGTGATTTTTTCAAACCGTAGAATTTTTGAACCCAGAATATACGGTTTGGAAATTAAGAACTCCAAACCGTAGACGATTTACGGTTGGGAAACAACACCATATGCAAAGTCAGTTAAATCTATAGTTTGGAAGTATATAAATTTTCCAAACCGTATTCAAATTCAGTACTGTCTACGGTTGAGAAAATTCATACTTCCCAACCGTAGACAGTTCTTAAACTTCTGGGAATATGTCAAAATCGGTAGGTTATTTCACAATCAGTAGATAACTTCTGGGACTTTTTTTTAATGGCGAAATTACCCTTTATAATCGGTAGATAATTTTACAATCGGAAGTTAATCCACAATCGGAAGTCAATTTAATTTCTTTAACTTCCGAATATAAAGTATCCTCAGAATAAAATCCTCTATCCATAATCGGTAGTCATGATAGTTCATATAACTACTGAATATAGAATAGTCCCAAAATCAGATTTTGCAAAAAATCCTTTTTTTGGAATTTTGGTTGAGTTATAATCGGTAAGAAAGGAAGAGTTATCATGACTTCCAATTATACAATGGCTCTCTTTGCTAATATCCTACCATAATTGGTAGTCATGATAGTTCATATAACTACCGAATATAGAGTAGCCCCAAAATCAGATTTTGCAAACAAATTTTTTTTTTGGAATTTTGGTTGTGCGCATAATCGGTAAGAAATGAAGAGTTATCATGACTTCCGATTATACAATGTCTCTCTTTGCAAATATCCTACCATAATCGTTAGTCATGATAGTTCATATAACTACCGAATATAGAGTAGCCTTAAAATCAGATTTTGCAAAAATCCTTTTTTTTTGGAAATTTGGTTGAGCCTATAATCGGTAAGAAAGGAAGAGTTATCATGACTTCCGATTATACAGTGGCTCTCTTTGCAAATATCCTACCATAATCGGTAGTCAAGATAGTTATACTAACTTCTGATTATCATGGCTCTCTTTGCAAATATCCAACCAATGGTGTCTCTTGAAGAAACCCTATGGGAACAAACACGTTTTGTGAAAATTTCTGGAAAACCGAATAGGTTTTCAAATTCATTAACCGAAAAAAATTGCACGAGACGTTGTCTCGCACTCTGCTAGTGGGCGTTTCCCCATAGACCCCCACAACCTGGCCTGTCAGGTCGAACATATCCGGGTTCTCTCTGATTTTTAGGTTAATTTATTTTGTCTAATTTCGTTATGCATACATGTCATATCCTGTTTTTGTTATTGATTTAATTTCTTTTTGATATTACAGGTGATAATAGGTTGATTCCAGGATTGGGTTCCAATTTAGGCTGATAGACGTATGAGAACATGGTCTAATTGTGATCGATACCAAGATTGACACAACCAAAACTTACGTTACTTCCAAAGTTTTTTCTCCTAGGAATTACAAATTAGTTCAGTTTCTTGGTTTTCTTTCTTATTTTTTATGTTTTATAGTATTTTTCATTATATTCCTTGGTTATTGGTTTTAGAGTATTAAAGAGCATAGAGAAATTAATGTTGGTGTATTTAAATATTTGCTGACAACGGAAAATAATCTTGAAAATATCCAGCACATATAACTACCGAATATAGAGTTGCCCCAAAATGAGATTTTTCAAAAATCCTCTATTTTTCTAATTTGGTTGAGCCTATAATCGGTAGTAAATGGAGTTATCATGACTTCCGATTATACAGTATAATCTTTGTCGAAATCTTACCATAATCGGTAATCAAAATAGTTCATATAACTACCGAATATAAAGTTGCCCCAAACTACCGATTATGGATTAACCTCCCGATTATAAAGGGGCATATAAGTATTTTCAACCTATTTTGTCTTTTAGTATCACCCCTAATTGAGTTGGGGTCGCCCCTAAATATGCCAGGATTAAAATTAGGAGAATTTCGTCGAGAGAAATTTAAGAACTTAAAATGTCACATTAATTGTTTAATTTACTTAGATGTAGTTACAATGTTTGCTAATCCTTTTCGTAGTTCAAAATCAAGTAAACTCTTGATTTCGAAGCTTTATTATCTTGGATTATCCTGCCATCTGGACTAAAGTTAACCACTAAACCAAATTACGGATAACCTTTATGTACACACGCCGGAGTGTTGTTCTGGGTGCGAGGATAACCTGGACCATTCTCCATTACTTGCTTTCACTGATAAGTTTTGTTATGTGTGCCACCTAGAGGCTGTAAGTTAGCATATCCTGAACTGGAAGCACAATTCATTATTTTTTTTAAGCAGGAATAGACATGCCTTTTGTAATGAGCACAAGCATTTCTTTCGCTAGATGAAAACCAATGATTGAATTCATGAAAATTTATTTGAACAAAATGTGGTAGTAGAAACCAAATCTTTAGTGTTTTGTAACCTTTAATGGCTTTGGACATCTTTAGTATTTGAATTTTTAATATTATGGTCCCTAATGTTCGATATTCTTATTACAGGGAAGGGTCATCTTCATGTACACTTGATGTATATCAACCCTTTTTTTTTCAAGAAAGGTAATATACCTAATTTGGGTTCTTTATTCTTTTCTTCGAATGTTACCAAGAATTATTAGGTTCACTGCAAAATGATTTCAGTCCGGAATTAAAAACTAATAGTAACAGAATGTATTATGATCTCATTTTTCTTTTCTTAGTAGGATAGATCTTAATGTTCCTCACACATCGGCTAATTTATTATATAAAGCAATATGAAAAGGTAATTGCACCTTCTTTTATTTATATGGTCATGTATATTAGCATTACCGATTGAAGTTTAAGTACTTTCATGTATATTATCAAAAATTATAAAAAATACAGACATTTCCATTAAACACAAAATAGTTGTTCCCCTCTATTGTAACGGATAGGAGAATGGTGAGCTCATGGTAGCTTTTAAGTTGTGATTTTGTTGAAATCTAGAGTTTAAGCTTATAAGTTAGCATGCCCGAAGTTTTGTCAGGCGGTTCAAATTAGCCGGGGCTTACAACCTCGGACGTGGCCTTTCAATTCTTTTGGAAACTGATATTTTTTTGACATTAAGGTTAGTCATTTCTAATTGGAAAATTTAGCAAGATGATGAAACCTAATTATATTAAAAAACTTAGGCACAAAAATCCTTAGGTGAGTCGTTTGGATTGATGGCTAGGTTAGGGATGTCTTTGGCCCGTGCCACAACTTGATCATTTGAACACTCTAATCAATGCCATCCAAAAATTTACTAAGCTTTATGTCTAATATTTTATCACACATGATTAGGTTAATTCTAATCAATGTCCTCCAAAATAATAAATTCTCAGCTGTCCTTAGTTTCATTTGAGACTTGAGCAAAACTCAGATTGGAGAAGAGTATGATCCTTGGGTTATAACATAAATAAAGTTTGGAAAATATGATTTATGTTTCACAGAACTCATCGATCCCTACCATCCATGATTTATCTCAAGGAACTCATGGATCGATACCTGTCGTTCAAGAGGCCAAGGGCCGAGGCTTAACCTGTTAGATCATATTGTGTTATGTTTTCTGGTGGAACATAGATATCATCCCAGTCCACAACCAGGAAAGTTCAAATCAAGAAACAATTACATCATATATCTACATTTACATCTATACAATCAGCTCATTTTCCCTCTGTAGTGACATCAGTACTAAATATATATGCATACTCCAATTGTATCCGTGACGACAACTGTATATAAAACGTCTACAAAGAATGGTCGGTCTCCTTACAAACTGAGAAGCCCAGTTCTCATTGAAAATCAAACAAACATTTTCAGCAATGATATGGTCTATAAAGTGCTCTATGTAGCTACTTTACAATCAAATTTTCAGTTAAAGTAAGAGTGTTTGACAAAATTTATTCTATACAGTCGCCCCATGTGCGGACTCAAATCTGACTGAAGTATTATATTTTAGATTTTCAGCCACTGTAACTCACGCTATCATAGTCGCCCAGATTTTGCTGCAAGCTACCTTGTAATCCTAGAATTGTTGACTTCGTCGCATCCTGCAAGAGATGTTTTCTACTTTTCTTACTATAGTCCACTTCGATCTCTTAACAAAAGAGGCTAATCAAAGTAATTAAGTCAAGGGTCTAACTAACAGAATTTGATAAGGTTTGCATAAATAGAAGTATACCTAATGAAATATGACCATAATGCTAGAATAAATGAAATATGACCATAATGCTAGAATACATTTTGATAAAATGTACACTGTATATTTTATTGTTCCCTCTAAAATGCTAGAATAAATTGTAACTATTAAATTATGATGTTAAAACGTGTATGTTGGTAACAAGTCAATCTTTTGGTATAAAGGTATCCATGTTTATTATTCTTCCAGTTCTTCTTGAATACAATAGTTGTATTCTTTCTTGAGTTCATATTTTATCAATGTCGGTTTTGTATTTCCGTTCAGGATATTGTTTGGGTACTATTAATGGAATATATAATATGGAAGTTAATTAGCAGTGAAGTGGGTTGACATGGGGTACTGTCACATTGTAAATTATTATGGAGACCATCCTCAAAGCCCTTATTGCTTTCTTCACCTGTGTTTCATGTCCCTATTCACCACCCAGTGGCAATATGACACTTCCCTTAATCCATATATAGAGAGAGTTCAATCTACATATAGTTTTTATCTAAAAAAAGTAGTGGTATTTGACTTTGAGATCAAAAAGTCAATTGGCGTCCAGGATTGATCATGGAGTTTGTGGTTACTATTTGAATGCTTTGATCTTTGTAGAGACTAATGGAACATATACTATCGAAGTTAGTAGTGAAGTCGGTTGAGCTGGGGGTAATGCCACATTGTAATTATTATGGAGTCCCTCCTCTAAGCCTTATTGCTCAATTCACCTATATGATTTATTTATGTATTCACCACCCAGTAGCAATATGACATTTCCCTTAATTAGTATGTAGATAGAACTTAACCTACAGATGTTTTTGACCAACAACTAAATGCATTCTCACTCCCTATATTGTTATGGGATGTATACAAGTCATTTTTTTTTACAGAATAACTAATCGGTCTAGCTTACCACTCCTATAACATCTTTATGTTCTAGCCTTTTTGCGTTCGTCCATCCACTTGAGAATAATAATAAGAAGAATCGGAAGACTCTGTGTTGATTGCATTGGATAATAATGATAGGGTGAAAATATATGACGCAACAATTGAACAATTCATCACATTTATTGAGAGGCCGAAAGGAACCCCACACCCTAAGCTCTTTCTACCTCACTTAGATTCGCATGTTCTTAAATAGTACACATATATTAGTATATTTTGTGTGCTAAGTTCATGCTAACAATCTTCTTAATACATTTCTCATGATACTCTCTTGGTGGGTACATTAGTCCAAACTGCTACAATAAATCGGGTTGCTTAAACATGCACCAATTCTACCTAAAGGCATGTAGAGAATTGAGATTTTACCAATTTCACCCTACAGTGATGCTTTGGTTTTCCTATCTTATAATTTTGAGAAATAGGATGGAGAAATAAAATTTAGTAGATCCAATCACGCATGTAATTCTTTGTCATACTCATGTAAAATTGATGAGCGTGCAACTGATGTTCATTATAGGTAGATGGTGTGGTCATTTATGTGTTAATATACTTCCCTCTGATAATTTTTTACCATAGAGTAGAAACATTGATTTGGTTAAATGTTATCTAGGGTATTGATTTGATCTAATTTGGGTTTGTATTGTTGTGTGGATTGTTGCAAGGTATTAAGATTGTCAATTGCACAAGATTTGATTGTGATTTGTTAGAAATAAAAATCTTCTCTAAGGAGTTCTTACAACGGTGAGATTTCCATCTTGATCAGTTAACTTTTATTTGCAGTTTGGACATAAAGTGGCTTGATTAGTTGTTGTAAGATGCATAGGTTTAACTTCAGTGGTAGTCTGAATTGGTAATTCCATTTAGTTTATTGTAATACACAATATCAAGCTCACCTGACATTCTCGGGGTTCTCTTATTATTGGCCTTATTTATTGTCAGCAACCAAGAAATGTCATGAAAATTCTTGCAAGGTTATCTTCATATTAGCATATGTAAGTCTAGATTTATTCCTTATAACATTTTATTTCTATCATAATCTAAGATATGAAAAGGATTTATAAAGTTGTAAAATTTTGCTGAGCAAACACTTTTGGTTTACTTCGACAAATTAATCCGTTGTTAATGTTTGAGAGTTTCGGTTTCCATCGTTTAACAGTCTCCCTTAAACGTTGCAGCCGAATAAACAGCTGCAAGAGCATCAAAAAATTAAGAAAACTTTAAAATCATGCATATGTGAGTTTTTCAATACGACGTTATTTACAATCTAAACATCAAGGTAGTGGTTGACTAGATAGGGCAATGTGGGATGAAGCTTCATCATATTTAAATTTCATAATTTGGAGTATCATATCTTTAAATTTTACAGTTATTATTCCATAGATATATAAACTCTCATTTTTGCATTACCATGTTTTTCCAATCGAGTCAAACTAACTTGGTTAAGCATCGGTCAAGGTATGGAAAATGATTCTCATTAACAGCCAAAAACATATTGCAGATTGATAGTTGTTGAACATCTTGATTGTCAGTTTACTTGATCGTAGTCAAGTTTTTTACTTAGCCCTATGTAGTGAGTATTTACCTAGAAGTGAAGAAACTAGTCTTTAGAATCAAGTAAACATTAGAAATTTGTTAAATTAAGAACCCTTATAACATGTTGACTCTTCTCTTCCAAATTAAATAGGCTTATTACGGACAAAACTATTGTCGAAAATGTAAATGTGAACATAGGATTGTTCATTTTATTTATTAACAACCAAAAGCTTTGTATGATTTGGATAATTATTTTCATTTTATTTTATTTTATTTTATTTTATAATTTAATTAATAAAAATTATATTGAATAAGCATGGATAAAATAAAATATATAATGATGAAAGATTGAGCCAAGGACATAGGCAGGGTGATGCCTAGAGACATAAGAAAGGGTAATCATTACTTGAAACAAGGTAATTCATCTCTGTGAAAGATCAAGAGCTCTGATAGTGATGCTGGAAAAGAACAAGAACACATTAGACAACAAAGGAAAGAACAATTAATTCTTGAGAGATTCTTATGGGTCCTTAATAAAGAGCTAAAATATTCTGATTGTGAATTAAAACTGGAGAACTTCTTCGAGTATCAAGATCAACAAAACGTTATCGATTAGAACCTTTTGAGTCATTAGAATCTAGAAAAAAATGTTCAAACATGAATTTGATACGAAAAAATGAACGGAATATTGTGCAAAAAAAAGTATGAGCTACAAATATTCAAACAATCTAAAAAAAAATTAGAATGGTATTACAATTTTAAATTTTTGATCAGATTAAGAGCAACGAGAAGTATCATCGCAATAAAAGAATGCATTTGTACGAGAATAGTGAAATTCCCTAAGAGATAGCTTGAAGTTTATGGACATGTCTAAAAATATATTCATTCAAAAAGTAGCTAAAATATATTATTTATTATTTTAACTAATTTACATTTTTGACTAGGTGTATTATAACTCCAGGTTATATTCTTCATTTTATCATACGCATGGTTCACCAGGTTTTTGGACGTGTCAAAGACATTAACAACTGCTTGAACAACTTCAATAACTTTTCCATTATTCACCTAATTATTTACCTTATTATTGTTGTGGTAATTTAAATTCTTATCCATATCAAACTGTTTTCTTTTCGGAATAGATCACATGAATTGCTTTGTTAAAATTTATACTATTTGCTTTAAAATTCTCTAAAAAAAATTTCTGAATAATTTATTAAAATAAATATCAGAACTATTCATTTGTCCGTTTCAAGTAGATAATTCAACTTTTTTTCAGACCACGATTCAACTAAATTTCGCATGATACTTTGGCTGCCAACTTTGACCGGTGAGCTTAACGTTCAATGTCCACTATTTAGTTATCCTGAAATCAATGAACATGCAATACTAAGGAAATTTTTTTTAGGAAATCATCAACATTAATATTTAGATGATATAAACTGGATAATTCAATGGAGACCCTGGATAAGATCATTTTATTAATATTTTTACCGTACGTATGAGGCTAAAAATCATGTGTCCAATACCGAAGACTACATGATGCTTGAAGCTGAACATAGGTTGAGCCGGGGCCGTAAGGCTCCGGTGATACCTAGAGTTGGCATAAAATTTAAAGCATCAAGAACGACTTACAACTTTTAACAAATACTAGTACTTAGCTTGGTACTGAAAACTAGATGCGAGTTCAATCTCATGACGGAAAATATAGCTAGAAGGTCGGATCATGATGAAACGCTGCAATTTGGCTAGGCAATTTTTGATAAGGTGTTGGCAACATCGATGACGAATCTGTATCTAACATCACCCTTGGCAAGACGTTGCATTGCGATGTTGACGTAGTCCATTGGAACAACCTCAATATCTGCTGTAATGTTGTGATTTGCTGCAAAGTCGAGCATCTCTTGCGTTTCTTTCATTCCTCCTATTGTACTCCCTGCAACAGTCTTCCTACCTGTAGTGCAGAAACCATATTACTTCGTCAGTAAAACTGCATACATATTTAGGATACAGTGAATTTTGAATGTTGTTATGATAAAGCATCAACTAGACCATAACTGCAGTGTTCTATTGGTATTGTCGAACCCTGTCATGGGTTCTTAGCTAGGGTTACACACTACAACCAATTATAGCTTTCTACTTGCATATTGATCTTTTCAAGCTGCATAATGTACCAAAAAGCAGATCGAAACAAGGCACTTCAAACGGCTTGTCTGGCAAACCCAGCATAATAAGCTTTCCATCGGATTTTAGCAAGCCAAGCAACGGTGATAGAGAATGAGGTGCAGAAACTGTATCCAAGATACCATCCAATGTACCCATCGCAGCCTACACAAATTTAGAGTGACAGCAACATAACATCAAACCCAGCGTATATGTAATTAGTTGCAAAATTTGCTTAGAGCCGAAAGTAAACTTTAATTACCAGCAACTGTTCTTGGTTACAGCCAACCACAAATGAATCGGCTCCAAGATGTTCAATTGCTTCCTTCTCCTTATCTGGTGAGCTGCTGATCACAGTTACCTTCATTCCGAAAGCCTTTGCAAACTTAACAGCAACATGACCAAGACCACCAAGTCCAACCACACCCAAATGAGTACCAGGCTCACAAAGTCCGAAGGATTTCATTGGGCTGTACACTGTAATACCGGCACATAACAGTGGTGCACTTGCATCTAGTGGCATGCTGTCTGGGATTTTCACCACGTACCGCTCATTAGCAACCATGATATCAGAATAACCTCCGTATGTTGTCGACCCATCATAATAAGGACTATTGTAGGTGAAAACCGGTTTGGGGCAATAGTTCTCAAGGTCTCTTGAACAATTATCACAGGAATGACATGCTCCGACCAAACATCCAACACCAACTCTGTTCCCAACTTTGAATTTTGATACCTTCTTGCCTACCTCAGTGACAATGCCAACAAACTCATGACTGCATTACATACATCACCGACATTACAAATTATAGTAGTAACCCTATATAAGAAAAGAAAAAGAAAAAACGAAATCTGCAATAGATATAGAAGTAGGAAAAGTTTATTACCCAGGAACCATAGGGTAACTAGAATATCCCCATTCGTTCTTAATGCTGGAAAGATCAGAATGACAAATTCCACAATACATCACCTTAAATGTGACGTCTTCATCTCCAGTTGCCCTGTGCCCAATAACACCATTCTTCATTAGCTAAATATTTCAAAATACACTTGAATATGCACACGGGAAACGTGTTGAAGTAAATGAATTCCAATTAAAGAACATGTCCCTTAACATTTGCCTAGTCTAATGGGTCATAGATATCTTAGTTAGCAGCACTAAGTCCAAATGAGTGAAAACCATACATACCTTCTTGAGAACTTGAAAGGCGTGAGAAGACCAGAACTATCTTTAGCTGCCAATCCAAAAGCCTTCTGTGGGAATTCTTCTTCTGCTGGTAGTTTAGACATTTTCTTTTCTTTTTGGTTCTTCTTTCTCTCTTCTCACTATTCTGTAGTTATAGTACTATGAGGGGTATTGTCGTATAAATGGCCAAATGGATGCTGTAAGTCAGAGTTAGTATAAACCCGCGGTCCAGTCTCGCAATATTGTATAAACAAATTCACCGCCATCACATTCATTGCTGAAATAAACTCTACTTTGATGATGTAAAGAACTAGTTTATCAATCATGAAAAAGCAACACGGATTACACGACACAAGAAGGGATAATTTTCGTCATGGCTGAAGTTTAGTTGAACTATAAAGAAAACCACCAGTTTACCAACAAACAGTCAAGATGCAATTCAATATTATAAACAAAAGCAGAGAAGAGTAGTAACCGCAGAACTCATGATGCACTGAAATACTTGGCCAAGAAAATATACAAAACAAGAGACATTCAGGCCAAAGTCTGTTTGACAAAGAGAAACTAACAAAACAGACTACTACTCCTAGGAACACAAAATAAACCCGAGAATTGCCACTAAAAGCAGCAGCAGCACTTATATCCTGCATGACCAACAAAATACAAGTGCTAAACAAAATGGCTCACCCATAAGAGTCTGTCTGCTATGAAGAGCTTTCTACCAAAAGACATTATCCAACTATGCTAATCAGTGTGTCAACCAGAACAATACAATTTTTCATTAATAATCTTCAATTTCCTCCAATTTTCACCACGTTGCATAAATCTCCCTTACTCAGGTTAGTTTTCAGACTAGCCATTTCCGATTCGAAACTACAATGCTGAGCTTCCACCACTTGTTTTTCACTCTTTAACTTGGAGATCCTACATTGAACCTTCGTCAATTGCAGCGTTTCCTCCCTAATTTTACCATCCAAATTCTTAATTTTGTCTTGATAGCTCTCATCGTTTTTAGAGATTGCACCTCTGATTCTGTGGATGAATCTGGGATCTGAAAAAGGGTATAAGGCCAAATTTCTCTTCTTCGATGATATTCATGGGTTTGACATAATAAAGGAAGAATCTCGCAGAGTGTGATAAATTTCCGACCATTTTTGATTGTGGGAAACACATTGATCGCCTCGAATCTTTGCTTTTGCTTTTTTATATTTACCGTCTCTAATCATGGATTTTGCATCTTTGATTGCTCGTTTTGCTGCTGCTTCTTTAGATCCCATCTTTATCTCTGGTATTGTTAAACCAACTCTCTGGTTTCTAATACAATCCTAATAAATAAATAAAATATTAGTCCTGTTATGGAACTAGAAAATAGAGAAGGAAAGACACAAAGTAGAGACGAAGAAGGGGATAAATTCTATTAGATGTGTATATTAGACTAACATTAGAGCCTCTATTTATAGAGCTAGACACAAGGGCATCCCAATAATAAACGGGATTTGCCCTAGATATTCTTAACATAATTACACGTTTATAACACTCCCCATGATGACATTGTGTCTAAGCTAATTACAAACTGACCAGGAAAACTCAAAAGAGAAAAACCTGAAATTGCATAAGCATGCAAAGACTTGAAACATTGTTGGACACACAAATGTTGCATCGTTAAAACCTTGACAAGGAAAACCCATTGGGACAAAACCTTGACGAAGGAAAAAGAGTACAACTCGATAAAGTCCATTGAATGCACCTTAATTTGATGGCGCTCCCCCTGATGAGTACTTCAATAAATTATTGGCTTGCAAATCTTTGAGTCGAGACTTCCCAATTTCGGTGAACGAATTTCTTGAATGCCGGAGATAGCAATGCTTTCGTGAAAAATTTCCAAGTTGATGAAGTCTTCTTTTGTGTTAGTCTTATAATGGTAGTGTTCTCGAGTCTTCACGCTTCCTTAAGTACATTGAGGACTTGCTTCTTGGATTCCTAGCTTCTCGGAGATGATTTGCAAAAGTAGTTGATGTAGTTTCTTCAACAAAGTGCCAATATGCAGTTATGTACCATAGGTGAGTAAGTTTGTGATCATATCATATATGGATCAGATTGATATCCAAATTCCTAAGGGTTCTTATGTTGATGTGGTCTAATAAAACAGAATGACCTAGTTAATGGTGGGAATCCACCAAATAACCAAAATTATACAACTCCCCCATTGGATGACCACCATGTTGAATAAATTGCCTCACTAAAACCTTGCCAATAAAACCCAATGGGAAAAATTTTGGACGAAGGAAAAAGAGCACAAATATCAACATTTTTGAAAGAAAATCAAACGTTAATGAGATGTTGCCTCGTTAAAACCTTGTCAGGAAAACCACATGGGATAAAACCTGAAACGAAGGGAAAAGAGTACAACTTTTGACGTAAATATGGATGCTAACCCAACTATATGAGTTTTACAAAAGAAAAGCATCAAAATAATAACTCTAGTCTATCTTAAAGAAGAGTTTAAGCTAGCATAATTCCAACTACAGATTTAAGAAAATAGAATTTATGCTTCCAAAGCGTGGATTTTTGTGTTTTTATGGACTCCCCAAGAGACCTATATATAAAGCTGATATCATCAACTAATTAATCCGGATTTTAGGTTTGGTAACAAACTTATAAAAACACATACAGGATTGTTAAACCTGACATAATCGAGTCAAGTGGCTGTCAGAATATAATTTGAATCCTACAAGGATTACAAATACGAATATAGTCTCTGGATACATACGAGCCATTCTAAGACTACCACACAAAATGTATCATATAAAGAGAACAATTATTAAACCAGTCCTGGGGTTTGATAAAAAAAATAAAACCCTCAAATCGTTTTTACAACGAAAATATTTCTCATATAAAGACGCAATATGACTACACTGGCCTGTAATTTATAGGCTTGGCATTTTTAAAGTGTTAAGTTTTGGATCCAAAAATTGCGTTAATTGAGAAATTAATCCAACTTAATTTGGATTGTATGCCAACCAATCACATATGTCGATATTCCTCTGCAGAGGGGTTAACAACCACCATCTTTATTATTTTAGTAGCTACCATAAATGAATATTCGACAATCATATTAGCTTATCACGATCTCACACAACTTCCAGCGTATGCATACTTTGAAAAATTTAAGATTTTACTGGTACCAGCGCCCATGGGCATGATAATCTCCTACTATTCAAATGAGGAGATATGAATTTTGAGAATGTGAATCGTATTATGATAGACTCTATTGGATCTATATGTAGCCTATATAAAATGCTACTTGCTTGCTAGATGTGATTGAGTTTGCCTTTTCAAACGGCAAAAGCTTATATAAAAGCTATATGAGATATTTTCACGCCTAGTAGACAACCTTTTTCGATTTGATCAAAATGGGAGAGAAATTGATATAACTTTTAAGTTAATGAACACTAACGTATGGTAGTGTATAGTCTCCCCCTGGTTATGGCGGAAATATTATAATCTCGTATATGAAACAAGTTTTGTAGAATATTATCCGATTAATTCGAGACATATACTCATTATTAAATATGTCTTTCGACATTAAAAAAAATTGTTATCTTAATAGACATACATATTTACCATCAACCATGGATTTCTTTTGGAATTCAAACAAAAAATAAAATAAAACGATGTGTCAAAACCAAAAGCATTGAAGATATGCAAAAAAATCTCTGATAACTTCATGACCTCAAGGGCCAAAAATATGAAATTATGGACACTTTCTTTATCAAAAGAAAATTAATATATGATCAATAGTCACTACAAGGACTAATAATATTGGTTAACAAGCCAGGTGCGCACCCATTGATCTTTTATGTCCTACCTTTTCCAACATCAAGTTGATCATGGTCTCAATTTTAGAGATTTGTATTAGGAAGAAGAAAATTTGCACAACATCCCTCAGGAAATATCCACTTTGTGGTTGATTAATGATGGTTTCTCGTAGGAAATAGAAACCAATTAATGTTAGTTATGAATGGTTCCTTGTAAGGAATAGAACCAAATTGGCTTAAAATAATTTAGGATGCCAATTTATTTACATCTCATCTCATTGATTTGACGAAGAAGAGAAAATCAATATCAATTGATTTTTGCGATATACCAAAATCGTATCGACGATTGGAAAGAAATATCGTTTGGTATGAAAAATCCATTGTATGGTAAAAGAATGGTTTTGTAAAGAATAGAAACCAAATATGAATCACATGATCATTGTCCAATGGACAAAGATACCAATATTAATTGGCCGGAGGTTTTTCAACCATGCACGTGATTGGTTACCATAAAAGTAATTAAATTGTGGTAACACCAATTTTTGGTGATTACAGTTTCAAGTAAGAGATAGAAACTGTAAACCATCTTTTGATGGATTTTTATTTTTATTTTTCCCTCTCTATTAAAAAAATTAGAGGAGAAAGGAAAATCAACCAATTTGAAAAACAAATTGATCATCCATATAAATCCATAATTATGGACTTTATCCCTATAGGATTACATAAATTAGAGAATAATGATAATCATATCTCGTGGTAGGGTTGCAAAGGTGTGTAAAATTTCTTGCAAAGAAATACCCCATGATGCTTACGCAAAAAAAACAACAAAAACGCATCATCTTTAACCATTAATGTCAGTAGAAAAGAAACACCGAACAAGCTAACTCGTGCGTTAAACTACTTACTACTCCTCAATACATAATATAAAAACGTAAAAAAGGAATTAAGCATCCGCAGATTAATAGGTAGTGACAATTTAAATAATAGTAAATTACTTACACCAATACTGCTTGACATATTTACATCATATTGTCATTAACTGTCAAGGTGTTTAAATCAACCTCATGGTTAACACCAATAACAACGGACGGTTATTTGTCTTTGCCCAGATCAACATTAAGCTACAAAGAAAGACAAAATAAAATACAAAATAAAAGGATTAGCCACCAATATAAAATCAATCTAATAGATACAAATATATAGGAATAAATCGCATATATCTATGAAACATAGTAGAAAGAGATTGATCATCATGTCCGGCCTGTCTAAAGAAAAACCCATTCGATAGAAGAGATTTATCAGTTGGTGGAGCAACGTAGCTGATAACGTGTTATGGAACTAGAAAATAGAGAAGGAAAGACACAAAGTAGAGACGAAGAAGGGGATAAATTCTATTAGATGTGTATATTAGACTAACATTAGAGCCTCTATTTATAGAGCTAGACACAAGGGCATCCCAGTAATAAACGGGATTTGCCCTTGATATTCTTAACATAATTACATGTTTATAACAAGTCCAACAAATTTATGACAATCTGATAAAGTTGAGTACCAGAAGAGTCGAAGATGCCTTGACTACTGTAGTCGTCTGGTCAATGGTATTTTTCTTTCGGCTGTGCTACACACACCGGGTTTTCTCACCGCAAAAATCACCGGGTGAGAGAATGCCCTGGGAACCACCACGAGATTTTTAGGGGGTGGGGTTTTGATTGACGGTGGGCCCCACTGTTTTTGTGTCTGTCGGTGATATCACCGTGAATTTTTCACGGTGAATCTAGACTTTCTGTTTTTCTTTACACATTTATCCAGGAAGCACAAACTCAATTCTTTTTTATCCAAGTAAAAAAGAAAAGTACTACTGATAATTTTCAATTAGTCTTATTTTATGAAAGAGTAGGTAGGCACAACACACTCTTGATCTTTTTTGTTTTTGTGAGGAAGATATTTCATTAATAAAATTAGACACCATCCAGGGAAGATACATGGCTGATGGCACAACAACCAGATTCAGTCCAAGCATTATCCATCTTTGTTTTGCGGATGATCTTTCTTAAAGCCAAGCCAGCTGAATTCAGGTATCTTCGGTCTCTATTGGAGCAATCTAGCACCACTTTGATTGATACTTTGAATTCAGGTGTCATCGGTATTACAATTTCAATGCAAGTAGTGAACTTACAAAAATCTGCAATCTTCTTTAACAAAAAACTTCCAAGGCCAATGTGCAATCAATATGCTAAGATACTTCTGAGAAATCTCAGATAAACAAATATTGAAGAGAAGAAATTTTTTTGTATTATTGCTTAAAGAAAAGTTATAGAACAGATTGGTTTTCAGACAATATATATGGACCAATTATTACAGGACTGAATTGACCAATAGCTAGAGACCTTGACTTAGTCAGTCAAGTCAATTTGACTTGACTAAAGATATGACTCACTAACATTCTCAACAGCCCCCCTCAAGTTGATACAGGAGACATACTGTTGAAAACTTGCTATAGTACATAAAGCAAAGAAAAAGAGCAAAGAAAAACTATGCTCACAGAAGTAAGACAAGGTACAAAAGTCAATTAACAGTAAACTGCTTAAAAGCTAAACCAGAAAATATAGCAGAATTGCTGTCAGAATGAAGTGATGTGTCCACTGAGGTAGAAGGATGCTGACACTCATCAGTAGCACTTTAAAAATATCCCAAAAGTTGATGAAGCAAAGTGAGAAAAGTAGGTGAACATATACCTTTAGTGAATATATCTGCAATCTGATTTGAAGAAGAGACATGACGAAGCTTTATAAACCCCTTGAGCACCAAATCTATAATCACATGATACTGTACTTCTATATGCTTGGCCCTAGCATGAAACACAGGATTAGAAGACAAACAAATTGCTGATGTATTGTCACAAAACATCTGAATTGGAAGAGCAACTAAAATATGTAATTATTTAAAAACATTAGACAACCATTATAACTCATAAGCTTCCACAAACAAGCATTTATACTCTGCTTCAGCAGAAGACCTAGATATAGTTGGTTGTTTCTTGGTAGACCAACAAATAAGAGAACTACCCATAAAAATTGCATAACCAAATGTAGACCTTCTTGTATCTGGACAACCAGCCCAATCTGAGTCAGTATAAGCTTTCACAGAAGAAATATCACCCTTTTTAAGAGTAAGACCAATACCAATGGTGCCCTTCAAATATCTTAAAATTCTTTTTACTAACAAAAAGTGAATATCAGTTGGAGCATGCATGAACTGAGACACATAATTGACTCCAAAATCTATGTCAGGCCTAGTCATTGTCAAATACTGCAAACTGCCAACTAGAGTTCTGTATTCAGCTGGATTAACCAATAAAACACCATCATGTATAGAAGCTCTAGATTCTTTAACCACAGGAGTATCACAAGTTTTGCACTCAAGCATATTTTCCTTTGTAAGAATCTCCAAAATATACTTTTTTCTGTGTTAAAACTAAGGAATCTGCATGCCTCTGAACTTCAATACCCATAAAATAACTCAAGTCTCCTAACTGCTTCATTGCAAACTCTTTACTTAAGGCTTGAACCAACTGTGTCATAAGTCTCTCAGAACTACCAATAAGTATAATATCATCCACATATAACAATAGAATCATCATTTCAGAAGAAGAAGTATAAATGAACATATAATGATCACACACTGATTTTATGAAGCCATACTGAAGTAAGAAATTGCTAAACCTCACAAACCAAGCCCTGGGTGCTTGTTTGAGTCCATACAAACTCTTCTTTAGATGACAAACATAGTCAGGAAAATCAGGATCAACAAAACCATGTGGTTGAAACATATAAACATCTTCATTCAAAAAACCATGCAAGAATGCATTTGAGACATCTAGTTGTTGGATTCTCCAATTATTTGTCACAGCTAATAACAAAACAACTCTGACTGAAGTAGATTTCACCACAGGACTAAAGGTTTCACCATAGTCCACATCATCCTGCTGATTATATCCCAATTCAACAAGCCTTGACTTAAACCTATCTACCTTGCCATCAGCTATAAGTTTAATCCTATAAACCCATTTGCATCCTAAAACATTCATATGAGGTTCTGGTTTCACCAACTCCCAAGTATCATTATCTTTTAAAGTTGTATGTTCTTCTTTCATTGAGACTTGCCACTTAGGATCTTTCATTACACTCTTAAAGGTTTTAGGCTCAGATGGAATGTCCAACAAAGAAGATGCAGAACTCATGATGCACTAAAATACTTGGCCAAGAAAATATATCAGGCCAATGTCTCTTCTACAAAGATCAACTAACAAAGCATAATACTACTCCTATGAACACAAAATAAACCGAGAATTGCCACTAAAAGCAGCAGCACAGATATCCTGCAAGACCAAGAAACTACAAGTGCTAAACAAAATAGCTCACCAATAAGAGTCTGTCTGCTATGAAGCGCTTTTCACCAAAAGACATTATCCAACTATGCTAATCAGTGTGTCAACCAGAACAATACAACTTTTCATTAATAATCTTCAATTTCCTCCAATTTTCACCATGTTGCATAAATCTCCCTTACTCATGTTAGATTTCAGACTAGCCATTTCCGATTTGAAACTATAATGATAAGCTTCCACCACTTGTTTTTCACTCTTTAACCTTCTTCAATTGCAACGTTTTCTCCCTAATTTTACCATCCAAATTCTTAATTTTGTCTTGATAGCTCTCATCATTTTTAGAAATTGTTTTCACTCTCACCAATAAATCAAATCTATCTTTCAATTTCATCACATCATAACCCATTTCTTCTAAATTAGATAACTCCCCTTTAATAGTATCTTCATCTTCATGATCTAGAATCTGATCACCGCCTAAATTCTGCAATTTTTGAGTTAATTTGACAAAAATCATGTCAAACCCTAATTTCCTTTCTTTTCTAACACTAGCACAGTATTTAGCTAAGGGACTAAAATGGGGTTGTTGCGGTAATGTTGTAAATATGTTCTTACGAAGTTTGTTAAATTAAGGAAACCGAGCGGCATAAAGGTTATCATCATCATCATCATCACCGCCGCCACTACCACCACCGTCATCTGCAGCAGCGTTCTCCTTGCCAATGGCTCTGTCATCATCATCCTTACGTTTTCTATTATTCGAGTTGTTTTCCTGGTACATGGACATGGCCAAGTCTAGATCTTTAATAGCATCTATTGTACCTGTGATTTGGTGGCATCTAACGGTAACCAAATGATCCATGAGTGTTTCATAACGAGATTTCACCTATGATTCCGTGGATGAAGCCGGGATCTGAAGGAGGGTATAAGGCCAAGTTTCTCTTCTTCGATGATATTAATGTGTTTGACATAAAGGAAGAATCTCGCAGAGTGTGATAAATTCTGGACCATTTTTGATCATGGGAAACACATTGATCGTCTTTTCTATCTTTTCTTTTGCATCTTCAATTTGCAGATGATTTGATAGTATTATTAGATGATAATGTGGAGGAAGTTCAAAATATAAAGAATATTCTATTAAGTTTTGAGATGGTATCAGGAATGAAAGTGAATTTTAAAAAGAGTGCTATTGTAGCAGTTGGTGAAGCTGTAACTGCTGATGCAAGTGTTGTGGCTTTTGGGTGTGCCTTAGCAACTTTCCCAATGAAATATTTGGGTATTCCCTTGGGAAGTAAATCAAAATCTGTAGGTGTTTGGGATGTAATTATACAGAAATTTCAACAGAAGCTAAGTGCTTGGCAGAGAAGATATCTTTCTAAAGGGTGGAGATTGATGTTGATCAAGAGTGTGCTTTGCAGTCTTCCTGTTTATTATTTATCTTTGTTCTAGTTTCCTTCTTCTGTTGAGAAGCAACTGGACAAAATCATGAGGCAATTCTTATGGGGGTCTTCAAAAACAAAATCAAAAAGGAGTTGGGTGGCTTGGATAACAGTACATCTGCCAAAAGAGAAAGGAGGGGTTGGTATCAAGAAGTTAAGACTCATGAACAAGTCTTTACATGCTAAGTGGAAATGGAGGTATGGAAATGAGAAGGAGGCTTTGTGGAGAAAAGTGGTTAATGACAAATTTGGAGGGAATGAGAAAGCTTTCTTCCCAAATCAAACTACTAGTTCTGTGGGAAAAAGTTTGTGGTGTGGTATTTTGAAGAGTAGTGATGATGTACATTCCAATTCTGCAATTCAAGTAAATTGTGGGGATAGGTGCTTGTTTTGGAAGGATAATTGGGTTAATGGTCAGTCTCTGAAGTCCTTATTTCCAGCTCTATACAAGATTACTAGGAAGAAAAATGCAACAATTCAAGACTTACTTGTTGTATCCAGTTCAAGTAGCTGGAATCTGGCATTTTGCAGGAACTTGAAAGAGTCTGAGGTGGAAGATATGGCTACTCTACTCAATTTGATGCCAACAATCAACATTAATGGGGGTCAAGATCAAAGAATATGGCTGGCTAGTAATAATGGTTTTTCTGTAGTTAACTGTTATAAAGCTCTTGATGAGGATGGTATGATTATGTTTCCTTATAAGTCTGTGGAATCCAAAAATTCCACAGAAGGTAATATTCTTCATATGGACTTTATGTTATAATGTTGCACCTACATTGGATTCTTACAGGAATTCATATGTAGTTAATGGTTGTTTGATGTGCAAAAAAGCAGCTGAAACAAACCAACATATTTTCCTGCATTGTGACAAAACTAGAGTAGTATGGCACTATTTCCTGAAGTTTTACAACCTGAATTGGGTTTTTCAAGATTGTGTGAGGAACACTATTTGGGAGTGGAGAAAGAAAAAGGGTAATCCAACTACTATAAGGAAAAGAATTTGGGATATGTATCCATTTGCTATTTGGTGGACAATCTGGATTGAAAGGAATGACAGATGTTTCAATGGGAAATATAAGCAGCTGAATTCAATCATTGATAGTGTGAAGGTGTTCTTATTCAACTGGTGTGTAGGAACTGATATCTTTAAGGGTCTCTCTTTGAGTACTGTTTTGCGCAACTGGGAAGCAATTATGTCCTAATTTTTGGGTTTGTTTCTGTTTCTGTAATGGAACTCTACTATAATTGAGTTTCAGTTGTTCTTTTTCTTTCGGATTGCCACTGTCTTGGTGGTAGGCTGAAAAATTTCAATGAATTTTGCCCTTTCAGAGTAAAAAAAATATTTACGGCGTCTAATCATAGATTTAGCATCTTGGATTGCTTGTTCTGCTGCTTCTTTTTGAGCTCTCTTCATACTTCTTCTCCCCATCTTTGTTTATCTCTGTTTTCACAGACTTGATATGAGAACCAAACTCTCTCTGGTTTCTGCAACAAATAAAAAATTTAGTCCAACAAAATTATGACAATCTGACTAAGTTCAGCACAAGGACAATCAAAGATGCCTTTATTATAATTGTCTGGTCAATCAGTGACAGGAGACTGTTTCGATAATATATTTCTTAAGTTTTTTTTGACTTCTCGAAGTACAGTATAACCTCTATAAATTAATACTCGTTAAAATAATAATTTCGCTAAAATAATAAAAAAAAATTAGTCCCTTCTTGGGCATGTATTGCTAAAATAATAATTTCGATAATATAATAATTTAATATATTTCAAAAATCTCCCTTAAGTATTTATTGGTCCAAAATATTATATAAATTAATAATTACTAATAAAATAAAATTGAAAAGTTTTTTTTACATATCAAACTTTAGGAAAATATGAATCAATACTTGCTTGTTTTTCTTTGAAGTTCAAATCTAATTGTATTTCATCCCTAATAGTGCGTAATGCACTCATAAGACTTGGAGTTGCATTATTATATTGCAACAAAGGACGATGTAGTGTGATTGATGCTTGGAGTGCGTCTTTTCTTGAAACCATTATCATAGGCTGTATATCATCTTCTTCTTCATCTTGAGATTGTTCCGTCATATTCTCGGCGATTTCATCAACACTTAAAAGTTTTGTAGTTCCAAAAACAATTTATTTACCTTATCAATAGAAAATAATCTCTAAATTAATTTATTATTAATTTACCTTTAAAATAATAAATTATTATTTTATCGATAATTTAATATCTCTTTAAATTAATAAAACTTAGTGATCCCAAGGCTATTAAATTATAGAGGTTATATTGTATCCGGTTTGGATAGGAAATCGGAAGTAATTTTTTGACTTTCATAAATTAGAAATCAGTTTGGTAATCAAATTTGAAAATGATTTTTAGAAATCGAAAAATTAATTTTTTGTGAAACAAAATAGTTTTGGTTCGACTTCTGCTTTTGACTTCGACTTCTGGAGAAGCATATTTGTATCCAAACACTCTAGAAGCAAAAAATTCAGAGATTAGTTTAGGTATTCAATTTCAAAATGACTTATATAAACCAAAAAATCAGTTTTTTGTAAAGCAAAAATATTTGTAAATCTAATTCTTACTTTTGGTATCCAAACGATGTTATATTCTCACGATATCTAAAGTTTGTTCCGGTGTTCTCTTTTGGTATTAGAGAAGTTCCTATGGAAATGGCCAAAAACCAAAGTTTGTTGAGCCACGTGGATGGTCAAATACGATTCTCCACTATGGAAAATCATTGGGCGACCGCATAGTAAACGCGCGACAGGTGTGATGACGCGGGCAGTCCTCATCCAAACGCTAGCGTTGAGCATGATAGCGCGGGTGACATCTAACTGAAAGCCAGCGTTTGGCACAAAATTTCCAACGACAGGTTTGCAACGGCAATCGGAACGGCTACTTCCCACTTCTATAAATAAGATCGAATTTGATCTCACAAATACACAACAATCTTTCATCCAATCAATCTTTTTATAATTCGATTACTCTCAATTTCCAATCATGAATTATGATTCTTCTGGGGAGGATATGGGGATGGATGACATGTTGTATGAAGAAGATGAAGAAATGTGTATAGAGTATTTGAACCAAATGGATGAAGATCCAGATCAAGATAGAAAAAGATGAAATTTGATTCTGCAATTACAAACCGGGATCATACCAAATCCTTTAGAGCCAAATGAAGTTGCAACTAGAAGATGGACATGGCGGAATCGATATTTTTACCACAAAAAGCTGATGCATGATTATTTTAATCATGATTGTGTCTATTCCGATGCGGATTTTCAGCGTCGATTCCGCATGGGCTGCAACTTGACGCAAAGGATTATTGCCGAGCTTTGTCAGGTACAACTTTTTTTTAATTATCAGTATGATGCACGGCATGTACGAGGCTTTAGTCCCGAACAAAATGTCACAGCGGCCCTCCGTATACTATGTTACGGGGTACCAGCGAATTCCACGGACGATTACATTCGTATGGGGAAAACAACCGCCTTTAGGTATCTCAAACTGTTTTGCAAAACAATAGTCGAGCATTTTGGTCCAATCTTTTTAAGAAAGCCTACTCAGGAAGATGTTCAAAGAATAACTGCAGAAAACACCAAGAGGGGTTTTCCAGGAATGCTTGGTAGTCTTGAATGCATGCACTGGAAGTGGCATGCGTGTCCGGTAGAATGGGAAGGCCAATATAAGGGTCATTATCCAAAACCAACTGTAATTTTAGAAGCTTCATCTAGATACGATTGTTTGTTTTGGCATGCTTATTTTGGACTCCCAGGTTTAAATAACGATCTCAACGTTTTATATAAGTTACCATTGTTTGAAGATCTTAAGAATGGGATCACGCCGCACTGTAATTTCACCATCAACGGTAATCACTACAATCAGGGTTATTATCTAGCAGACAGAATCTATCCAGAATGGTCAACTATGGTTCAAGCTTATAAATAGGTAGGCCATGGTCCGACGACTTCCAAGGATATGTAGTACTTTAACACACAATAAATGGCATGTAAAAAGGATGTTGAACGCGTTTTTGGCATATTGAAAAGGAAGTTTGCCATCATAGCTGGGACGATAAGCTTTTTTGATATCCAAGAAATGAACAAAATTATGTTGAGTTGTATTATTTTGCATAATATGGTCATTGAAGAAACCAGGCATGACCCAACCTAGACTAGTTTTGAAGATGAAGATTTGAGGTCGAATCTTGTGGTGGAGCATGGTCATCCGTCAAGAGAATATAGAATTGTCACTGACAGACTCCACAATCGGGGAATCTATGCACAACTAAGACAAGATTTAACAAAGCACATTTGGGCTTTAAAAAGTGTTGTAGACGATACGGGAGGGCGAGGCAAGGGGAGATGATTAATAAGTTTTTCAATTTAAAAGTAGTTATTAAGATTTAAAATTGATGCAATTATAAAAGTAATTTTAATTAAAATAAATTAACATGTTATTAGCAAGACTAAATTATAAAAGTAATTTTAATTCATGCATTATCAAGATTGAATTCCTCTTCATTTTCTTCCGAAGCATCACCTTCGTCTGCAACATTTACAACTGAATCGGCCTGATCTTTATCGGCATGGACTTGTTCGGCCTGGACTTGATCCATTTGCGTATTCCATGTAGCATATTGTCGTTCATTCATTTTGCCGGTGTCCATGATGAGTAACTTGTTTAGCTTATAATCCCTGTAGTGTTGTTCTCGCGAAAGACGACTTTTCCGTTGATTTTCTAAAGTAGTGGCATGGTCCCTCACTATATCTGCCTCCATCTGCATCTCCATTTGCTTGTGATCAGCATAGTTGAACTCGTTTGAACCTCCTTCTGCTTCACGTTGGGATGCGTCTCTCGCTGCTTTTGCATCTTTCACACCACCTCCTATTCTTCTCTTGCAGTTGGTGTTAACATCTAGATTACTATTGGGTTGAACTTGACTACTTGGAGTTCCATCAGGCGAGGAAGCAAGCCCTCCATTCTGAAAATCCTGCGAGATTGGACCATGTGGTGATCTTTCAGGCACTTGATGACCTTCCAGTAAGTATGGGTTAAACTTGTTAAGCACCCTCAAAATGGTGAAACAACTTTCATACTGGAAGCTTGAACCTTTGTGGGATCTTTGCCACTCTTCCCGACATCTTCGCTCCACATCTGGTTCGCCTTCACCACTTCTTCTGTTGTTCCACATTTGAGTGATAATAGCTACATATTCACTAATGGCTGCTGCAATTGTGCAAAAACGATGACATAACCCATCCACATCATGAGCATATTTGTTACCGGTTTCCTTGCAAAAATTTGTTAAAATCTTACCGTAAAAAGAGTGTTTTTCTTGACTGCAACCATTAATATTATCTACTATGTATAATACATAATTTCTGCAAAGTGACTCGTCTTCATCCATTGTATATTTCGGACCACGAATTCTTGTGCTCTTTTGTTGTGATTGTCGTGGTATTTGTTGTGGTGTTTGTTGTTGTGGCGATGACATATTTGTGAAACTGAATTGATATGAGTAGTTTTGTTTGAAAAGAAAAAGAAAAATTAGAGACGGTATGGAAATTATGTAATGTTGAGGAAGGTGTGAGTAAAAGTCTGAAGACGGAACGAATTTATAAGGGAAGGGAAGTAGGATGGGAATACCTGGGGGCGTTCTCACTATGAACTCGGCGACATCAGACAAATCGTTGGCGCCATGTTCACGAACGCGCGTTTTCATGAAAAACTCCGGTGTCACCTGAGCTGTCACCCGAGTTATTGATCATGGCGCGCGTTCTTGCACCAGATGCGCGCCTACTGGAGTGTCTCAATGTTCAAATGAACATATTTGTTCATTTGAACATCCATTTTCTTGGTTTGTTCATCCCATAGTGGGATCAAAATGAGCAAACTATAGGTTTGTTCATCCCATATCAACTGCCTGCTTTGTAAAACAAGAATTTTACTCTTTTTATTTAATCAAAAAGGTAGTAACTTATTTGAATATCCCTCCATATCTACCTCTTGAAATATATCATTATTCAATTTCTAAAAACACTTTTATCTTCTAAAATTGGTAAGAACTAGTACAAGTGGTTTCTAGAAGTGGAAGCAATTTTATATAAGTCGCTTCCAAAAGTGGAAGCAACTTTCTCGAGTTGACTCAAGTTTTTTTTTTTTACCAAGATCAACCAAAATGGAGGGTATTAATGATATTCTCACGGAATATATTCAGCTTTTCTGTTTGGAAAAGAAAATTATGATAGAAGCTAGCAAGCATTATCAGAAATAGAATTGTTCAACATAATAGCGGGTTTAGATACTACTTAGGCCGATTCCAATGGGTATATCAAACTGGTCAGTTTGCTAATTTTGCATCCACTATGGAGTTGGCAAACTAGCAAACAGGCATGACTAAGTGGAAAATTTGCTACTTAGCCTAGCACGACAAAACAACTTTTATGCCCTACCCCATAGGAACTGGCCTTAATAAGTTGTTTCTAGACTTCGACGAACAAAAAAAAAAATAGTTTTAATACATAATTTTAGAATAATTTCTAAAGATAAAAAAACTAACTTAGCTTCCAGCATCTAAACAACCTATAAGACTTAGTCTTATGGGCTAGATTGAAGGTGCTAGATTAGCAGTTAAGTGTTACAATTCAGAAAAAAAAAATGTGGCCGAAAAGTTAATACTAGTTCTCTCTCCTACTAGTTGCGAGCATATGAACTAGTAGCGAGATAGTTGCGATGTTTCGTTCCGCACGAAAAAATTACGTTTTTCGGTGAATCATTCGCTGAAGAAAAATTCCCCCAACTTTATCTTACCATCACAATGAATGGGTACTAGACCAGTATTATTTATTCTTAAAAATATTCATGTGGAAATCCGATCAAGAGTTGGTTTAACACTTTTTAAAAATATTCAAAGTATGTGGGTACCACATTTCTATGCATTAGACTTTCTTTCTTTTTAACCTATTTAACATTTTTTTAATCTAATGTAATGGACTAAATTCAACTACACGAAAGTACAACTAATGTCTCGAGCGCCATTTCATTTGGCGTAAAAGAGAAAAATGTGTTGGCGCTCAATGATTCAGCACACCTCGCGGTTCCATTCATCGCAACTAGTATACTAGGTTACCACTCCCATAATATTTAGGAAGGAAGTCGTCCTAGCTAGCGTATACTTCCAATCTAGCTATTAAATTAGCGCACCATAAGACTTAGCTAAACTTCGAAGGATACTAGACAATGATACAAGTTAGTATAGGATACACAATAATACTAGACAATGATGATACACGAGTGATAAAGTGTGCACATTGCAAGAGGCATTTGCGTAGGTTCTTAAGCTCATAATAGCGAATTGCATTTCGTTTTATCGGATGTCTGTTTAGAAAAAACATAACCGGACACAGGAACACAAAACAAACCGTGAATTGCAACACAAAGCAGCACTGATATGATCCTACTACGTACATGACAAAGAAAATACAGAAAAAATTCAGTCTGCTATGAGCCTATGAAGAGCATAAAACCGAAACATTGGACTGGGTTCGACTAAAATCATCACAGAGATTTTCGGTAATAATCTTCGGATTCCATTTTCACATGTCGCATAAATCTGTCTTAGTCTTCCTCAACAAAGATTTAACTCTAGCCAATTCCAATCTCAAATCATGATGCTGAACTTTTATCTCTTCATCCAATCTCTTGAATTTTGCAATTCTACGTTGAACCTTCTCGGCACTAATTTTACCTTTCAATTCTTCCCGCATTTCTCCATTGCTTATATCTAACATAGCAAGAAGTTTCACTCTCATCAATAGATAAAATCTTTCTCTTAGTTTCACCAACATCATAACCCATTTCCTCGAGATTAGATAATTCTCCTCCAATAGTTTTTTCTTCTTCATCGGACAGATTATCATCTAAATTCTGTAACTTCCCAATTAGTCTGAGATAAATCACATCGAACACTAATCTAATCTCCCGTTTAATACTAGGACAGTATCTGGAAAAGGGAAGAACACGGGGTTGTGCCGGATCATCATCACTATTCTCCTCTTCCTCAGCAGCAGCAGAATCACCACCGTCGTCGTCATCATCGCCGGCACCTTTGCAGCCGTCATCATCATCACTATCAGCATCAGAAATTACTAAATTATTTCGATTGTATACAGACATGGTTTGATGCAGAAACTCAAGAGCCAGATTTGCACGGCTTGTTGAAAGGAACCTGCTACTGTTCTTTGCCAAAACCAAGTCCCTCGTGAGCTTGTCATAACGGGTAACGACCTGTGATTCTGTCGATGAAGTTGGGATTTGAAGAAGATCATAAGGCCATGTTTCTCGATCTGGTTGCGGTTTAAAGGTTTCGGATTTGTATAGAAACTCGCATATAGTTAACATTTCTTGACCATTTGGGAGATGGGTATAAAGACTGATTGCTTCTTCGACTTTGGTTATTGCAGATTTGAAGTTTTTTGCTCTGATCATGGTTTTAGCCTCTTGAATGGCTCTATTTGCAGCACTTTTCTTCACAGATGTTCTCTTCTCTCTCATTTCTCTGTTTCTGTAGAAGATGGGAATACCTTTTCTTTGTTTGCTTGGGTCTAATCTATGTTTGCTGAAAGAATTCTAGGTTTGCTTTCGTTATATTATATCTCTAGCCTCTAAGTCTAAAGAAGTAGAGGAGGAACAGACAGGGAATAGAATAGAATAGGGAATATTGGGGATATGCCCCAAAATCGACTGTCATCTTGGGGATATGCCCCAGGATTCCAAAATTCCATCCAAAACCGTTAAGTAATCAAGATTCAGGATTCCAAAATTCCATCCAAAACCGTTAAGTAGTCAAGATTCGCACACACTTGGGATCACATATGCGAATTAAAAGGTAGATTTTCGATATATTAACACCTTTACAAGGTTCGGGAACATATTCAGACGAAAAAATCTCGAAAAAATTAGAGAGAAAGTTCATACACATTTACGATAAATAGTCTATTTAACGGTTCCTTGACGGAAACCGTTACTTTGAGGCATATTCCCAAAAACTGGAATTTTGGGGCATATCCCCAAAATAACAGTCGATTTTGGGGCATATTCCTCATTTTCCCAATAGAATAGCTTCACCGTCACTGGTGACTGCTCTTGAGTTGTCCCGTCATATCTTTCCACTGATGGCTCAATTTTTTATATTATATTAAATCGTATTTTCCTTTACACATTTATCTAGGAAGCACAAACTCGATTCTTCATTCTTATCCAAGTAAAAAAACGCATGCTTCAGGAAAAAAAAAAAAAAAAAAAAAAAGTAAAACAAACGCCTGGGAAGCACAAACTCAATTCTTATCCGAGGCACGGCACACTTTTTATCCTAATATCCTAACGGCAGTTCCTATGGGATGAACAAACTCAGAGTTTGTTCATTTTGCTCCCACTATGGAATGAACGAACCAAGAAAATGGATGTTCAAATGGACATATTTGTTCATTTGAACACTGAGACACTCCAGTAGGCGCGCGTCTGGTACAATAACGCGCGCCATGACCAATAACTCGAGCGACATCCAAGCTGACGCCCGAGTTTTCCCCCATAACGCACGTTTTCATAGAAAACGCTAGAGTTATTCGGCCAAACTCCAGTGTCAGCATACCTGTCGCCAACGGCTATGTCTGAACGGCTAAAAACATATGTGATCCAACGGCTGTATTTTGTTTAATTATATAAATACTCTTACTTTCAACTCTAAATTCACACATTCTTTTTCATTCTCAATTCTTGATTGAACATGTCTCGACCCTGATCAGTTTGGAAAATTCCGTTTACTAAAGAAGAAGATGAATCTATTTTGCAGAAACTATGTTTTTTTTATTTACTCAGCTTGCTTCCGCAAACTATCCATGGGTGAATTTCTGGGCGGTTATTCACGATGGGTTTTGCAGTGACACTCGTAATCCTAGTCGTCGTTCTATATCAGACATAGAGCATCGTTTTGGTACAATTAAGAAAGAAGTAAATGAGTTCGTAGCTTTAACCATACACGTAAATCGATATCGACTGAGAGGTGAAACTAATGCTGAGATGGTGACAAGATCATTGTCTGAATGGCGAAGATGGAAAAATGTGGCTTTCTCTTTCGACAAATGTTTTGAAATCCTTAAGGTGTTGAACAGTTTCAACCCCTTCCTTGGTTAAGCTACCTACTACTTCTTCTCATTAGTGAAGCTAACGTAATGTGTAGTCTGTCTTAATTGAGTTCAGCCAATGTAAAACAGTTACTTTTAAACATATGTATTTTATTTACTTGATTGTACTTTTAAAACGAAAACTACAAATGTAGCAGAATTAAAAATTACAAAAACTACAAATGTAAAACGCTATTTCTATCTCGCTCATCTCTAACGTCGCTCATCTCTATCTCGCTCATCTCTATCTCTAGCTACCCCGTTGTTATTTTCAGCCGCCAAAAATTCAGAGAGTCCTGGGGATAGACCTACCGTCAAGATAGTTTGTAAATTTCCTAATGGTGATAGACCTGATAGACCTGGTTGAACAAAACAAGGCGATCGGTAAACACTCTGTGTACTCGGTCCTCCAAGCATATAAGAGATTTGTGGTTGTGGTGGTCCTGGTGTGTAGCATTCACTTTGGTAGTATGGCACATTTAGGTTGTATGCCGGCGAAAATGAAGATGAAATGCGCCCAAGTTCAATACGATATGCCTGAGGCTAAGATACATGCACAATTTGTGGTGAAGAATAAGGGATGTGTTGTCTCTCTCGAGACCATTGTTTCTTCACTTTCGTGCAATGTTGATCTGTTATTTTCTGGGCTTTCGTGCCATGATAATGTGTTGGAATCGGAAGAATGTGACTGCCGCACATAATCATTTGCATTTGCCACGTAATCATTTGCAGTTGGCGGTGGAGTTGGAGACATTCTATACATTGTGTTTGTTTTCCAATTCCGGACTGTTTCCAAGTGCGTCGCCTGTAATTGTCTTGTAAGCCAGTGCAGATCATTGATTTTTTTTCGCATTTCATCCTCACTTGCAGTGACATTGTTGTAAGGATAATCACGTTCCATACCTTGGGAAACAATGGGGATCGTGGTTAGCTCACCTTATGAAGTAATACTTTGCATCTCCCAACTAATTTGAGGCATATTTGATGAGGAAGATGAAGAACTTACACCCGTCCTGGGATAAGACACGAAGCTTGGCTCTTCTGGAGGTGGTTGGCTAGGAATGATATTTGGATTATGGGAAAAATTTGATAACCCTGGAAAATCAACCCCATAGACGTGCATACTATGTGTCCCAATCACATTCTTTGCAATTGATTTGTACCAGTTTAGGTACTCCGTATCGCTGAAAATCTCCATTGTATTTATTTCATAACTCTCCCAATTGGTTACACTCAACCTAAAGAAATCCGATGCAGAGGTTTCCATTTGTGGTGGCGGGTTAATTGCCCTTATAAGTATACCTCGTAGTTGGTATTGCAGTCTTTCTCCCAGATACCAAACCCCTCTTCTTGATTCTGGACTATAAAAAACAACTCTACGAGAAGAATAATCAAGAATACATACTCCAATCGGCTTAATTATACTGAGGATAACGATGGTAAGGGAGAACAACTACGTTGTTGTGGTTCTGAGTCATCTGTTGTACTCTCTGCAGAAAACTGGAACCATAGACGTCCGACCCAGTGTTCTTCTGCATGTTTGTCCTCGTATACATGTCAAACATTGGAAATCTATATTTATCGTCTTTTAGGATTGGTTTACCAAGACGGAAGTTGATATACCACCAATACTGAAAATTACTCCATCATTTTAGTAAATAATAATCCACATTTGTTCATAATTTTAAAAATAATAATTTTGATATTTACCTCTACGATGCTCCAAAAACCACAGATGTTTTTATCTCCCGTGGACGCTTTATCCAACGCAAAGTACAGTTCTCCTAAAATTGCAGACCCACAGTCATAATCTGGTGCTTTATCCAGATCTTCTAATGCTTCAAACCAAACGACATGAGCAATAAAAGTTGAGTTTGGAAAGAAGACCTGACCCAGTACCCAAAAGATAAACAATCTTTCGTGTTCATCATAGTCGTCTACATCTCCAGGGTTTTTTGGTGTCATTAGGAAACTCTTCAGAGCCGAACATCTAACCCCTTTTCCTTTCATACTTTTATCAATAGAGATTTTTGATTCCATAAACGAGGAACAACGCGACTCCCATTTACTATTTAAGATCCATTCGCTATCGTCGAATGGTGGCGGGTTTCCACTTCCACTTGGGATCCCACAAATGAAATACAAATCAAGGGGATTAATTCCTATGACAAGTATAATATCAACTATGATTAATTCTTTAGATTATTTAATTATTTAAAAAATTTATTTTAAGTTAAGTTAACTTAAAGAAACTTACCAATTTCGAAATCCAGAAAATGAAATGTGTGCGTCGTCTTCCGCCACCTTTCTACCACTGTTTTTGGAATTTTTTTGTTATGTAATCTAGGCTCTATTCTATAAAGAGCACGCCAAGGATATATGTCAACCCTTGCTCAGACGGCTTGCGGTAAACATTTATAAACAACATTTAGTTCTGAAAATCCATCTCTCAATCTATGATAATGGATCAGGAACTAATAATGGAGCAGCAACTGTGATTGGATTATTAAACTCTTCTTCTCGATTTTGAGAAAAATCTACATTTATGTGAGGTAACGGTAATGATTCACCTTTCCGATCCCTTTTATTTTTTATACTATTTATCCCTCTTCTCACTAAATTCATATCGTAATCGAAATATTTGAATTTAGAACAGTTTATAAGTAATATTTGAATCGAAATATTTGAATTTAGAAGAAGGAAATCGAAGTGGTGTGAAATGGTGTAACTGAAAATAAAATGAGGAGAGGGAATTTATAGGTAATGGTTCCCGACCGTTGGAGATATGGGCGTTAGGGATCCGACCGTTGGAGACTTCGTTCCTAATGCCCGCGACATCTTTCCTAACTTGGGCGTCAGCCTCCCTGTCGCCCAAGTCATCCACTAAAACACTCGAGTCTGTGGTGCTTTCGCTCATCTATTCACCGAGCGCCTAGTCTTTTCCCATAGTGGAAAACCAAGTTTGGCCATCCACCTGGCTGAACAAAATTTGGTTTTTGTCCATTGCCATAGGAACTGCTCTAAAAAATAAAAAATAAAAAAATAAAAAAATCGTAATACGAATGAGTAGGTATGCACGACACACTCTTTATCCTAATATTTTTTTAGAGGATATTCAAAAATAATTATGGGCGGTATAAAAAGACAAAAAAGGTCACCCAAACGTAAAATATAGCCATCCCTTATCTTCCGTTTTCTCTAATGGCCAAATTATCCTTTATAATCGGGAAGTTAATCCACAATCGGGAGTCAATTTAGTTTATATAACTTCCGAATATAAAGTATCTCCAAAATAAAATCATTTATCTTTTGAATTTTGATTATCCTATAATCGGTAGTAAATAAAGTAATCTTGACTCCCGATTAAAGTAGACATTTTGGCTAAAATGCTACCATAATCGATAGTGAATTTAGGTTGTTTAACTCCCGAATATAGAGTAGCCCCAAAATGAGATTTTGAAAAAATTCTCTATTTTTTGAATTTTGGTTGAGCCTAAAATCGGTAGTAAATGAAGGTATCCTGACTTCCGATTATACAGTGGCTCTTTTTTCCGAAATCCTACCATAATCGGTAGTCAAGATAGTTCATATAACTACCGAATATATAGTATATCCAAAATGAGATTTTGCAAAAATCCTCTATTTTTTGAATTTTGGTTGAGTTTATAATCGGTAGTAAATGAAGTTATCCTGACTTCTGATTATACAATGGCTCTCTTTGCAAATATCCTACCATAATCGGTAGTCAAGATAGTTCATATAACTACCGAATATAGAGTAGCCCCAAAATGAGATTTTTCCAAAATCATCTATTTTTTGAATTTTGGTTGAGCCTATAATTGGTAGTAAATGAAGTAAAATCCTGACATCAGATTATACAATGGTTATCTTTGCTGAAATCCCACCATAATCGATAGTCAAGATAATTCATATAACTACCGAATATAGAGTTGCCCCAAAAATGAGATTTTGCAATCGGAAAATAAAAAAAACTAAACTACCTATTATGAGGGGGATATATAAGTATTTTCAACCTATTTTGTCTTATTATGTCGCTCCTAATTCTTTCAGGGTCGCCCCTAAAGACGCCATGCTCTTTATCTTTTTATTTTTAATTTTTTTGTGACAAAGATTTCATTAACAAAATTACTAGAAAACATCTGGAATTGTTACATCGTTAGCAGCAGAGTCATCCAACATGGAAGAGGTTGTAACCCCTCTCTTATAATATTAGACTTATTCACCCTTGTTTAATTGGCCCCCTGAAAACAATTAGGGGGATGCACTACAGGATAAAAAGGGACATGAAATAGCAATTTTGGGTACCCTTATCTATTTTTTTAATATCTAAACTACCCCTAAATGATTAGTGTTAATAATTAGTTAATTAGTATGTTTAAGTTAAAATCAGATTTAAGAGTTAAAACTTGGATATTTTTTTTTCTTCATGTTTTTGTGTGTTGAGAAGAAGAAGAGAAGTTTGGGGAGAAAACTTAGGGTTTTTAGAAATGAGTGATTCAAGTGGAGGAAATGATGTTGGTGAAGATTCAAATAACAAACATGATTGTGATAATGGTAAGATTAAATTTTTCTGTTCGTTGTTCCAAGTGGTCGAATCATCCACACCATGGAACAACTCAGTGTAAGGGTCGTCATAGTCGGGGGTGTATACCCAAATGACTCTCCTATGTCGTCACTTTACTGAAACTACCAATAACGATTTTTCATAGAGTATACATGCAGAATTAGGGTTGTTAGGGTATAACAGAGTAACGACCCTAATTCTGCTACTACAATTTTTTGCCCTAGATTATGAAAATTCGTTAGGGTAGTGTGATACAGATTGACGACCCTATCAATATTTTGGACAGTGAGTATTTTTATTTGCCACCAGGGTCGTCATCTGTTACTATATATGGGTAACGACTCTATTCTAGACCAAAAGAGTTCAATGACGACTCGCTTATATATATTGACGACACTACCAATTTTTAAGACAGAGAGTCTGTTCTTAGCAGAATTAGTGTGTATGCTAAATAAGTATGGAACCTCCCTCCTTTCTCAGGGGGAGTTAATAATAACATTATGCCTTTGTTCAATAGATTCGGTTACAAAGGTAACGACCCAAATCTAGGGCAAAAAATTGTAGTAGCATAATTAGGGTCGTTCACTAGAACATCATACAGATTAACGTTTTTTCATAGAGTATACATGCAGAATTAGGATCGTTAGGGTATAACATCATACATAGTAACGACCTTATCGCTGTAACTGAAAAAAATCGGTTCGAGAACTAAATTTCACAATCAAAACTCAAGAAACAAATCAAAACATAAGTGCGTTTTAGTCACTTACTTTATAATCGACAAAGTTTTTTTTTGTCATTAATGGAGGAGAGGGGGAGAACTCGGGTGGGAGAGGAAGGGAGGGGTGGAGAGTTTTCTGATTTTGGTTTTAGAAAATGAATTGGGGGCCTTATGTTTAGGGTTAATAGGTTTTTAAGTTGTAAGGATAAAATAATATTTTCACCACCTTTTGGAACTCTCCTAAATTTTTTGGTGTGAGTATAAAATGGTCAGTCCCCTAATTGTTTTTAGGGGCCCCAATTAAACGAGGTTATTCACCCGTTGGTGGGGCACCTTTCCATTCAAAATTATATTTAAAGGTTTTCACTTTTTCTACGAGGATATTTGCTACTTCATTTCCAATTCTACTAATAAATTGAAAAACAAAAATTGCTGAGAACGATTATATGCCGCTTCTAAAGAACGCGTGATTAGGGATACTTATATTAGTTAAGGGATATACGAAAATAAAAAATAAAAACGGGATTTAAATAGTAAATCAAGGTCACCTCATATCCATGTATTTTCACTAATTCCTAATCCACCCCGCATTAATCTGGTTTAGTGGTTAATAATAATTAGTTATGTTAATTGATTAGTATGAAAATGATTTACAGAAATCTATATCATTTTAGCAAGATTAGAGGTATCAATGTTGGGTTCAAAATTTTGGGTTGAGATGAGTGACTATAGTGACCAAAGAGATGTCTCTGAGTCTTCACGTTAGAAACAAATATGTCTTTTATGTTGAATCTTCTCCAGATGTAACTTTGGATTCACCATGGCTGCACCTGCAAAACATACTGCCGACATGGTATTCATAGTTATATCAATGTCGGTGCACCATAGTTTCACATACCAGGTAATATTCAACCAAGACAGTGTGTCGGCATTGTTGTTGGTCCTCCATCCATGCCGTCATTTATTGGAAATTTTCATAAATGTTTGTCGTTATCCGGGGGTCAGGGGGCGTACCCCTCCCGTCTATGTTCGACCTGATAGGCCAGGTTGCGGGGGTCGAGCAGTGCTAGAACAATCAGCTAATTCTCAAGCATGCCGGTACTGCTAACGGCATAGTATGTTGCTTAAATTTCTTTGCTGGCACATGATGTAAAGTATCCAGAAAATTGAATTTTTTTCACTTGACTACCGTCATTGATATATTTCTATCGAGCATGCCGGCATTAAATTACGACATTGAATGATAGTTTCCAAGCATGCCGGCACCATTTTTCGGCATAGTCTTCATTAATTCCATCATGGTCTTCATCACATCCGGCAATGTAAAAAAAAAAACCCGACATGGTATTCATTACTACCAACATAGTCTTCATCACTACCGGCATGGTCTTCATCACTTCCGGCATGGTCTTCATCACTACCAGCACGGTCCTCATCACATCCGTCATGGTCTTCATTACTACCGTCATGGTCTTTATCACTTATGAACGTTAAAAAAAAATCGTTTTCAAAGTGGAGAATATTTAGGTTTCAAAGCCCTAGCCTTAACGAGAATGTCGGCAGTGAAGATGGAAATGGGGGATATGATTTTGTTTTTTTATTTAAAGTTTTTAGATTTTTATTTTGAGGGAATGGTATTTTAGTTTCCCCCCCCCCCCCCAAAAAAAACACCCCTTAGCAGACACTATTGGTTGGGGAAAGTAATTTATATCTCCCAATTAATATAAGTATCCCCCAATCGCGCGTTCCTTCTAAAAGTGTTTTGATGCACCAAGAGATCATAGATTGGTTTTCATTCATAAATTTTGTTTATCTTTCACAGCCACCTTCAATGATGAAATTACTCAATTTCTTCTCTACTTCCCATGAAGCCGCTTCAAAAAGGCTTATAGATTCTGTTTCTTGTAGATCAGTGCTTGCGGATGGTCCTGCCCTTTCTCTGACGAAATCACCTGCATCATCTCTAAGGATTAAAGCAAAAGTAGAAGACAGAGCTATTGAATCTCAAGTTCCATCTACATTAATTTTGGAATTGTGTGTGTTAGGAGATGGCCAAACAACATTATGTTACTTGACTACGCTATCGTTTGGTGGTTTAAGGAGGTTCTTTCTTGTCTGTAACAGTACACATCTTTGAATTTCCAATGAAAATTGAAGAGGTGATTTATTTTATTTTTTTTCTGAAAAACTATGTTACATCTTTCTTTCCAAATGAACCACATTTTAGTTATGGTCAGTTCTATAGAAACTTCATTTCCGGTGCAAATCATCCACTCTTTACAAATATCTAATAGTCTATAGTATATCTTTGGGAATGGATTTGAACAGAGTTAGGACCTTATTCCATAGAACTTTAGCTAGCATTGATAAATTTAATTTGTGAGCATCTAACGGTTTACAAAGACCATACCAAGCTAAATTGAATCCCAAACCCCTTTTTTCTAATGGTTTACAAAGACTAGACCAATCTTTTGGATGAAATCTGTAAGACCCTCAAGCTCGTCAACGCTATTAGACAGTCAATAGACGACTTAGCCACTAATAACCCGATTAGTTTAACACGAACGTTAGTTAATAGAAATTAATCTAATAAAGATCTAGATATGAAACTAGTAGCGTTGAATAAATCTCGAAAATTTATGCGGAATGGACTACTCGAACGTGTCATTCAGATATCGGATGAAGAAGATATCATCAGTTTTGTTTGAAGGGTGGAATAGTCATTTTCCAGTTTAGCCGCCTTGGCTGCCCCTATCTTTTGTTCTGGTTCATTTAAAAATTCTGGTCGGCCTTATCTCTAGCTAAATCGAGAAGTGAATTCATTTCTTCTTCTTTCCTCTTTCTTCTTATGCTTCTCCCCTATTCTTTGTATGCCAATTATTTATGAGTCGTGCACGAGGATTTGAGATCGAATCAAGAGTAAAAAGATCAAGGTTGTGTTGCTGGTGGTATTGATTCTGGTGTGGTAGGTTCTGACTTAAAAGAAGTGACAAGTTAGAGAAGATTTAGTTAGGGTTCCTGGATTTATAGTTGGGTCTGTGAAGTACTGATGATTATATTGAGTTGATAATGGATGAAGATCGAGTGGTTTGATGTTTGATTGAAGCATTAGAGTTGTTCTGGTGGTTGAATCAAGAGTTAGGGTTTTATAAAAAAAACTCAAAGAAGAACCCAGAAAATGAAGTTGTTGGTTAGGGGATTGAATTAAAAGATGGGTTTGATAGTTTTAAAGAGCTTGATTGAAGTTTGAATTTGAATTAGAGAAAAGAATATTTAAGAATTGAATTAGGGTTTTCTAGAAATTTAATTGAAATTCGATTCGAGTGGTGAGTCAAGAAGAGTTGGATAGAATCGTTAAGGTTCTTGTTAAAGAAAATACATGAGATTCGTGGGTTTGAATATCAGTTGAAGGAGATGTAATTGATGGTGAGAATATTAGTAGAGCACGATTTCAGGATCGAGTTGAAGTACAAGAGAATCTAATTCAAGTGCCTGAAAGTAGCGGTCTTGAGGTAATTGTTCTTCTCTGTGATTTTAGTTAAGTTATTCAATTTCAGTTGTTGAGTCTGTGAGATTATAAATGACACTAAGTTTAGGATTGGTTTACGATGAAGTTGTGGGTGAAATTTAGATTATAATTGAGTTACAAGGAGTAACTGGTGATGGTGCTGTTGTGTTATGAATGGCAGTTGAAGTTGAGATGTTAATGATGTTGATGTTGAAGATGGAATGAATCCGTGAAATAAATGTTGCAGTTCTAACTAATGGAATTGTAAGGGTTATGTTTGTTGGCTGTTGCAGTGAATATCTAGCAGTGATGAAGTTAAATATGGCAAGGCCATGAAGTGATGTTGAGTTATAGATTTGTGGTGAACTGCAAAAGGTAATGGGTGTGTAGTATTGTTTGAATTAGTGTTTAATTGAATGAAATAGGAAACGAATGGAACTGTCAGTTGTAGGGAATAGTTGAGTTGTAACGAAGTCATAATGGTTATGATTGATCCAGCTGAATGAGATAATTGGAATTGAGTTAATTTGTAGAAGTGCAGTTGAGTCTGATCAACCAATAAGTGTAGTAACTGAGATAATAATAAGAGGAATGTGTGTCTGGATTGAGAGAATAAGGTGAAATGAGAGTGAGTTGGTAGGTTAAAGAACAGTTAGATTGATATGAAAGCTTAAAGCTGCAATTGCTGGTAAGCATAATTTGTATTTGAGAATAAGTTATAAAATTGCTTTTAAATGAATGAATTGATTGTTTGTGTTTAATCTAGTAGAATTGATATAAGAGTAAAGAGAATGTAGTAGTGTAGACCTGTTAGTCATCCAAGTCAGATACCTGACTAATTGTTTAGCTGACTCAGTTAATCTAACTGAGTTAACCTATTGACCATGTTCCGAATCAGTCTAGTTGAGTGAGTTGAACCAGTTGACCGATTTAGACCTTGACCATTGGACTAGGTTGACCATTGACCAAACTTTGACTTGACTTTTGACCTGGACCTATACGTTGACTGTTAGTTTGACCGCTAGTGACTAGTAGTTGACTAGGATGAACCCTATTTTCCTAAGTTGATGTTTTGGACCTTTTGTGGTCTGTATTAGCATTTGGTTCCTTCTACAAACTTGTAGATATTCATAAGACTTAGTTAATGAACTATAGAACCAACTTTACTGGATTAGTAAACCTTAGCTATGCTAAAGATAGAGAATGAAAAGCTATAAATCCATAATGGGCTTAAAACCATTAGATAAAATTGTATGATTCTTGTGTGAGCCATTTTGGCTAGATTCTTAGAGATCTTGTGTAATTAATTAACAGTTAGTCTTTATTAACAACGATCGATTGAAAGGAAGAACCAGTGGATCGTGGATCTCGAGGTAGGCGTGGCTTGTCATCAAAAGAGGTGGGAATTTACATTTAACTCTTTTGTGATTATTGTTGTTTTATTTTACAAAAGTTTATGTTTAACCAATTCATGCATTGTCTGATTGTGTATTACATGCATTATTTATTCAAAATTCTGAAAGTACTGTTGTTTCTTTTAATCTTTCCATGTGTTGGAAAGGAATTGTACTGATTTGTTTTCTTCATGAATATTTGGGAAAAATAATTTCCATTTGAATGCTTGGGAAATAAGAATTCCCAACTGCGGTATATAGGATACTGCTCCTTCATTTATACCTACTTACTTCAGCTTTTATGTACTATGGCTACGGAGATACACCACAATATTATCTAATAGGTGTGGAACTGGTTGACACCAATATATACATTGTTTGAAGAAGGAGTTAGTTCCATATACATGATTGTTTATTTTTGTGAATTGGTTGTCTTTTAATGTTTAAGAAAAACATGTATTGTTTTCGAAATCATTTCGGTGATTACTTGAAAGTTAAATGTTATTTCTACTGGGCACCCTTTTAGGGATGATGTGCTTACTCATTCCCACTTTCTGTTTCAGAAACAGATAAGAGTTACGCAGCGGAAGCTTCGAGGAGTTGAGTCCGTTAGTTGGTTAACTTCGGATATGTTTATTATGTTGTAGTTTCTATTTGTAAACCAAATGACTATTTTATATGTATCATTTGAGAGAAATTCTTGTATATATATGTTTCAGAGCGGGGCTAGTTTTTGGGTTAAGTGTTGTACTCCCTCCGTTCCACTCTAGATGAGTGTTTATGGTTATTTTTTTGTTCCACATTACTTGATAGTTTTCATATTTTTCCCACAAAACTACCAACAATACCCTTAGAATTTGTTTTGGAACCATAAGTTTATTTTTAAATACACTAATAACAATTAATGTGTGAAAATTTTTCTGAAGGGCATAAAAAGATTTTTTTTATATCTCTCTCCATTTCTTAATCTGCGTGAAAACTCCTAAAACATCATCTAAATTGGAACGGAGGGAGTAGAAGATTTCTTAATTAAATGCTAAAGTTTAAGATTTGGATCTTTAGTGCCTCTTTATTTAGTTAATCTCTTGGATTAGTCAGTTGCTAGCTTTGGGGGCGCTACAAAATCCTTTAGCATTTGGTTCAACTCCTCACCAGAAATCTCTTCGAATGACATTAATCTTGTTTATTTTTTATTTTATTTTGGTATGAGGAAACATCCCATCTAAAAGGTTGGATTGTTAGCTATAACCGCTTTATTTAGCCCTATTTTACTTTACTGTGGTAATACAATACTTTTCCAGCCTTGAGATTTTTGTTCCGTTCTTTCCATTATGGTTTCAATGAATAAGGAACTCCTAGATAAGAATTTTTTTATGTTTATGCGTTTAGCCCTTAATAGTTTTGACATCATATTTCGATGTTTAGGGTGAACTTTTTTATTGAAAGAAACACCTGATTTATCAATGTTTATCAATTATCTTGATGCTTTAGTTCTATGGTATTTAAGAGGTTTCCACACTCAATGAGATCTGCTTTAACAAATAGGAAATAATCATAAGCAAAGAACGAATGAGAGATATGATCACTTTTTTAGAATAATTTTAACTCAATGAAGCATTTTTTTTGTTTTCCTGGGTAATAAGAAGTCTTAAAAATTCTATATATATTATGAATAAGCATGGAGAAAGAGGGTCTCCCGACCCAAGTCCCCTAGCTAGAATGTTGAAAAGAATCACCAGGGACTCCATTAAGAATAACGGAGATTGATGATGTTGAAATACATTGTTATATAAGGGTATAAAATTCAGAGTTAAAGCCAAAATATTTGAGAGTTCTAATCAGAAATTCAATTAAACATATCAAAGGCCTTAGACATTCTATCTTAACCTCCAAAACATTTGCTTTAGTTTTTTTTTTCTTTTGTAGAAATGGATAATTTGATATTGTCAGAGATATATCTAGAGAAAAGAAAAGTTGATCGGAATGGAGAAATAATTTTCTCTAGCAAGGCTTTTATTCTATTAGCTAAAACGTTTACAATCACCTTATAAATAATGTTGTAGAGACCTATTGGTCTAAATTGACTTGCACCTTATAAATAATAATATTGCTTAACTTTTGGGATAAGAAGAAGATATGTTTTAGTGATTTTTGGGTGCACTTTTCTAAGTTTATAAATGTTTGGTATTGCTAGGGGTACCTGAGAGCCTACCTTTTCCAAAATACTTTTAAAAAAGCTGGTAGGAAAACCATCCGGACCAGGGGATGTGTTAGGTTTCATTAATATTTTTAGGACCATGACAACTTCCTCCTTAGTAGGAACAACACAAATATTGAGATTATCCCCTTCTGTAACACAAGAAGGAATGTCTACAAAGACGTTTTCATGAAGAGATTGGTTTATAGGATCAGCAGTAAACAGAGTTTGACAATAATTAGATAGTATTTTACCTATCTCAGCTCTATGTATTATGAGTCCCTAGACATTCTATGTTATTCCATTTCCTTCTTTTAAGGGAGACTATATGGAAGTATTTCGTGTGTTTTTTTCTCCTAACTCTATTGTGTTGTCTCTTGATTGTTGTTTAGCTCCTTAGAATCATAAAGACTTTCTAATAACGATAGTTTTTCGTGTGAGACTCTTTCTACATAGTATGTTGGTCTGTTAGATTTTGGTCTTTTTATTTCCTTAAGTAACTTTGCAATTTTTCTAGCTGGGAGTCCAAAAATATTTTATTCCAGTCAAGTAGATTTATACGTAAAGATTTGGGGCTATTGACTAAGCTTTTGTTTTGGATGGATCAAGTTCTAAAGTGTTATACCAAGAATGTCTAATAATTTTTACACATGAAGTAGTGTCTAAGGCTGGCTCTTATGAAGTCCAACATCCAAGATTATTCCCTATAGAATCGTCGTTTATGGATGAATAGTTAGCATGAACCAGAATGAGGGATGCGTTTAGCTTGGATCCAAGTTGGAAGTACCCAAGGTACGCAGTTTCAAACCGCGTATGGAAAAATCATAACACGCAATTTCTAACCGCGTATCAAAGAATAATTCACGGAATACCCACTGCGCCCGCTCGATGCATTTTGGTCACGTGGATCCAACATTCAGCTTGAATCTTGGGTGACGATTAGAGCCAGCCTAATAATGACCATTTTTCAAGCCTTGGCTTAAAGAAAACTTTATCTAAGGAAATTGTAAATTCTGCTGCTACTAAATGGGAGCGATTAACTCAGCGGTATCCCATCAACTCCAGTAAGGATGAAATCAGGGGTTCGATCCCCACCGTGATAGAAGCTTGTATTTAAATTAGTTGTACAGAGGAGTTTGGCGGTGTTGGGTCTTGCAATGGGGCCAGTCCAACTGGCTGTATTTGGGTAGGGGCCTGGGTCCGGCTTTAGCCTGTCAAAAACAAATAAAAATGGGAGTGATTAGCATTAGGAAATTGTAAATTCCATTCTGCATTTTGAATAACTTTGTCTAACCTTTCTTGATGTTCTTTATTCCTTTCCCATAATTATTCCAAGTAAAAACACGACCACTTAAGCCTAGATCATAAAACCCTCCTAGATCATACAACCCTACTCTTTCTAATAATAATAAGACTTAACCGTACACGTGGAAGATAACTCTCCGTTAATCATTTTTTTTTTAAGAAAAGGTTAAAATAAGAGTATATTTATAAAAACCAAACAAACCGGGGTACATTTCAAAACGCACATAAATATAGAGGTATGTCTAATGGTCAAAACATGAGTACAGTTGTAAAAACCAAAATAACATAATACATTTAAAAAGAATCCTATTGGGGCTATAGGGGGAGACTGTTTTTGGGGGCTATTTTACTAAGTGGAGCCTAAATGTTATAGGGGGAGATCACATTTGTATAAAATTTCTAAAATACCCTCCATAATTTTTATTTATTCCCCTTATACCCTCTCTTTAACTACCTAATCTAATCAACAAAAAAAATGAAAAAACTGAAAAACGCACGAGCATTAAAATAAAAAAAAACCATCAACCCTTCTTTTTATTCTTCCTTCCTCTTCTTCTTCTTCTTCTTCTTCTTCTTTTGTTCTTCCATTGAACATTGTTCAACGATTAATCGTCGATTCAAAATAATTTCGTCGTCGATTAACTACATTCTATAAAACCATGAAACCTAAGGAAAATCTAGGTCAATCTTCGTCGAATCAACCTCCTACTGAAGCAGAGAAAGCAACTTCATCAACTGAAGATGAAACTGCAGATCAAGAGGAAGTGAATGAAGGAGTTCCAGAAGCCTCCGAGTCACCTGACATGACAGCAATAAGGTATGAATTCAAAAACCCAGTATTTATTTAAGCGTTTCGTTGATTAATCAGTTGGTTTTGAAAATTTTAGGTTTGAAAAAACGGTTTCTGAAAATGTTTACAGCTGGGAGTTCTTGTATTCCAGCCGTAAATAGGTATAACGGTTGGGAATTATATATTTCCCATCCGTTTACATATTACGAAGTTTGGATATATAAGAAATCCCATCCGTAACTAAATTGACTTGTATGAGATGGAGCATTCCTATCCGTATCCAGTAGTATACGGCTAGGAAATATCCTAGCCGTATATTCTCCTGTGTTCAATTTTTTTTAGTTGTTGTATTGTTACGTATCAGTTTTCCCAACCGTAGTTACGTTTCCTGACCGTAATATCCAGTTAGCTAGACGTTTTCACATTACGTCTTGGAGTTTTCTAGCCGTATTTATGCCCCGTGTTGTACTGTGAACTAGCAATATACATACGGGTAGGTTTTCCTATCCGTAATTTTTTGTCGGCTTGGTCGACTACTAAGTTCCCATCCGTGTTTTGGTTTTCAGCTGGATATATTACAAATATCCCATCCGTAGTTACCTTTGCGGCTTGGACTATCCGATTTTCCTAGCCGTATAAGGTGTTACGCTTTGGTTCTGTCAAATTTTATCAGACATATTTATTATCTAATTTTTGTTTTTTTCCTTGTTTGTCTTGGAACAGAGGGCAAAAGAATAAGAATAAAAGATCCCAAGAAATAACACCTTCTAGTGACCCCACTCCGCAACCTCGTCATGCAAAACCATTGGGTGCAGACGCAAGGTAAGCAATCGGAGTTGTGACTGCTAGCTGGATAAAAAGAAGGTGGTGGAGATGGAGTTGGAGTCACTGGAGGAACTGAAGTTAGAGTTGCTGGAGGAACTGAAGTTTCTGTTACTGAGGGAAATGAAGTTGTTGTTACTCAAGGAACTGAAGTTGCTGTGACTGAAGTTGTTGGCACTACTAGTGGTGATGGAAATGAAGGTGTACTTGTTATTACCGGAGGAAATGAAGTTGACACTTCTAGTGCTTCTTCTATTTATAAAGGTAAATCCGTAGTCGAGGAGGGCAAAGAGGAGGACAAGAAGGAGGGAAAGAAGAAGTATAAACCTAAGACAACGCTAAGAGAAATAATTGATTCTATGGAGCCTTTACCTCCCAAGAGGAATGGGAGACCTTGGGGTGAGCCAAGAGATCGTTCCGTCTTGATTGACTACACTTTTTCATGGGCTGCTCGGGTTTGTGGCACAAAGGTAATAAATCAAATTACATATATGTTATATTCATTTTGTTATGGATTATTATTTTTACAACCAATTTTTTTTTATAGTTTCTGGATATAGCTGTCCCTGAACTAAAGCACCAACAAGCAAATTTTTGGCCGTCGGATGATGAGCATCCAGATGTGCAAGTTTTGGTCAAAGCTTCGGGATTATGGTCTGGAATCGATGCTTTGCAGAAGACATATGATGTTGTCATAGTTTGTGGTTTTAGAGAAAGATTTTGGACCGAAACCATGACTTTTCACCTCCTATTCGGCGAGATGACAATCACTCCGGATGACGAAAAGAAAATCATTGGTCTAGCTTTGGAAGGAAAGGCAGTGTTTGAGGGTTTCAACAATTCCATGCCTTTTAATGAGCTTTGTGCCTTGGCGAAGAACTGTCTTGGGTGGGGTAAATATGAAGTAGAAGAAGAGTTTGAGATAGGGTCTGGAGCACCTCCTAGATCTAAAAGGAAATTTAGTGCACCGGGTGAAATTTGTGAATCAATTAATATGTCAATGAAGATTAATTTGGGTCGTCTGAGGGATAATTTTGGGGATTCTAAACGCAAGACGGATATGGGAATGGTGGTGATGGACGCAGAAATAGCTAGACATACGGCTATAGCTTACTTGTTGCATGCTCTTGGGACCGTCCTTTTCCCCAATTTCTCAGGAAATAAGGTAAATGCATGTTACTTGCAGTGGTTGAAGACTCTCAGTCTCGATAAGGAAACAAACGAGGTACCTAGGTACTCGTGGGCCACCGCCCTCCTTGCTGATGTGTTGGAATGTCTTTGCAATGCTTCTAGATGGAACGAAACACAAATTACGGGATATGTTGCTCTTGTCCAGGTATCTTTTTGTTTTAATATAACAAATATTTATTTGTTTTACTTTTATATACTGATTTGTGTGTAATAACTTATTTATAAACAATTTTTTTTATTTTTTGCCGTAGTCATGGGCTTACGACCATTTGAAAAGATTTAGGCTTACTCGGAATACAGATTGGACTCTAGATAAACCTACAGGAGGGAGATACCCTTTTGGAGGGACCCAACACAAGGCTAAAGAGACGGAAATGGTCGACATGAGGAAAAAATTGGATGCTTTGACAATTGAAGATGTGGTTTTTGATCCATATTTGAAAATTGATGAGGATGGCGAAGAGGAAGTTGAAGATAGAGTATTTTCTGATGTGGCAACCTATTCGGGACCTTTGTTTCATGTAACCGGGTTCGTCATTTTAGATCCTCGTAGAACGCTCCGCCAAATCGGTATTGTCCAGAAAATTGTGCATGAAGGGACTCGTTTTAGACTGAGTGTAGTAACCTCCCAATTTAACGACAAATAGGTGATTGAACTATGAAAATGCACCGGCGATTGGCCATTGAAATTCTCGTTCCGAAGAAGTGAACCAAATGAGTAGAAGAATCATTGAATCAGAACATGGTACTTCCCAAGCGTATGCGAATTACATGGAATGGTATGGAGAGTGGGCTTATCCTTATGTGGAAAATTTGGATCCGGAGGCGCGGAGACATTACAGGAATGCGGATAAAGAGAGTTTAAAGACACCAATGAGTGAAGAACATGATTGGAAGAAGATGGTGGTATGTATACTACTAATTATGTTTGTATATGATGTTTTTTTTAATTATCTATGAATAATGGGAGTGCGTGGGTTTGATATGAAAAAATAGGTCGACCGAGTTAATTGGGTGGCCAACGACATCAGCCGTATGATTGATTTGGGTCAGGATTTAACGGTAGCTGAACTCAGATTAATGCGGAATTGAGTTAGAGACATAATACTCCCTGAGAAAGGAGGTTTATATCCTGTTAAAGCACTAAGGAGATCTAAAATGGCTAGGTCTCCTTCTCCTAGCGATGACTCGGACACTCCCCCACTGACCAAGTTCAATCTAAGCAACGAAAATCCGGCAGAGGTGGTAGAGGTGAAAAAGGTGGAACGAGTGGTAGAGGTGCAAAAGGTGGAACAAGTGCTCGAAGTGGTCGAGGTACTGGACCAAGTGCAAAAGTTATCCGTGTTGGAACAAATGCTCGAGGTGGATGTGGTGGAGGTAGAAAGGCTCCAACTCAAGGTGGCAGCGGTCGAGGTAAAAAATCTAGAGTTATAGAAAAAGTTGTGGAACCTCAGGCAAGTGAAGATTTGGATGCCTTTTTGGAAAGCACGTCATAGGAGGGATCAAGTGAAAGAGAATGACTATTTACTTTTTATTATATTACTTCATGGATCTTTTATTATCTAAGACTTTGTCTATTTACTGTTTTTGTGTTTGGTTATGGATTTGGATGGAAAAACTTTTAAAACTTTTCATTTATGAATGAATGTTAGTCTTTCCAATTGTCTAATCTAAGTAAAATGAGGAAATAATCAAGATTCACTAAGTTTTTGTACACTTTCAGCTAGGTAGATCCTTCACATAACCTAGCCGCAAGTGCACATAATCTTTGTCAAATATACTTGCACAGGATTGCGGTTGGAAAGTCCCGTCCGTTTTAGAAAAACGTCTAGGAAAATTAACCGTAACTAATTTACGGTTAGGAAATACCTGGCCGTATATTTCACTGGATACTCAAAATTTAACCGAAACTAGGTTACGGCTACACTTCCGAGCCGTGTATTTTGTTTGCGGTTGGCACTCCGAGCCGTAAAACTGTCATAAATTTGCAGCTCTTTTTTACGGCTAGGAATTTCTTATATATCCGAGACGTAATACTGACAAAAATAACAACTATTGTTTACGGATTGAACTACCGAGCCATAAATATGACACACCACATATCCTGCACTTTATACAGAATAACGGCTGGGTCTCTCCTGCGATTTCCAAGTCGTAAATACCTATAATTATGAATACCACATCATATCGGCTAGTTTTTTGAATTTTTAAAAATAGATCCGTTTGAAGACTGATCTATAGAAGGTTCTAGTTGTTCAACCACTTATTTAAACTTGAAATAACTCTCATCTCCATATAACCACCCTCTCCAAATCAAATTCACACCTTCTACACTAATAATCTCCACTAAAACTCCTACAAACTTAATGCAATGTACTCAAAGGATAAACCCAACTTTACTTTGGAAGAAGACTTATCTCTTTGCAAAAAAATTGTACTATGCTATCCAAAGAGAGGAGAAGAACGAAGGAGAGGTGATTTAACAATTCAATTGTATTGGAGTAATATTTTTGAGAATTTTTGTAGTGAAACAGGTAACACTAACAACCGCCATGGGGTTGAATTGTATCTTCGATTTTCAGACATACGCAAAAAAGTGGAAGAATATATGGCTTTAGAGCGTCCGCAGCGGACGACTAAGAGTAAAAATTTGGTTAGACATAGAGACGTAGTGGGACGGAGTAAATACCAAATACCAGACCATACCAAATTTCTAGACTAAATTTGGTCCCCGACTAAGACCAAAACCCAAATTTAGTCGAGCGTGGATATAGCTAACGCCCCACACCGAGCGCAGATATAGTTAATGGCCCACGCCGCGCGCACGTAAACTCTACGCCCCACACCAGGAGTGGTTTATACCCCTGCCCCATTTATTTTTTTTGTTTTTTTTTTCTAATTTTTTTGTGGGGCGTGGATTATACCAACGCCCCACTCAAAAATTTGCATAAGAATTTGGGGCGTGGTTTATACCAACGCCCCATTGTTTTTTCTTTTCTTTTCTGTTTACTTTTTCGCACCAGGCGAACTTATACCCTCCGCCCCACATCAGGCGGACGTATACTTCACGCCCCACACCAGGCGTTGTTATAGTTTACGCTCCACAAAAAATTTAGTCTTCCTCCCACTGCGTCACTCAACGGACTAAACCCAAATTTGGTCTTTTTTTTTACTCTTTACTCTTTACTCTTAGTCGCACCGCTGCAGACGCTCTTACATCGTATGTGCAACCAACTTCGACTTAGAGGTGATACTGATAGAGAAGTCGCGGCTCAAGCTAAGAAGGAATGGAGAAAATGGAAATGTTATGATTTCAACTTGGAAGCTCATTTCGCCATCATCAAAGACTTCTTAATACATCGAAAGGGGTGTTATTAAAACCAACTTTGTAATAGGGATCTATTAAGTATGTAATGGGTTTTATTGTGGCCTAATTAATTAAAGTATTACTAATTTTCAATCGTAGTATATATTTATGTTGAAAATCAAATTTTCTCAGCTTATAGAATCAATTACGGACGAGAAAAATAAGAATTCCCAGCCATAAAACAGATTCAGGAGATTCTCGTTGAATGACGGCTAGAAGTTCTTAACTTCCCATCCGTTATTTGTGTTTAAGGCTGGGAATTCATCAAATCCAAACCGTACTTGTTTAATTACACCTGGGTCGACATAATTTCCAGGCCGTAACAAAATCAAATTCCAGATTTTTTCAGATTTTTGACAGATTTGAATTTGATGAAATTGATCCTTCTAGTTTCCATTGTATAAGCATCCCAAATCGGTTAAAGTTCCTAAACAAAAGAGAGAAACATTAGTAGTGTATAGAGAGAGTAAGAAGCAAGAACAAGGTCTTGTTCTTGAGAGGAGTTTACACTCTTGTAATCTTGTTCATATCATGAGTACAACGTTATCGATTAGTCTTCCAAAGTGGATGTAGATCATCTTGATCGAGACCACTATAAATCCTTATGTTGTGTATGTGCCTATTTTACATTTGTTTCATTTCTATTTCAATTCTCTATGATTGTGCTTGAAAACCAGTGGTCATAACAAATTGGTATGAGACTCGGGTTAAAAGCGATCTGATGGCGAGCAAAGTATGAGATTGAGAAATTTGATGGAAGAAATGATTTCAATTTATGGAGGCTAAAGATGAGAGGCTGTTTTGAGTGCAACAAGGTTTGTGTAGAAAACTTTGAGAGGGAAAACGGCTCTGTGAGAAACATTGAAGGAAGAAGAAAAAGAGACTCATGGAGAAAGCACATGGATTAATTCTATTGTGTTTGACAGCGAGGTCTTGAGAGAAGTAGCGACGGAAACATATGGACAGACTATGGAACAAGTTGGAGAAAGGTATATGACTAAATCAGTAACTAATCGTTTATATCTTAAGAAGAAATTACTACTCTTAAATGCATGAAGGAGCGTCTATATAAATCATATTGATGATTATAATAAAATTCTCTTGGATTTGGCAAATATTGATGTCAAAATTGAAGATGAAGACCAAGCTTTGGGTTTGCTTTGTTCTTACCACCATCTTATGAAAATTTTATTGATCGTAATGTATGGAAAAAATACAATTTCCATGGAAGACGTTAAAGCGACCTTGAACTCTAGGAGTTAAAGAAGGCGAATGTATCAATGATAAAGATAATTCAGGAGATGGGTTGTTACATTGAGGAAGAGGAAACCAAAGAGGCGATTTGATAGGAGTAGATCAAAGTCAAAGTCTAAATCAAAATCAGGTAAATTCTATTGCTTTCATTGTAAGAAAAGGGGCATTTCAGAAGGATTGTCCAAAATTGAAAGCATTCAGAAGAATACTAACCAAAGCACATAACAAATGTTGAAGAAGAAAGTGATGATGGAGCGGTTCTCACGGTTCATCACAAAGCTCGGAGAACGGGTGGATTCTTGATTAGGTGTACCTTTCACATGTGTCCTCATAAAGAGTGGTTTACTACTTATCAAGCTAAGAAGGTGGTAAAGTTCTTATGGAAACAATGTCACTTGTAAAGTGGTGGGTGTAGGTACAATTCAAATTAAGATGTATGACGGTATGGTGAGGACTTTAACTAAAGTTAGACATGTTCAGGACCGAGAAGAAATCTTATTTCTTTGGTACGACTTGATTCAAATGGTTGCAAGTATCAAGGTGAAGGTAGATTATTACGTGTCTCAGAAGAAGTCTTACAATTATGAAGAGCGAGAGAATTAATGGTCTTTATACGGCTGCAAGTACTACGTAATGGGTGATGCAGTTGTATGTTCTTCAAGTTCGATGATGATACTACAAGTTGTAGCATATGCAGGCTAGGGCATATGAGCGAGAGGGGTTAGTTGTTTTGAGCAAGCGAAGTTGCTTTGTGGTCATAAAGCAGACAAAGCGATTTAGTGAACATTGTGTCTTTGGAAAGCGATGTAAGAGTCAAGTTTAGTGCATGCTATTCATAACACCAAGGTATTACGGATTATATTCATTCGATCTTTGGAGGTCCTTCTAGGATCGATTCACATGGTGGTGGTAGATATATCTTGGCGTTCATTGATGATTTCTGAGGAAGTATGGTTATTCATACTTAAACACAAAGATGAAACTTTTATCAAGTTCAAGCGATGGAAGACTATGGTTGAGAAGCAAGCGGAAGACAAATCAAGTGCTTGAGGACGGACAATGGTTTGGAATTTTGTGAGGTGAGTTCAACGAGTTACGCAAGGAGCAAGAGTTGTGAGACACTACATCGATCAGAAAAACATCACAGCAAATGGTGTTTACGAAGGGATGAAGCAGAACCATAATGGAGAAGGCACGCATTGCATGCTCTCAATGCGAGGTTACAAAGCGATTTTGGCGAAGCGACAAACACATCGACTTATTTAGTGAAACGAGATCTCCATCGACTTGCCATTAGTGCAAGACTCAAATGAAGTTTGAGACAGAGTTCGCATCACTAACTATGAAGACTTGAAGATATTGGATGTCCAGCTATGCTCATGTAGAATGAGGGAAGCTAGAGCTAGAGCAAAAGTGTATATTTCTTGGAGTATGCAAGAAGCGTGAAAGGCTCTGAGTTATGGTGTCAGTGCGAAAAGATCAAACAAGTTTCTTATCATGAAGATGTGAAATTTGATGAGCGATCGATGTTGAAGCCAAGGAATGAAGAACTAGATGGAAAAAGTGAAGAGGGTGTTAAGCGATAAGGTGGAGCTTGAGATGACAAGGTGGAACTTGAGTGCAAGTTCAAGGAAGCAATAAAGTATTGTTTACGATGATGATGATGATCAAGATATTGTGCAAAGAACACTCGGAGGAAGAAGCAGCAAGGTCATCCGATCAATCTTGACAAGAGAAGAGGAGGAAGTTGAGCACCTCGAAGATACGGCCATGCTGATTTGGTTGCATATGCATTTGCGATTAGGTGAAATCATAGATAGGGATGATCAACAACCTATGAAGAAGCAATCGATTGGTGAAGAATCAATGGAGATAGGAGCATCATAATTGAAGAAATTGAGTCTCTTGACTAAGAATGGACTTAGGAGATAGTTGCGAAACCAAAAGAGATGAGAAGATTATTGGAAGCAAATGGGTCTTACGAAGAAACAAGAGTACTTGAAGATATGGTGAAGGAACAAGGTACAAGGCGAAGGCTTATGCAAGTATTTACACAAAGAGAAGGCATTGACTATCATAAGGTATTCTCTATGATTGTTAAACATAGTTCTATTAAGACATTGCTTGCATATAGTTGCTTTGAAAGATCTAAATTAGAACAATTAGATGTTGAGCAGACTTTACTATCATGGTGATTTGAAGGGCGTATTTATGCAACAACCAAAGGGTTTGAAGTTCAGAGCGAGAGACCATGTATGTTTGTTGAAGAAATTCTGTGTATGGTTTGAAGCAATCTCAAAGGCGATGGTATAAACGTTTTGATACGTTTATGGTGTGCGTGGCTATGCGTAGAAGTAAGTATGATAGTTATGTATATACGGAAACTCCAGATGGATTTCAGTTTGTGATTTACTCTGTATGTTGATGATATGTTGATTGCTTCAAAGACTTGTCGAGAATCTGAGCTGATGACAGTTGAGTAGTGAGATTTGAGATGAAAAGGATTTGGGTCGTAAGAAAGAAGATATTAGACATGGAGATTCATAGAAACAAAGTGAAGAGCAAGTTCGTTTGTCAGGAAACTACGTCGAGAAGGTGTTGGAGAGCGGTTTGGTATGAAAGATGCAAACAGTGAAACACTCCTTTGGCTCATTTAAACTTACAAAGATCACCTCAAATGGACATGGAAGTATATGTCTCGGTTCCATGTGCGGCGGAGTTGGTAGCATCATGTATGCTATGGTTTATACAATGGGATATCGCCTGAAAATGTGAGTGTGGTAAGTAGATACATGGGAAGTCCTGGAGAGCTCATTAGCGAAGGCTTTGTAAGTGGATTAGTATCGGGAAAGCAACGGATGTTGGTTTAGTGTTTGATAAACACTATGGTGATTCGACAAATGTTGTGGGTTATGTTGATTCGATTATGCGGGTGATCTTGATAGAAGAAGGTCATTGATGATTTATACTTTTACATTGTGTGGAAACGCTATAGGTTGGGGTGTTTTGAAAGCACGGTTGCATTGTATCTACAGCGTGATATGACGATCGTGAAGATGAAGGAAGGTATATGGTTGATGGGTTTGGTTGGTGATTTAGGTTTCAAGCAAGAGAATGCAACTTTGTTATGACGATCAAAGTGCCATTCACTTGACCAAGACAGATATCATGAGAGAGCAGAAACATCGATGCGGGTATCATTTTATCAGATGCAGCTTGAAGAAGATGGATAGCGATCTAAAGGTTCTACGGCGGATAACCACGGACATGTTGGTAAAGCCGGTTCCAAGTATCAAGACTAGCTTAGACTTGGTTGGTATCAACAGTGTTGAGAGCCCCGAGGGCGGAGCGAAGACGATGATGATAAGTGGTGATGGTATTCAAGTCAAGGTGAGATTTGTGTTGTGTGCCTTGATACCACTAAGAGAAGTGGAACAACACAGAGAGAGTGGAACAACCACTAAAGTGAATTACACTAAGAGAAGTGGAACAACCACTAAGAAGTGGAGCTCCCATTATGTTGCTTGTGTGCTCTTATGTCAACTTATATACACTACCTCATAGAACCTATATAAGGCCTTAGTTTCCATTGTATAAGCATCCCAAATGGATTAAAGTTCCTAAACAA